>QXEO01001137.1:600000-990484 GCA_007115705.1 Dactylis glomerata | reverse complement strand
CACTGCTTCCCTCTGCGAAGGGCCTTTCTTTTACTTTTATGTTGAGTCACCACCTTCTTTCTTTATGCACCATTAAGAGAGCATAGTTGTCATTCTTAGTGTGATATGCATTGTCCCAAAGTTCATTGATTGACTCATATTGATTGGTTTCACTTGTTATTAAATTATTTGTATCTAGTCGCCCTCTTAAACTTTGAGGTGTCCTATGCATTTATGTTTTGCTCTCTTTGAAGGACAAGCTGAAAACCACTTGTATGTTTTTCCTTATGATTAGAACACACGTTTGACTTTCATTGTTTCATTATCATGATCTTTTGTTTGTGTTCATTTGCATGTTTACAACATGGTTGCTAAGTTCTTATTGTCATGATTATATCTTTCATGCCCATGTTTTAAGTTCTATTGATCCCAGCTCATCAATGCTTACATATATGATCAAGATTGTGTAGGTGCATGTCACCTCAAAAATTATTCTTTTGTTATCACTTACCTACTCGAGGACGAGCAGGAGTTAAGCTTGGGGATGCTTGATACGTCTCAAACGTATCTATAATTTTTGATGCTCCATGCTTTGTTTTACACCA
Source organism: Dactylis glomerata (assembly GCA_007115705.1). Lineage (NCBI taxonomy): Eukaryota > Viridiplantae > Streptophyta > Magnoliopsida > Poales > Poaceae > Dactylis > Dactylis glomerata. The sequence goes on along the minus strand of QXEO01001137.1, from coordinate 989,900 downwards.
TTAGCCTATTGTTTCGTTACACTTAGTGGCATTTTTATACATTTTCCGGAACTAACCTATTAACGAAGTGCCACAGTGCCAGTTTCCTGTTTTCTGCTGTTTTTGTGTTTCAGAAGTGATACACAGGAAATATTCTCGGAATTGGACGAAACAAGTTCCTGAAGTCATATTTCACCGGGGAGCTCCCAAACATCCGAAGGAGAGAAGGAGTAGGGCCACGTGAGCCCCACACACACAGGCGGCGCGGCCAGCCCCCTGGCCGCGCCACCCACGTGTGAGGGGGCGTGGGACCCCCTCTGACATCGCCCTTTCGCCTATATATACCCCCTGACGAGAAAAACCTAAGGGCCCGATCAGTTTTCCAGAATACATCGCGATCCGCCGCCGCCGTCGACTTGAAGATCGGGAGGGTCCAGAAGCTCTTCCCGGCACCCTGCCGGAGAGGGGAATCGCCACCGGAGGTCTTCTTCATCGCCATGCTTGCCTCCGGAGCGATGAGTGAGTAGTCTACCTTGGACTATGGGTCCATAGCAGTAGCTAGATGGTTGTCTTCTCCACCATGTGCTTCATGTTTAGATCTCATGAGCTGCCCTACATGATTGAGATCACCGTTATGTAATACTATGATGTTGGTTTGTTGGGATCCGATGAATATTGGTGTTTATGATTAAGTTGCTGTACTGAATTATATCTTTTGTTATCTCTATGTTGTTTATGATCTTGCATGCTCTCCGTTGTTAGTAGCTATCTTGGCCGAGTAGTTGCTAGTGACTCCAAGAGGGGGTATTTATGCTCGATAGTGGGTTCATGCCTCTATTTCACCTGGGGGAGTGACAGAAACCTCTAAGGTGGTAGATGTGCTGTTGCTACTAGGGAGAAAACAACATTCATATGCTCAAGGGCATATGCTTTGTTTACATTACACACTTTGCTTAATGCAATTATCTGTTGTTCGCAACTTAATACTTTCGGGGTGTTCGGATGATATCCCTGGGGGTGGATTATTAGTCATAGATGCAGTTGGATGGCGGTCTATGTATTTTGTTGTAATGCCCAGAGTGAATCACATAGTGATCTTCTTGACATATCACGTTATCTTTATTCTATCAATTGCCCAACTGTAATTTGTTTACCCAGCATGTTATTTATCTATGGAGAGACACCACTAGTGAACTATGGACCCCGGTCCTATTTTAATCATATTGCAATCACCTGTTTACTTTTCCCGCACTGTTTACTTTACTAGCATTTTACTACTGTTTTCCACTCGATACACTCATAACCTTTGTTTCAAGCAAACCGGTGAGATTGACAACCTCATCGCAAGTTGGGAACAAAGTATTTGTTTGTGTGTGTGCAGGTTCCACATTGCAGCTAGCTAGCAAAGCTTGGACGAAGCGCCAGTCGTCCGCTGCTGTCGCAAACTAGCAAGCATCACCTTCAGTCGTCAACGTCTCCCTTCTCCTGATCGATATTAAACCTTGGTTTCTTAACTGAGGGAAAACTTGCTGCTGCACTCATCATACCTTCCTCTTGGGGTTCCCAACGGGCTGGTCATTCATCCACCACGCACAAGGACTGCCTGACGCTTTCATAGCCATCAGCACTTTTTCTGGCGCCGTTGCCGGGGAAGGAAGAGAAGACTTCTGCGAGGGGAGTTCTTCGCACACACATCCATTGCTTTGTTATTTGTTTTGCTTTACTTTATTTTATTTTACCTGCATTGCTTTTTATATCAAAAACCCAAAAAAATTAGAATCCTTGGTAGCTGTTTTTACTTGTTTACTTTTGTTTTGCTGAAATGGGTACTCCTGAAAACACCAAGTTGTGTGACTTTGCTAGCACAAACAATAGTGATTTTATCTGCACTCCTATTGCACCACCTGTTCCTGCTACTACTTTTTATGAGATCAAGCCTGCTTTATTGAACCTTGTTATGAAAGAGCAATTTTCTGGTGCTAGTACTGAAGATGCTGCAGCTCATCTCAACAATTTTGTTGAGCTATGTGAGATGCAGAAATATAAGGATGTTGATAGTGATATTATTAAGCTCAAGTTGTTTCCTTTTTCTTTGAGAGGAAAGGCTAAAGATTGGTTGCTGTCTTTGACTAAGAATAGTATTGATTCATGGGCTAAGTGTAAGGATGCTTTTATTGGTAGATATTACCCTCCTGCTAAGATTATATCGTTGCGTAGCAATATTATGAAGTTTACTCAGTTTGATAATGAACATGTTGCTCAAGCTTGGGAAAGAATGAAATCTATGGTAAAGAATTGCCCCACTCATGGACTGACTACTTGGATGATTATCCAAACTTTTTATGCAGGACTGAATTTTTCTTCAAGGAATCTACTTGATTCAGATGCTGGAGGCACTTTTATGTCCCTTACTTTGGGCGCCGCATCAAAGCTACTCGACAACATGATGGTAAATTATTCTGAATGGCACACCGAGAGAGCTCCACAAGGTAAGAAGGTAAATTCTGTTGAGGAAACCTCTTCCTTAAGTGATAAGATTGATACAATCATGGCTATGCTTGCTAATGATAGGACTCATGTTGATCCTAATAATGTTCCTTTGGCCTCTCTGGTTGCTCAAGAAGAGCAAGTTGATGTGAATTTCATTAGAAACAACAATTTTAACAACAATGCTTATAGGAACAATTTTGCTAGTAACAATTATAGGCCGTATCCTTCTACCAATGGTAATGGTTATGGTAATTCTTATGGTAACTCCTACAACAACACTAGGGCCGCGCCCTCCGAGCTTGAGGTAATGCTCAAGGACTTCATCGGTAAGCAAACTGCTTTTAATAAGTCTGTTGAGGAAAAGTTAGGCAAAATTGATATTCTTGCTTCTAAAGTTGATAGCCTTGCTCATGATGTTGAACTTCTGAAACTAAAAGTGTTTCCTAATGATGTGAATGTGAGTAATATTGTTGCTGCTGCTAATGCTACCCAAGTTAGAATTGATGAAAATATTAGATTGTTAGCGGAATTGCATGCTAGGTGGGAAAGAGAAGATGGGATGGCTAGAGAGATGAAGGTATGTACTATTACTACCTCTAATGATGTTTCTCCTACTGATAGCAATCCTCTTACTTTGATTGGTGTAGAGAAAACTCCCACTCCTTGTGCTAAAAAGCCTAAAACTGCCAAAACTTTTTCTCAAAAGAGTGCTGAAATTTTTCGGAGTGTGGGAGATGATAGCTCTATTTCTTTTAATGATTTTGATGTTGATGGCTGCAATATATCTGAAGTTATTTTGTTCTTGCAAAAGCTTGCTTTGACTCCCAATGCTATTTCTTTAAATATTGCTTTTACTAAGCATATTACCAATGCTCTCATAAAGATTAGGGATGAAAAGTTGAAGCAAAAAGCCTCTGTTCCCAAGAAGTTAGAAGATGGTTGGGAACCCGTCATTGATATGCATGTTAATGGTTATGATTGCCATGCTTTATGTGATCTAGGTGCTAGTATTTCTATCATGCCTAGAAAGATTTATGACATGCTTGATTTACCACCGCTTGAAAAATGTTATTTTGATGTTCCTATCGCTGATGTTGCTAAGAAGAAACCTTTGGGAAGGATTAATGATGTTCTTATTGTGGTTAACAATAACCTTGTTCCCGTTGATTTTCTTGTTATGGACGTTGAATGCCATGCTTCATGTCCTATTATTTTGGGAAGACCCTTTCTTCGAACTGTAGGTGCTATTATTGATATGAGGGAAGGCACTATCAAGTATCAATTCCCACTAAAGAAAGGTATGGAACACTTCCCTAGGAAAAGAAAGAAATTACTTTTTGACTCTATTCTTAGAGCAAATTATGAGCTTAATGCTTCATCTGCTGATATTACTTGATTCGCAATTTTCTGCGCCTAGCTCAAAGGCGTTAAAGAAAAGCACTCTTGGGAGATAACCCATTGTTTACTTTTCAGTAATTTTTCTTTTTCTTGAGTCTTGGAAGTCATTACTACTGTAATGACCGCTCCTTATCTTGTTTATTTTGTTTTTGTGCCAAGAGAAGCCTCTAATTTGAGTGAGGTAAAGATTTGGGGTTATTGCTGTCCTGAAACTGTTTTCGGTGCTGCACCGTAAAAATTCGTGAAAATTCTCTGTATATCTTTTGGACCTGCGATTTCTTGTGCTTATGCCCCAGGTTATATCCAAACTTTTCTTAGTTGAACACTTTTTGATTTGAGCAACAGAAAATCCCTCAAAAATTCGTCCATTATCAGCTGTCCAGTTTTGACAGATTTCTGCCAATATTTGTTTTTGCCACTTTATCGCTTTTTTTTGAGTTCTTTTTGATCATGGAACTCTTGTGGAAGTTGCTACAGTAGTATATACTTTATATGTGGTGGTTTTGGGTTGAAACCTGAAGCTAAAAGAGGTTGAATATATTTTATGCTTACACTAATGTTGCTAATAGAATTGTGTTTAGTTTTGTATGAAGGAAGTTTTCAAGTGTAGGGATTGGAGAATGATGAGATGAGTTGAAGAATGGACAAAAGCTCAAGCTTGGGGATGCCCATGCATCACCCCAAGAAATATCCAAGAAGTACAAGCGTCAAAGCTTGGGGATGCCCCCGAGGCACCCCTTCTTCATCGGCAAAAATCAGGTCACCTTTCAAAACACTATATTTTTATTGCTTCATGCACTATGTGTTTTTCTTGGAGCGTCAGTTGTTTTAGTTTTCTTAGTTTGTTTAGTTTGTTTGTTTGCTGCAATAAATGGTTGGACCCCAACAAATTTCCTTTGGAGGAGATGTACTCGTTTTCATTTGCAAGAATGCTCTAGTTTTCACTCTTATAAATCGAGCATTCCAGTTTTTCTGCTACTGCTTTTGGTTTTCGTTTTCGCCTTGATATGCGTTCAGATCTTGTCATATCTTTTCACCAAGGTGTATTTTTGCCTCTGATCTTCATTGGTTTTCATCAAAAGAGGTGTCTTTAAAAATTTCAAATGGTGTTGGAAAAGAGAAAAAGCTTTGTGCAAAACAGTGGTACAAGAAGGAGCTTGTGTAGACTGCGGCTTAGGCTTTTTCATGTCATGCTTGATGTCTTTTTGATAGTATGCTTAGTGGTTTTGCTGTAGCATGACTTGTCTCAAATAACTGAGATTGCTTAATGAGCCTTTGAAAAAATCATGCATTGTTTCTATTGTATGGAAGCATTATTTTGGTTTTCTCCTTGATGCTTTATTTGGGTTGACTTGGCGCATGCTCACACATGTTAGACTCTTCCAAAGTCGCCATTAGCCTTCATGATCATTTAGTTTTTGACTTTTGATGCCATCGTATGCTTCTTTTAATGTCGCTTTGTCGCTTTGCATGATTATGGCCATTATTGCTCTCTTAGTTGGTCGCTCCCAGTCTTTTGCTAGCCCTCACCTTGTACTGAGTATGAGCTCTACTCGTGCATCCAACTCCTAAAAGCCAAAGTTTTCCATTGTGTCCACCATACATACCTACTAGCAATTTGCTATTCCAAGTAAATTTGACTTGCTTTTATATTCTCTTCAAATTAATCTCTTACCAGTGTTATGCGAAATTCGGTCAGTAAAGCTCTCACGAACCGGAAGGCACACTTTACTTTTTCCTGTTCTTAAAATTTTGACATTGTGGTCTTTTATGTTGAGTTGTTATGCTTGCAAGTTGTAAGTTGGATTCTAGCCCAACCATGCCGTCATGGGGCAAGCTTTCAACATTGCACTTTCTTTTGAGTTGATATCGTGATCTTTTGTTTATGGATGCCCGCTGTGTGAAATGAATTGGGAATCTTGTAGGGATCATGGAGTTTTTATATGTGTTAGGGAAACGCCGGGCCGCCAATCTAAGCCATGCATAATTCATGGTGGAAATTTGCAGCATACCCATGGTGAACATTCGACGACGCATCTCACAATAAAAAGCTAAACAATATAGCAAATAAAAGAGATGTCGAGGTGTTCATTGTCTGCTTGTCCTGTCATTTTGGTGTGGGCTTGTTCCATGTCATCGGGCACGGAGGTACCCCATTGGCGGTTCTCAATGATATGCATATACTTACAATGACAAGAGCCTTGCTTGGGACTCTAAGTAAACTAGCATGGTTTGGGTACTTGTATTCACGGGACACGAGGTTTTCAACTTATGATTTGTCAAGCATATGCAGCATAACTGTTCTCGCATTAACTTTAATCATTCAAGATGCTTATGATGGGGGCAATGAGAGCTCAAAGCCGGTAAGTACCATAATTTTTGAAGGTTATAAAACTTGCAATCACTGCTTCCCTCTGCGAAGGGCCTTTCTTTTACTTTTATGTTGAGTCACCACCTTCTTTCTTTATGCACCATTAAGAGAGCATAGTTGTCATTCTTAGTGTGATATGCATTGTCCCAAAGTTCATTGATTGACTCATATTGATTGGTTTCACTTGTTATTAAATTATTTGTATCTAGTCGCCCTCTTAAACTTTGAGGTGTCCTATGCATTTATGTTTTGCTCTCTTTGAAGGACAAGCTGAAAACCACTTGTATGTTTTTCCTTATGATTAGAACACACGTTTGACTTTCATTGTTTCATTATCATGATCTTTTGTTTGTGTTCATTTGCATGTTTACAACATGGTTGCTAAGTTCTTATTGTCATGATTATATCTTTCATGCCCATGTTTTAAGTTCTATTGATCCCAGCTCATCAATGCTTACATATATGATCAAGATTGTGTAGGTGCATGTCACCTCAAAAATTATTCTTTTGTTATCACTTACCTACTCGAGGACGAGCAGGAGTTAAGCTTGGGGATGCTTGATACGTCTCAAACGTATCTATAATTTTTGATGCTCCATGCTTTGTTTTACACCATTAGCCTGTTGTTTCGTTACACTTAGTGGCATTTTTATACATTTTCCGGAACTAACCTATTAACGAAGTGCCACAGTGCCAGTTTCCTGTTTTCTGCTGTTTTTGTGTTTCAGAAGTGATACACAGGAAATATTCTCGGAATTGGACGAAACAAGTTCCTGAAGTCATATTTCACCGGGGAGCTCCCAAACATCCGAAGGAGAGAAGGAGTAGGGCCACGTGAGCCCCACACACACAGGCGGCGCGGCCAGCCCCCTGGCCGCGCCACCCACGTGTGAGGGGGCGTGGGACCCCCTCTGACATCGCCCTTTCGCCTATATATACCCCCTGACGAGAAAAACCTAAGGGCCCGATCAGTTTTCCAGAATACATCGCGATCCGCCGCCGCCGTCGACCCGAAGATCGGGAGGGTCCAGAAGCTCTTCCCGACACCCTGCCGGAGAGGGGAATCGCCACCGGAGGTCTTCTTCATCGCCATGCTTGCCTCCGGAGCGATGAGTGAGTAGTCTACCTTGGACTATGGGTCCATAGCAGTAGCTAGATGGTTGTCTTCTCCACCATGTGCTTCATGTTTAGATCTCATGAGCTGCCCTACATGATTGAGATCACCGTTATGTAATACTATGATGTTGGTTTGTTGGGATCCGATGAATATTGGTGTTTATGATTAAGTTGCTGTACTGAATTATATCTTTTGTTATCTCTATGTTGTTTATGATCTTGCATGCTCTCCGTTGTTAGTAGCTATCTTGGCCGAGTAGTTGCTAGTGACTCCAAGAGGGGGTATTTATGCTCGATAGTGGGTTCATGCCTCTATTTCACCTGGGGGAGTGACAGAAACCTCTAAGGTGGTAGATGTGCTGTTGCTACTAGGGAGAAAACAACATTCATATGCTCAAGGGCATATGCTTTGTTTACATTACACACTTTGCTTAATGCAATTATCTGTTGTTCGCAACTTAATACTTTCGGGGTGTTCGGATGATATCCCTGGGGGTGGATTATTAGTCATAGATGCAGTTGGATGGCGGTCTATGTATTTTGTTGTAATGCCCAGAGTGAATCTCATAGTGATCTTCTTGACATATCACGTTATCTTTATTCTATCAATTGCCCAACTGTAATTTGTTTACCCAGCATGTTATTTATCTATGGAGAGACACCACTAGTGAACTGTGGACCCCGGTCCTATTTTAATCATATTGCAATCACCTGTTTACTTTTCCCGCACTGTTTACTTTACTAGCATTTTACTACTGTTTTCCACTCGATACACTCATAACCTTTGTTTCAAGCAAACCGGTGAGATTGACAACCTCATCGCAAGTTGGGAACAAAGTATTTGTTTGTGTGTGTGCAGGTTCCACGTTGCAGCTAGCTAGCAAAGCTTGGACGAAGCGCCAGTCGTCCGCTGCTGTCGCAAACTAGCAAGCATCACCTTCAGTCGTCAACGTCTCCCTTCTCCTGATCGATATTAAACCTTGGTTTCTTAACTGAGGGAAAACTTGCTGCTGCACTCATCATACCTTCCTCTTGGGGTTCCCAATGGGCTGGTCATTCATCCACCACGCACAAGGACTGCCTGACGCTTTCATAGCCATCACTCGCCTGAGACGGCCTCGTCACCTGGCTCCGCCTCGTCGACCAGTGCAACGGATTCCACTTCATTGCCTCCGCCTTCTACCGCTGGGACATCATCACCAGCACCTCGCATGACCACGCGTCTTCAGCAGGGTATCCGAAAGGAAAAAGTTCGAACTGATGGAACTGTTGCTTGGAATACTACCAAGTCGTCTGATCCTACTCTGCTGGCTACCGAACCATATGATTATCGTGTTGCTCTCTCTTCTCCACACTGGCGCAGTGCTATGGAGACCGAGTATTCAGCTCTTCAGAAAAATCAGACGTGGCGTCTAGTACCACCTCGGTCTGGAGTAAACATCATTGATTGCAAATGGGTGTTCAAGATTAAAAGGCAAGCTGATGGATCCATTGATAGATATAAAGCTCGTCTTGTTGCGAAAGGGTTCAAGCAACACTATGGACTTGATTATGAGGATACCTTCAGTCCAGTAGTGAAGCCTATTACCATTCGTCTACTACTGTCCATGGCTCTTTCTCATGGATGGCATCTTCGTCAGCTTGATATACAGAATGCCTTCTTACATGGTGTTCTCGAGGAGGAGGTTTTTATGCGTCAGCCACCGGGATTTGAGGATCCTAGCTACCCTAGCCATCTGTGTCGGCTTGACAAGGCCCTCTACGGTCTTAAGCAGGCTCCCCGTGCATGGCATGCCAGACTCAGTTCAGTACTTTCCAGACTTGGCTTCATACCCTCTACAGCTGATACATCTCTATTCATTCTGCGACGCCCGGACGTCACCATCTACCTTCTGGTCTATGTTGATGATATCATTGTGGTGAGCTCCTCGTCTGCAGTTACTGACCGTCTTATTCAGCAACTCAGCTCTTCATTTGCTCTCAAAGATCTTGGTCCACTCCGCTATTTCCTTGGTATTGAGGTACATACTCCCCGTCGTGGTGGCCTTCTTTTGAGTCAGCGTAAATATGCTCTTGAGTTGTTGACTAAAGCTGGACTTCAGAAGTGTGCTCCTGTGACTACTCCTATGGTTGCTTCTGAGATACTTTCAGCTACTAGTGGCACTCCCCTTTCGGCTGAGGATTCTACTCGTTACCGCAAGATTGTTGGTGGTCTACAATATCTCACTATGACACGCCCAGACTTGTCCTTCTCAGTCAACAAGGTGTGTCAGTTCTTGCATGCTCCTCGGTGTTCTCATTGGTCGGCGGTCAAGCACATCCTTCGTTATGTGCAGGGTACTCTGTCACATGGGCTGTTGCTGCGACCGTCTCGTACTTTGCCGCTCCTATCCGCCTTCTCGGATGCTGACTGGGCGGGTGATCCTGATGACCGCCGATCGACGGGGGGATTTGCTATCTTCTATGGGGGCAATCTAGTGTCATGGAGTGCCAGAAAACAGGCTACGGTTTCTCATTCCAGTACGGAGTCTGAATACAAGGCACTTGCTAATGCTACTGCTGAGTTAGTTTGGGTACACGCTCTCCTTGGTGAGCTTGGAGTGATTCAGAGGAGTCCACCTGTTCTATGGTGTGATAATATTGGAGCTACATATCTTTCTGCCAATCCAGTGTTTCATGCTCGAACTAAACATATCGAGATTGATTTTCACTTCGTTCGAGAACGGGTTGCTCAGAAGCTACTAGATCTCAGGTTCATATCCTCCAAGGATCAGCTAGCTGATATATTTACCAAGCCACTTCCACTACCACAGTTTACTGCATGTAGGCGCAATCTCAACCTCTACGAAGTTGAGATTGAGGGAGGGTGATAGACGTAATATTTTGTATAGAGTTCGATACGTATACGTGTTGTAGTTGTATACCAATTGTACCCTTTGTAACTCTACTATATAATGACACCAGGCCTACCCAAGACGGTACGAGCCTTTTACCCTACCACATACGTTTGTCTTTCATGGGCTACAAGGGAGAAAATTTGTAGAGCAAGAACCGTTCGACCCAATAAGTAATGATACTTTACAAGAATAATCATAATTAAACATTGTTCCTAAGTTCCACCTACTTGTTTGGTCCCACACAAAATGTTGGCTGCCATCTTGGATTCGGTGGTACATAAAATGCGATGTTAGTCAGACTATCTCGGTCGGTTTCCAATACTCGTTAGAGAGAAAATTACACCACTCAATTTTTAAAGCATAGTGAGGCTACCATTTTTTTAAACGGATGCAAAAACTTTGCCTCATCTATTAATTAAACAGAAGAGAGTGACTGGTTAATTTATAGAAAACCGAGTGAAAACCATCACAAACACACCCACACAAGCGAACAACACCCCACACGAAGAGCCACAAGATCACAAACCAGACTGACAAACACACCCAACACACCACCACTTGAACCTCCTAACACCTGGAGCACAACATCACCAAGAAATGCAATCGACTCGTACGGTTATCACTCACTCTAGTTAAAGATATATCTCACTCATAATTCCTGATTGAACAGTTTGAGGCAACGCATATATCATTACAACCATATATATGAGGCATTGTTGTCTCTCCAAATACCGAATCTAGGGCGAAACACAAGCAGTATGACCTCTCCCTCGAAATATGTTATTTTTCAATAAACTTTGTCGAAATTATTCAAATTTTTACTAAGTAAAGGACGAACATGCACTAAATCCATTTCATCACAGCAATAAATAAAAAACGGAGAGCATAGGTTCCCCAGAAGTCAACACATAAAATAACAGTATAAAATATTCTAATCATAGATCCAGTAAGATGAAAAATCATATTATAGGGTATACAGATCAACAAGTACAAGTAATCAACTAGTAACCTATTTAAAATGGATCCACCTAAGCCTGGAGGAAATCATGTACTTGCAGGCTTGCAGATTCACTGACCCGTACGTGCTCTGAAACTAGCCGGCAGCCTTGCCGGCGAAGTTTGAACAGGTGTGAGGGCCAGTTTTGCATGGAGCGAGATCGATCTGGGGCGCCACTGTCTGCTTGCTGATCTCACGTGAGAACATGATCGCCATCCATTTCCTGTTTACGCTTCAACAGGTGTGAGTCTTCGCAAGGAAGGATATCGGCAAGGTCCGCGCGGCTGATCTCATCTGAGAGCAAGTTATACAAATTTCATTTTTTGTACTCCCGTGGAATGTTGGCTAGTTCTTGTCAAGAGGATACCTGCAGAATGTGTTGTACAGGGTCTAACACGTGACAGGAATTAGCTGAGTATATATTCTACTGGAAGGAGCAGCTGGGTCTGATTTTTGCTCACAGTCTCACCAACAACATTTGAACCTCATGGCGGGCTTGATCAATCAGAGATGGTCGCATGGCGCCGAGAAGTCACGGTCCGCACCATCGCCGTACGTACGCTAGGGCCTCAGAATGCCTAGCCAGGTACCCAAGCAACTAATTCTGATGTGATTCGATTAAGATGTCCGATTGCACCCAGCGAAACGTGCTACCACCGCAAGCCGAATCGACCTACGTGTTACCCCATTGCTCCTGAAAAATATATGGTTCAGCAGTCCTGGCTAAGAGCTTCGAACACCTAATGATCTTGAAGGGGAGTTATTAGACAGTTGCAAACGCCTTACGTATCTCGTTTAGGCGACTTTACAGTTTCTCATTATGATATGTAATTTTGTCTTTTAATTTTCTTTGTCACGACTGAACAATGGTTGTGTGCATCATAGTTGTGTAGAGACCGGATGTAAGCTAACTCTTAAGTAATAAAACACTTTCTATCCAAAAAAAATCTAAAAGCATCTATTCTAAGTGCTCTCTGTGTAGCTTATAGTGCAGTTTTTTCCTTGTGCGTGAAGGAAATGTGTATAGTGGAGGTAATTTAACTGGAAAGTTCAGTATAAAATCTTATGAAGTCATTTAGTAGATTGTTTCATTACCAAAGTCACATTAACAAAGTCTAAGTTATGATTCCTTGGACTGCAAAACTTGCCAACCTCACAACAAGAATTGGTTAAAAGTGATTGAAAAGTTTATCTGATTCCCTCAAATTTTATCTAATTTCTAGTTGAGACCTGATCAAGACACTTACCTATATTTCATTAATTCATTGATAAATAAGGAGAACAAGGTTCTATGATACAGACAGACCCTAAAAAACAAAAAGAGGTAATCTCCTGGCAAAAGATGACCGAAATGTTGTTCCCTGGACAAAACCCATGGTCTAGAATCCAACATGATCTTCGAAAGGACGATGGCAGGAAAGGAGTTTATATTTTTGAAGTTCCTCTCATTTCACTCGTTCCATAAATCCCATGAGGTTAGTATGACAAGCGAGGCCATGGCCTTTCTCCTGTTACGGCGAGAGAGGACAAGATGACTGCACCTAGCTTCGACGTCATTGAAGGTCATCCAACTATGAGGGTAGAAATCCACAAGCCTTAGCCAATCTTTTATCATATATCAAATTTGCACGGAGGAGTGGCAATGGAGAAGAAGGCCACAAGAAGTCTCGTTGACACACCGACAAAGAGGGAAAATTCTTGAATTCGGCCATCCCAGGCGCTCCAAGCGATACACCGCCCAAACACCCATCTACTATATACTAAAAGCACAATACGGGTGTTTTAAATAGAGACACCATGTTAACCCACATCATTCGAATTATTTAGACCATTAGATTAATAACTGTTGTCTAGGATTTACCAAGGGGTTATCGTAAATAATTATGTAACACGTTTCAGATGTAACGAACCGTAATTACGTAACACGTTTTAGGTGTATCGAACCGTGTAACTCCGAAAGCCCACATCCAGATAATGAGACGATTGAATAAGGGGCTGTTTAAAAACAATAGAAGAGTCTACATGCAGTGCGTACGTCCTCTCCCTTATCCACTTAGCATGATCTGTTCTCTCTCATGGTATTTATTTGCTCAAACGCCAACATTGTTCGCCAATGTATACATAAAGCTTGCCTCCTGAATATCGTTCTAACAAGGCACCGCCAAAATTAGATTTTTTGTATAATCAACCTATTTGTCTTACTCCAGTTGTTTAGACTATATAAAAAATGTACCAACTAATTAGCATGGTTAGTTCTTTCTTTGGGTGTTTGTTTGCTATAAGCCATAATTTCCTATTTTATTATAGCTTTTGTATCCGTCAACATATTTATAATTGTTGGCAGATGTATTCCGTTGGAAGAAGTAAGGTTATTTACATTAAGCCTTGAAAGAGGCACTAAAAATAAAAATGACATCGAAGCCAAAGAACTAAATAATGCAAAGATATTTTTTAATAAAGGATGCTTTATTACTTAAGAGATTTAAGCCCATACACCCGGCCTCTGCATAACTAAGACGCACACAGCAGTTGTTTCTGTCTCAAAAACGAAAAAGCAAGATTACATATCAAAGTGAGAAACTGTAAAATCGCCTAAGACAAAGGAGTTTCGATGCGTAGGTTAAAAATAATGCAAATATATTAGTGTAGCGTAATCTAATGTAATCAGAGATTTTATGTTTTTCACTGGAGATAATTATTGTGTCCTCGACACATGGTTAACACTCCTAAAATTAGCTTTGAGCACCCGTCCTCCCATGATTTTATAGACATCATAAAATTCTACAGAACTTATCATTATTTGTTCTCTCTATTGGTGTGTTTTGCCAAAACAATAAGCAATATATTATTTTGTGACTCAGGTTAGCTTTGTATCTCCTTTAAATTATTCATGATTTGTTTTCAATTTGTATTTTACATGTATCAAAATGTTATTATATTATTAACTTAACTATTATGAGATTACCGTGTGGTTTTCCATGAAAGTCGTATGGTGATTCATTTGTGAGATTTTTATCTTCTTTCCGCGGTCAAATATATGTCTCTACTTTTAGGTCGGTAGCTGACAATTTTAGAGCTAATAGATTGGTTGTGCACAATATTACCTCGGTACACAAAATTAGAATTTACAGTGTGTCGTCCAGTCAATCACATCGGTTGTGATAACATAACTATGTGCGATATTAGTATAGCATGGGAAGCTGAAGTTCAACTCTAGCAGTTAATGATTGTTCATCATATTAGGTTCTAATATATAGTAGTATATGGATAGTGGAAAGATAGTAAATTAGTTGAGCATAATACAACTAGAAGTATGCAATTGTACACAATCAAACAATACTTTGTACATGAAACTTATGATCCCTTTGCGTGTGATGTTCAATGAATTGTACCTGGTATGTGATATTTTGTTCCTCTGGATTGCGGTTAAGCCTTTCACTCATTTCTACTGAACTGTCAAATAATTAGTAGTGATAGTAGATAAATTAGTGGATAATGTTCTAACTACATCAATTTATAATTAATATTAGGTTGTCGAATACATCCCTTGCTTTAAGCCATATAATTCAAGTGGCACATAATTGAATATAAATTGAAATAAGTGAGTACAAAATCAAACAATGGTTAGTACATTAAATTTTGGACCCCTTTACGTGTCATGGCCAATGATCTGTGTGTGTTATTAGATTGGTTACAATTTTTGGTCCTCTCGATATCAGTTGAGCCTTCCACTCATGCCTACAATTTTTGGATTCAATATATAAATTGATAATTATATGAATTAGCAATCTCTTTTACACATTTTTTTGCTCTTCTTAATGTCGAGCTTGCTAGAACTCATACAATATGAGTGGTACGCAAGTGAAAATTATTAAAAATAAGTTTGCATTTTAACCAATACTATCAATGATTTGGTACTTAATTTGCCTGTGGGCATATGTGTGTGTAGATAAAATTCCCTAGAAGGACAACTGTTAACTAATTTTTCCCTAAAGGCCAAGGTCATGGATTTAAGTGCCATCTTAAGATTTTTATTTTGAGGAGCTTTCACCTTAGTATGGTTTGACACAAGGTTAATAGTTCCATTAAATAATTCTAACACCTGCTGATTCTTCTTGCCATGTTCAAGTTATATAAACAACATATCAAGACATCATTCATTTTCTCTTCTGAGTTTTGGACTTTGTATGCCTACCTATATGAATAATTTTATTCTTAGTTAAATGCCCTAATTTAATTTTAATAAAAAATTATGATATTGTCAAAAAAATTAAGATTATTTTTTCTCGATTACTAACACTTTCTCAATCGAACCCGGTGCCTGCTTAGAATATAATACTATGGCTACAAATCTAAACTTACACTGATAATGGAGCTTTACTTCCATTTTGGAAAGTACTACATTAGATTATTGAAGCATATGGAATTTGTGGGTGACATTAGATCACCCAAAATTATAATTAGATACAACATAAATAAAATCTATTATAGTAGAATCATGTGATTTTCCATGTTTCAAATATCTACTAAGGTATTGCACCATCAATATCTTTCGTAAATATATTAGATGATCTAACGATCGCGCCCTCACATTTGCGAGGGCCACCTTGCTAGTTTTGAATAAAGAGCCTAGACCTCCACTTCTATCGCCGCCTTCGATGGCATCGCTGGTCCATGGGGCACAGCGTGGCAGTGTATCTCATCGGTCATTGTTGGAGATCATAGAGGTGGCGTCCACTCCGGCCTTTTATCGGTAGTGATGCAGGATGGTGGTGCCCAGGGTGGCTCGCCAAGCTAGCGGCAGCGGTGAGCTCGAAGTCCAGCGGGTGGCGGCAACATGGTGCAGGAGGGACCCATCTAGGCCTAGATGGGCTTGGACGGGCCGTGACCTTCATATCGCTGCACTTATTGCATCTCGTCGACTCCGATAACGGCACACAGAGGTACTCCCCACAAGGCCCAGAGCACAAGGAAGTCTATGGCACCGGCTCTAGCCATGGCAGTGGTGGCTTCGTCTATTGTTGGAGGTGGTTGGCCGAAAGGGGCAGATCCCATGATCTCACATCTAGTCCCAGTGGTGAGGATGGTAGGCACGGCTGCAGGTGTAAACCGAGCTCAAACTTCTTGGTCATGGCGAGCGATGGTGGCGTAACACGATGCTTTGGTGTTGCTTTACCCTCTTGTGGGCATTGCTTTTGGAGAAGATGCTGGATTGTGGAGGCAAATGGTGGAGTGGTGTGCAACTACCACATTGATGATGGCGAGTCTCAACGGCGTGGCACGGTAGGCCTCTGTGATAGACGCGGCGTGATGGACTCGCATAGGGTGGGGGCGTTGTCTGACGTATTGGTAGCGTTGATGGCAGGCCTAACAAGGGAATGTGGATCTATGAACATGGACTAGCGGTTGATGGCGGTGGTGGCTTCTGAAGAAATTGCATGAGTTGTTCCTCGAGGGTCTGCTAGACCGGATGTGTGGTCCTGTTTTGCCATTGGGTGACCCGGTGATGTCTCATGTAATTAGCTGGTGTGTGTTGTTTGTGATTTTAGCCCATAAGGCTCTAACGGTATGTTCCACATCCATTGTTGGGTTTGTTCGTGTTGAGTGGTGGCTTCAAATTTTGTGATGTATGCTTTTGGCAGGTCTTTGCTAAATAAAATCTAAATAAAAGTTGTATGAATCTCTTCAATGCAGAGACCGGGTCTCATCCTTTTTTTGAAAAAAGTACAATTTTCAAAGATTCGGTTTGGCGGTGCTGGCACAATCAAATATTGGAGGAGGGCATCCTCCAATTTATTACAACCTTCTTTGCACGGCATGTACGCATGGATCACAATGAACTTCTAGTCATCCGTGTTTGGCCGCCACTGAAGAGGCACGCGTCCAATCCTGTTCTTTTGATGATAGGGCTACGGCCTACCCAACATGACTGGTGTAGTGGTATAGTTTGAGTCGATGTCAGCGTATCTTCAGACAGCATGTCTAATGTAGACATGTTGCAAAGAATTTCTGAAAGAAAAACAAGATATGTAAAATATCTCAGTAACAGCGCCACTGATGTAGCATGTAGACTGCATGCCCTTAGAAAAACCTTGCCATGTAGTAGCGTCGTGTATGCGGTATGACAAATGGTCAAGCAAATTGAAGAGGCAGCATCGCTCCATGTATTGTCTTTCGCTGTCGACCATGTTTTTCAAAGGCCATACTATCATCGCCGGCTATGCATGCCAAGTTGCCAGCTCGGCAGCTCCATTACTTTCTTCTGCGTATTTGCCAGTGTTCTGTGGATGGGGCCGTGCGTAGTTGTTAAGGGGCCTCCGGTGTTGAACAGGTAGGCCACGCCGTTCTAATTTGTCATGCCCACATGCTTTCCGCTGAACTCATCTTTCTAGAATGATTTCTTCCTCTTCTCTTAATTAGCTCATTCATTCTTTGCTTGAATATGTTGCCACACTTACCTGTACATGAGTCCGGCGGAAATCTTCGCCTAAAGGCTGCTTCTAATTTGATGGGTCATTATGTATGTTTCTAGCAGCTTCCACTCTAGTTCAAATTGTTCTCGTGGAGACCCGCTACCTACTTTTGGGTCTTCTGCTCGGAGAGGATATTTTCAGACACTTGTACTGTGCCTTAAAAACTAGATGTACCTACTCGTAAGTCTTACTTTAATTGAGTGGAATGAACTTGAGTCATAGCTTGGACATTTTTTAAGAACACTGACAAATACGCACAAACTAACATTGTCTACATGGAGCTTTACGAAACAGGCTTTCGTCCCGCTTTATAAATAAAGTCACAACGGCCAAACCGATACAAGGTGATGAGGAGGACCTCTTACAAAGCAGATCAAAGATAAACACAAGAAAAACACAAGAAAAACACGGAAAACCAAAACTTGCCACCGAAAACATTAAAACGAGACCGAGTGGAACCGGGGCTCCACGACGACGCCCTCAAGTGGGTAACAACGCACTGCGCCACCGCCATTGAGACCACGAAGGTCAAGGGTTTTCACCCAGAGCCGTAGTGCAGAAGGATAGCCACAACAACGTCCCCAAGAGGGTTACGACACCCGCAGGCATCAGCACCGTTGGCGCTGAGCTTTCGCCCAGAAAAATCCTCGCGCTACTCCCGAGAACTCAGCCGCCTGCTGTTCCCGAGTTAGGTTACCGAACCGCGATCTGGGAGCCGCTGAAGCCAAAGCATCACCAACACCAGGATCCCCCACCGTTCGCTCCACGCCATCCACATAACCGAAGAGAGAAGCCACTGCCGCCGCCATGTCGCTCGCCATACAGTCGACCGCGCAGTCCACCTTCCAGGGCCGCCGCCCCGGCATCCCCAAACTCGAACTCGAGCCCATGAACTGACCAACATCACCCCACAAAGCCGGCGGATTGGACTAGGTAGGTCAACAGCATAGACTACAGCCATCAGGCACACGACAACCCAAATGAGGGGAGCAACCCTCCACCACCCGAGGTGATCGCCGTCCGGACGCAGCCGTATGGCCGATTAGTTCCAGATCAAGCCCGGCTGCCTGCCAGTCTCCGATCAGGCCAATTAGCCCCACCACCACGCTGCTACGCCTCAGTTGTCGCTGTCGTCGGCCTGCAACCCTGTGTCGAACCGTCCCTTCATCGCCACCGACCGAACTCACTGCGGTGCTTTGCCAGCTGCCTTCATGCGCTACGTCGCCGCCACCTCGCTCCATGCAAGACAATCTCCGTCCGTAACCGTAGGCTGCCGCATAAGAGCACCCCAGCCACGACGCCCGGGGACAAACCACGCCGTTGCCGACGCCACGCCGCTGCCAGTCAAGCTCGCCACTGCGGCATCCACCTCCCACTCGGGGCTAACAGACACAACCAAGACTATCCGACTGCACGACCGAGGGAAGCCAGCCAAGCACACAGGTAGCATCAGTGCGACGAGCAGCCGACCAGGGCACCTCCGTACCGCCACAAGTCGCACCTCGCAGAGCCCACCTCGGGTCTGCTAAGTGGTGCCCGATCTGGACCTGCTGTCCAAAACCTGAGCCTCGGCGCAAGCGCGACGAGGGAAGGTCCATGCCGCCTGCAGAGAACCCTCCGATGCATGCCCTGGGCGTGGCCCACCCGAACCCAGATCAGGCCCGAAAGGCCCAGATCTGGGCCTGCAGGCCCACGCTACCAAGGAGCTCGCGCAGGCACCCACGCCACCGCCGCCTTCCGCCCCGCAACCACCCGACTGGAGTGAAGCCGCCGGACCACACCGCTGCCAGCCGCGCCTGCCATGCCAGGACGCCTCGCGGGGGGCGGCAGATGGGGAGAAGGGGAGGAGGGGAACGACTGCGGCGCTAGGGTTGGGCCTCTCGATCGCCCGTGCGGGGGGCGACGCGAGAGGTGAGGACAAAGCGTTCGTCATGGAGCTTCAAGATTGATAGCATTACAGCATTCACAAAAACAAACGAAGTTATCACATCGGAAACACCGGCTCCTACTAAAGAACCGACCCATTAAATACTGGTGTTGTACAAGCATCCAGAATAATTTGAACTATTTTAATAAATGGTCGTGTGCATCACTTTGATGCAGAGCCGGCATATCCATTTTAAAAAAAGCATAATCAAAATTTAACATTGTATGTAAGTTCCGCCTACTTGTTTGGTCCCACACAAAATGTTGGCTGCCATCTTGGACGTTGGTGCATAAACCAGATGTTAGTCAGACTATCTCAATCGGTTTCAGTACTCATTTGTGAGAAAAATACATTGTTTAATTTTTAAGGTGGAGTCGGCTATCCTATTTATATCTCACTAGTTATTAACCCGTGCCCCTGCACGGGCTAGCTATTTTGAAAACTCCAACACACTCTTACCAATTCATACTACTTGACACCACATATATAAAGTTCATATATTGTTTTTTATTTTAAATCTTGGAGAAATAGGACTATGAAGTATTGCTAAAGGTTTTTTAACTACTTGTTTTAATTGCGTATGTATAGTATAGTATTTCTTGGTTATATTACAAAGCAGGGAATAATAAAAAACTAAAGTTTTGATTAATATGCACTACTATAAAATGACTACAAAGTAATAAGTATCTTATAACTTTCTCTAGTATCTTCTTGATAGTCAAATATCATACTACCTTTGTACCAATATATAAGCCGTTCTAGCACCCTATGCTAGTAATCTAAAACGGCTTATATTCTGGTATAGAGGGAGTAATATATAGCTAATTTTTTAGTTAATATCCGCAAGAACAGGATTTCCCAAAAATAACTACAAACTAATATGGGAGTCTGAGACTTCAGATCAAAAAAAATTATTTCATATTATCTTTTTATGTATGTTGTAATCCATTAGTCAAAACCAATCCGACCAACTTCTGTGCAGCTTAATTGAAGTTGGATTTGTAGTAAATTTCAGTACGCACATCAACTATTTCCAATGTTATACATATGGCTTCCTTATGGCAAAAATAAAAGAGCATTGACAACTCGTGTATAAAGTACATAAAGAAAAAAAAGCAAAGACAATATATAAAAATTGCAGGAAGATGAGTCCACTAAACTAAATATTAGTTAGTGCAACAAAGACAAAGGGCCAATAAGACATAATGGTTTGGTGAAAAGAATTTTATTTTGTGTAATATATCCTCTCGTATAAACAATATCTAGAGTAGAAAAACTCCAAAGGTATATATGTCCCTAGACTCGTTTTGTCATTTTAATATGTATAACATAATTGAGAAAAGGAATAATAATTTGGGGATTATATTACCAATAATGGTATATCCATTAGACTGCATGGTAAGTCTATCAAAAAATAGTAGAGGACATTAACCGTATGCCTAATTAGCAGTAACAGACTACACAGGTTACATAAATCTGAGATCTATATGATGAAGCATATAATTGTTGACATTTGCAATTGAGAAACCTGCGATCTACTCCCTCCGTTTTAAAATATAAGATGTTTTAGGGTTGTGAAGCAAATGTATCTAGACATCTTTTAGTATGTGTATTCTAATAAACCTATACATTAAAAGATATATAGATACATTTACTTCACAAAGCTAAAATATCTTATATTTAAAAACTGAGGGAGTATATGATAAAGCATATAATAGTAGACATTTGCTATTAATGAGTCATCGTGACATACCTTGGCACCTTGCCTTATCTGCTCTTGCGCAACCGTGGTATATACCACGGTATATTTGTTTCATCCCTGCAAAATGCAGGTCAACAGTATATATATATCTATTGTATACTAAAAGTACAATATAGGTGTCCTCAAATAGAAACACTACGTTAAACCACATCATCATAATTATTTTGATAGTTGGATTTAAATTTTATGGCTAGGATTTTTTACCAAGATAACTGTTATGTAATTATGTATGTTGTTTGGTTTAAGATTATTTGACACGATATATAATCCGTACTAGATAAAATATGGAAAAAAAGCACGGTCTGGGATCTAAAATAAATGAAATGGTCTACAATTTTACTTTAAAGGAAACGTGCAAATTTTGTATGA
This sequence comes from Dactylis glomerata, assembly GCA_007115705.1. Lineage (NCBI taxonomy): Eukaryota > Viridiplantae > Streptophyta > Magnoliopsida > Poales > Poaceae > Dactylis > Dactylis glomerata. Next base: position 968,121 of record QXEO01001137.1, on the reverse strand, counting down.
TATACAAATCGGACCCACCTCAAAGGACTGTGCAAACATGTATAAGATGTGGAAAGGGGAGAAAAATAGAGTTTGCATGAAGCACGTATAGGTGTAAATTGGAGATCCCACAAATAGAATAACTGAATAAACAAAGGGAGAAAAGAGTTACCATGCGCAAGTACGTTGTGGACAATTTGTAATGTCTATCTTCAACGAAAAAAATGATGCTTAATTACAGCTCGCTTGAATTTTTCCTCTTTGCCGGAAATTTTTTGATTTCAAAAATGAAACTCCATTCTTTATACCTCACAACAAAGTTTAAATTGTCAAAAAAAATATGATGAAACATTTTCATTTTTGAAATCTGTTTTAAACAAAGTTTAAATTGCCAAAAAATTATGATGAAAAATTTCACGCGTAGTTCTTGACAATGTATGTTCTCACAATGTTGTTTCATGAGAAAACGATATTTTTGTGTCGTGCGTAAAAAATACAAATTTTGGTGCTAAAATAGACAATTTGTGTATTTCTACACAAGACACAAAAAATATCGGTTTTTCCCATGAAACTTGGAGTATGCACATATAATATCGAGACGTACATGCTAAATTTTTGTTTGAAATTTTCTGACATTTCAAAAATATTTTTTCCGGTGGTGAGAGCATATGCTCCCATGTCCCAATAGAATTTCCGCTTTGATACCAGTTTAAATTGTCAAAAAATTATGATGAAAAATTTCATTTTTGAAATATGTTTTAGACAAAGTTTAAATTGCCAAAAAATTATGATAAAAAATTTCATGCGTAGTTCTTGACATCGTATGTTCTCACAATGTTGTTTCAAGAGAAAATGATATTTTCTGTGTCGTGCATAAAAATACAAAATTTGGTGCTAAAATAGACAATTTTTGTATTTCTACACAAGACACAAAAAATATCGGTGTTTTCCATGAAACTTGGCGTATGCACATATAATATCGAGACGTACATGCTAAATTTTTGTTTGAAATTTTCTGACATTTTGAAAAAAATAATCCGGTGGTGAGAGCATATGCTCCCATGTCCCGAATAGAATTTCCGCTTTCTAGAAAAAAATAAGTAAGATGTTATATGATTATAATCTATATATTGTTTTGATTTTTCAGCAAAAAGGAAAAATTCAAGCGAGCTGTAATTAAGCATTATTTTTTTGGTTGAAGATGTGCATATAATTATTCCATAGACATTACAAATTGTCTACAAGGTACATGCCCATGGTAACTCTTTCCTCCCTTTGTTTATTAAGTTATTCTATTTGTGGGATCTCCAATTTGCACCTATACGTGTTTCATGCAAACTCCATTTTTGTCCCCTTTCCACATCCTATACATGTTTGCACAGTCCTTTGAGGTGGGTCCGATTTGTATATCATACACAATTTGCACGTTTCCTTTGAAGTAAAATTGTAGACCATGTCATTTATTTTTAGATCCAGACCGTGCTTTTTTCCATATTTATCTAGTATGGATTATATATCGTGTCAAATAATCTTAAACCGGACAACGTACACAATTACGTAACAGTTAACTTGTTAAAAAATCCTAGCCATAAAATTTGGATCCAACTATCAAAATAATTATGATAATGTGGTTTAATCATAGTGTCTCTATTTGAAGACACCTATACTGTACTTTTAGTATATAGTAGATGTCTCATATTTATTCAAATTTGTCCAAAACTTTTGCCGAAAATATATTTTCTCGCTCTTACCACGAGTATTCGTCCAATTTTTTGGATGAACTATTTTTCACTTCGAGAATCTGACCAAGCTGATACCAGGCAAAGACTACATATATTCTTGCCTAAGACTGACGTCTCCACCTAGGGTCTGGGTCACCTTTCAAGCGAGAACACTCCGTGCATAGCGTCCACTCGAATAAATTAAAAACAGAGAGCTTAGCTCCCCCACAAGTCAACATATATAAAACAACAGTATAAAATCAGAGCGTAGAGCCCGTAAGACGAACAATAATAGTATACGGCCATAATTTTCAAAAAAAGAATAGTATAGGGCCATAGATCAATAAGGTCAAGCAATCAACAACAACTGGCTGACGGCAATATTTTATTTTCAAGCAAACATTTTAGGAACGCCTCCGCGCCAGGCGGCTCGGGCGGAGCCCTAACGCCGCAGTCGCCTCTTCCTCCCCATCCGATCTCCGTCCTTCCTGCCATGGCCAGCGCGCACATGCAGGGCAAAGCCCATGATGTTCTGGCGGCGGCAGGTCTCCCTCTTGCGTCGCGCGCGCAGAGGAGGCGATGGATCGGCGGAGGAGACCACTGGCCTGATTCGGGGCTAGTCGGGGGTTGGCATGGTGGGATCCATGGCGGGATCTGGGGCGGCAGCCTCGGGGGTGGTTTCCGAGGCGCGTCACGCCTGGTTGCCTTGGCGAGGGCTGCGACGGCGGGGGTGATGGCCTGGCGATGCGGCTGGCAGCGGGGCTGACCCCGATGGCTACGGATTTGGCGTCTACGGCTGCACGGTCGTGCTTGGTGGTGGCCGATGGGTCATCTGCGCCCCTCCCTCTCGGCAGCTCATGTTCGGTGTTGGGGCAGGCGACGAACATCTCGTCGGCAGGTCCGTGGTCGGTGGCGGCCTCGTCTTTCGCCAATGAGGTCAATCGGCGGGTGGCGGCATGGGGGCCTGCCGATCTTCCTAATAATGGTGGTTGACCTCGGGTTTCTCTTGTGCGAAGAGGGAGACCTTCCTTAGGCCGGTCCTTCTTGATCTAGCCATAGTGGGGAGTTCCAGAAGGCTCCGTTGGTGAATCTAACATTGCACCTATGCCTGTAGTTTACTAGATCGGGTGGTATTCGGTCGTGCGCACCTATGCTTTTATTCCGACCGTTTGGTTCTGGAGAGAGCGGCGCGAAGCTCCGTTCTTTGTTGCAATAAGGTGACTTTTGTTCCATGGTGAAATCAGAGGCAAATAATATCATGAAGCCCAGATTGGAGGACTAGCAATGGAGGTTCAAGTCTCTGCACTGTTGAGGAACTTGCTTGGTGTTCTAGGTTTCATAGCAGCAATATAAAAGTGGGGGTGGCAGCACAGGTGAAGTTCATAGTTACCTTTCAGGGTGAAAATCCAAGTTCTATCCTTAATTGGTTGTGCTGGACAATGGTCATGATGAAGGCATTGTTGTGAGAGCGGGGAGTATCTTCAGGGTGAAAACCTAAGATCTTAGATTGGTGACAACATCGCTTGTGCACTGTTCCCTTCTTGAAGGTGTCGCTTTTAGAGAGCCTAGAGTTCAGGTGTTATCTTGGTGGTGGATGTATTGTTGCTATTATGGCTAGAATATCATAGCGGGTCTTTTTTCATAGTTTTTTCTTTTTTAGTTGTGTGTATCCGTACTGTCATTAGAGCGTTGTTGCAGAGGCTAGGTGTAATTGATATCTCTCGATATTAATATATTCCCTTTATCGAGAAAATCAATGTAAGCCTGAAGGAAACCATATACTTGCGGGCTTGCATATTCACTCACTGGTGGAAAAAAGGCCATTGGTCCCGGTTTGTAAGGCCCATTTATCCCGGTTGTTTATGAACCGGGACCAGTAAGCCTCCACGTGGCCTGGGTCATGTGATGCTGCTGGAGGACCTTTGGTCCCGGTTCGTACCAAAACCGGGACTAAAGGTTGATACGTCTCAAACGTATCTATAATTTTTTATGCTCCATGCTTGTTTTTACACCATTTGCTTAGTGTTTCGTTACACTTCGTGGCGTTTTTATGCATTTTCTGGAACTAACCTATTAACAAGATGCCATAGTGCCAGTTCCCTATTTTTTGTTGTTTTTGTGTTTCAGAAAAGTTACAGAGGAAATATTCTTGGAATTGGACGAAACAAAAGCCGAACGTCCAGATATTTAACGAAGCTTCCAGAGAACCGAAGAGGAGACGGAGAGGAGCCACAGGGCGGCCTCATCACCAGGGGGCGCGGCCCAGGGCCTGGCCGCACCGCCCTGTGGTGAGCCCCACCAGGTCCACTTGTGATGCTGCCCCTTCGCCTATAAAGACCCCCCGACGGGAAAAACCTAAAGACCCGATTACTTTTCTAGAAACACATCATGATCCGCCGCCGTCGAGACCAGAGATCGGGAGGATCCAAAAGCTCTTCCCGGTACCCTGCCGGAGAGGGGAATCACCACCGGAGGTCTTCTTCATCGCCATGCTTGCCTCCGGCGCGATGTGTGAGTAGTCTACCTTGGACTATGGGTCCATAGCAGTAGCTAGTTGGTTGTCTTCTCCACCATGTGCTTCATGTTTAGATCTCGTGAGCTGCCCTACATGATCGAGACTACCTTTATGTAATTCTACATGTTCTGTTTGTTGAGATCCGATGAATATTGGTGTTATGATTGAGTTGATATGTTGAATATTATCTTATGTTATCTCTATGTTGTTTATGATCTTGCATGCTCTCCGTTGTTAGTAGCTATCTTGGCCAAGTAGATACTAGTGACTCCAAGAGGGGGTATTTATGCTCGATAGTTGGGTTCATGCCTCTATTTAATCTGGAGGAGTGACAGAAACCTCTAAGGTTGTAGATGTGCTGTTGCCACTAGGGAGAAAACAACATTCTTATGTCCAAGGGCATATGCTTTGTTTACATTACACACTTTGCTTAATGCAATTATCTGTTGTTCACAACTTAATACTCAAGGGGTCCTCGGATGATTCCCCGCGAGTGGATTATTAGTCATAGATGCAGTTGGATGGCGGTCTATGTATCTTGGTGTAATGCCCAGAGTAAATCTCATAGTGATCCTCTTGACATATGCACATTATCTTTATTCTATCAATTGCCCAACTGTAATTTGTTTACCCAGCATGTTGTTATTTATCTTACAGAGAGACACCACTAGTGAATTGTGGACCCCGGTCCAATTTCCTTTATATTGCTATCACCTGTTTACTTTACTCGCACTGTTTACTTTCTTGCATACTACTATTGCTTTCCACTCGATACGCTCATTCCTTTGTTTACAGCAAACCGGTGAGATTGACAACCTCATCGTAAGTTGGGAGCAAAGTACTTGGTTGTGTTGTGTGCAGGTTCTGCGTTGCTGCTGGCAAAGCAAAGCACTGGATGAGGCGCCCTATAAATTGTTCGGAGCTGTCGCGAAGTTAGCGGGCATCACCTTCTGGAGTTTGGCTTTTCCTGGACTGACAAACCTTGGTTTCTTATTGAGGGAAAAACTTGCTGTTGTGCTCATCATACCTTCCTCTTGGGGTTCCCAACTGGACGGTGATTTACATTATCACCACCACACCAAGCAAAGATTTTTCTGGCGCCGTTGCCGGGGAAAAAGAAGACTTCTGCAAGGGGAGTTTCGCACGCACATCCTTTACTTTTTTTTAAGTTTTGCTTTACTTTATTTTTACTTGCTTCATTTTTATCAAAAACACAAAAAATTAGTTTCCTTTATAGTTGTTTATTATGTCTAGTCTAGTTGCTACTACTATGTCGCCCGAGGATATAATTTTCACTTTCAAACAAAAGAGTGAGGAAAGTTTCAAAGAAGCTTGGTCTAGAATTTATGATTGGCATGGAAAAACTGAACCGAAAATGACTTTGAGTTTGCTTCTTAGTTGCTTTTACTTTGGACTTGCTCTTCGTTATAGATATGCTTTGGATGCTACTGCAGAAGGAGATTTCCTTCATTGTGATGGAGATCAGGCCTTCAATATTATTAAAAAGTTGATTACAGTTTATAGCTTTCCAACTAATTTTGATGCTGATCTTGTGAGCATTTTTAATAGATTGAACACTCTTGAGACTCGAACTGGTTGCTTAAAAGATTGTTATGGTACTTTGCACCAGCATTTTGATTATGTTCCAATAAACTCTGAACTCTCAAGCTGGTATCCTACGATAAAAATCACCATTGGTGGTGAAACTTTTCATGCTCGTTGTTATATTATGTCTGAATTTTGTCTTATGCCAAAGGATGTTTATGAATCTTTAAGTCTTTGGAAGCTTTCCGATGGGGGAAAAGAAATTTCTCTTACTAATAATGGCACTATATTTCCCGTTGGAATAGCTGAAGGAGTGTTTACAAAAGTCCTTGGAAAAATGGTATCTACTGATTATCTTGTTATTGAATGTGTAGGAAAGGGACAAATCACGCTTGGAAGGTCTCTACTAAAACTCCTCGGCGCCACTATAGATGTGGGAAAAAGGTACTATAAAATTTACCACTCCACCTTGCAACAATCACGTCTTTCCTAGAGTTAAGAAGGGTAAGAAAGGAAGACGTAAGGCGCCCGTTGATCCTAGTGCTTCACTTGATATTACTTGATTCGCACTTTCTGCGCCTAGCTCAAAGGCGTTAAAGAAAAGCACTCTTGGGAGATAACCTAATGTTTTACTTTCAGTTCTTTTTCTTTTATTTGAGTCTTGGAAGTTATTACTACTGTAATAACCACTCATTATCATTTTTATTTCGTTGTTGTGCCAAGAGAAGCCTCTAATTTGAGTGAGGTAAGATTTGGGGATGTTGCTGTCCTGAAACAGATTTCGGTGCTCCACCGTAAAAATTCGTGAAAATTATCAGAATATCTTTTGGACCTGCGATTTCTTGTGCATATTCCCCAGGTTATATCCAAACTTTTATTAGTTTAACACTTTTTGATTTGAGTAACATAAAACCCTCTAAAAATTCGACCTTTGTCAGCTCTTCTGTTTTGACAGATTTCTACCATTATTTGTGTTTGCCTCTCGATCGCTTTCTTTTTGAGTTCTTTTGATGACGGAACTTTTGGGGAAGTTGCTACAGTAGTATATGCTTTATATGTGGTGGTTTTGAGTTGAAACCTGAAGCAAAAAGGGTTGATTCATTGCTATGCTTACACTAATGTTGCTAATAGAATTGTGTTGAGTTTTGTATGAAGGAAGTTTTCAAGTGTAGGGATTGGAGAATGATGAGATGGGTTGAAGAATGGACAAAAGCTCAACCTTGGGAATGCCCATGCACCCCAAGAAATATCCAAGAGGTACAAGCATCAAAGCTTGGGGATGCCCCCGAGGCACCCCTTTTTCATCGGCAAAAATCAGGTCACCTTTCAACACACTATATTTTTATTGCTTCATGCATTATGCGTTTTTCTTGGAGCGTCAGTTGTTTTAGTTTTCAGTTTTGTTTAGTTTTGTTTGCTGCAATAAATGGTTGGACCCCAACAAATTCCTTTTGGAGAAGTTGCCTTGCTTTTTATTTGCCAAGAACATTCCATTTTTCACTCTTATCGTTCAACGAGTGTTCTTTTTTTCTGCTACTGCGTTTAGCTTTCGATTTTCGTCTTGATTTGTGTTCAGATTTTGTTATATCTTTGCATCAAGGTGTATTTTGACCTCTGATCCATGTTGGTGTTCATCAAAATAGTTGTTTTAAAAAGGTTCGAATGGTGTTGGAAAAGAGAAAAAGTTTCATGCAAAAAGTGGTACAAAAGGAGCTTGTGTAGATTGTGGCCTAGGCTTTTGCATATCGTGCTTGATGTCTTTTTGATAGTATGCTTAGTGGTTTTGCTGTAGCATGACTTGTCTCAAATGACTGAGATTGCTTAATGAGCCTTTGAAAAATCATGTGTTGTTTTAATTATTTGGAAGCATTAATTTGGTTTTCTCCTTGATGCTTTATTTGGGTTGACTTGGCGCATGCTCACACATGTTAGACTCATACAAAGTCGCCATAGGCCTCTATGATCATTTAGTTTTTGACTTTTGATGCCATCTTATGCTTCTTTTAATGTCGCTTTGTCGCTTTGCATGATTATGGCCGTTATTGCTCTCGTAGTTGGTCGCTCCCAGTCTTTTGCTAGCCCTAATTTTGTATTGAGTATGAACTCTACTCGTGCATCCAACTCCTAAAAACCAAGTTATTCCAATGTGTCCACCATACATACCTATTAGCAATTTGCTATTCCAAAGTACATTTGACTTGCTGTTATCTATCCTTCAAATTAAACTCTTTTTGGTGTTATGCGAAAATTGGTCAGTAAAGCTCTTACGAACCTGATGGCACACTTTACTTTTCTCGCTTTAAAATTTTGACATTGTGGGTCTCTTATGTTGAGTTGTTATGCTTGCAAGTTGTAAGTTGGAAATTAGCCCAGCCATGCCGTTATGGGGCAAGCTTTCAACATTGCACTATCTTTCATTTGAGTTCATATCGTGATCTTTTATTTATGGATACTCGCGATGTGAAATAAGTTGGAAATCTTGCGGGATCATGGAGTTTTTATATATGTTAGGGAAACACCTGGGCCGCTAATCTAAGCCATGCATAATTCATGGTGGAAATTTACAGCATGCCCATAGTGGACATTCGACGACGCATCTCAAAATAAAAAGCCATACCAATGGTAAATAAAAGAGATATTGAGGTGTTCATTGTCTGTTTGTCTTGTCATTTTGATGTGGGCTTGTTCCATGTCATCGGGCAGGAGGTACCCCGTTGGCGGTTCTCGATGATACACATATATTTACAATGACAAGAGCCTGCTTGGGACTCTAAGTCGAGTAGCATGAGGTTTGGGTATTCGTACTTCACGGGACACGAGGTTTTCAACTTATAATTTGTCAAGCATATGCTTCATAATTGTACTCGCATTAACTCTAACCATTCAAGATTCTTATGATGGGGGCAATGAGAGCTCAAAGCTAGTAAGTAATAATTTTTGAAGGTTTATAAAACTTGCAATCACTGCTTCCCTCTACGAAGGGCCTTTCTTTTACTTTTATGTTGAGTCTCCACCTTCTATCTTTATGCACCGTCTAAGAGAGCATAGTTGTCATTCTTACTATAATGTGCATTGTCCCATAGTTATCATTGATTGATTCATGATTTTGGTTTCACTTGTTCTTAAATTATTTGTATCTAGTCGCCCTCTTAAACTTAAAGGTGTCCTATGCATTTATGTTTTGCTATTCCATGAAGGACAAGCTGAAAACCATTTGTTATGTTTTTCCATATGATTTGAACACACGTTTTACTTTCATTGTTTCATTTTCATGATCTTTCATTTGTGTTCTTCTTCATGTTATAACATGGTGGCTAAGTTTCTTCATGTTATATCTTTCATGCCCATGTTTTATGTTCTTTTGATCACAGCACACAATGCTTACATAGATGATCAAGATTGTATAGGTGCATGTCACCTCAAAAATTATTCTTTTATTATCACTTACCTACTCGAGGACGAGCAGGAGTTAAGCTTGGGGATGCTTGATACGTCTCAAACGTATCTATAATTTTTGATGCTCCAAGCTTGTTTTTACACCATTTGCTTAGTGTTTCGTTACACTTCGTGGCGTTTTTATGTATTTTCCAGAACTAACCTATTAACAAGATGCCATAGTGCCAGTTCCCTATTTTCTGCTATTTTGGTGTTTCAGAAAAGTTACACAGGAAATATTCTCGGAATTGGATGAAACAAAAGTCAAACGTCCAGATATTTAACGAAGCTTCCAGAGGACCGAAGAGGAGACGGAGAGGAGCCACAGGGCGGCCTCACCACCAGGGGGCGCGGCCCAGGGCCTGGCCACGCCGCCCTGTGGTGAGCCCCACCTGGTCCACTTCTGATGCTGCCCCTTCGCCTATAAAGACCCCCCGACGGGAAAAACCTAAAGACCTAATCATTTTTCCAGAAACACATCGCGATCCGCCGCCATCGTCGACCCGAGATTGGGAGGGTCCAGAAGCTCTTCCCGGCACCCTGCCGAAGAGGGGAATCGCCACCAGAGGTCTTCTTCATCACCATGCTTGCCTCCGGCACGATGAGTGAGTAGTCTACCTTGGACTATGGGTCCATAGCAGTAGCTAGTTGGTTGTATTCTCCACCATGTGCTTCATGTTTAGATCTTGTGAGCTGCCCTACATGATCGAGACTACCTTTATGTAATTCTACATGTTGTGTTTGTTGGGATCCGATGAATATTGGTGTTATGATTGAGTTGATGTGCTGAATATTATCTTATGTTATCTCTATGTTGTTTATGATCTTGCATGCTCTCTGTTGTTAGTAGCTATCTTGGCCAAATAGATACTAGTGACTCCAAGAGGGGGTATTTATGCTCGATAGTTGGGTTCATGCCTCTATTTAATCTGGGGGAGTGACAGAAACCTCTAAGGTTGTAGATGTGATGTTGCCACTAGGGAGAAAACAGCATTCTTATGTCCAAGGGCATATACTTTGTTTACATTACACACTTTGCTTAATGCAATTATCTGTTGTTCGCAACTTAATACTCAAGGGGTCCTCAGATGATTCCCCGCGAGTGGATTATTAGTCATAGATGCAGTTAGATGGCGGTCTATGTATCTTGTTGTAATGTCCAGAGTAAATCTCATAGTGATCCTCTTGTCATATGCACGTTATCTTTATTCTATCAATTGCCCAACTGTAATTTGTTTACCCAGCATGTTGTTATTTATCTTATGGAGAGACACCACTAGTGAACTGTGGACCCCGGTCCAATTTCTTTTATATTGCTATCACCTGTTTACTTTACTCACACTGTTTACTTTCTTGCATACTACTATTGCTTTCCACTCGAAGCTAGCGGGCATCACCTTCTGGAGTTTGGCTTTTTCTTGGACTGATAAACCTTGGTTTCTTACTAAGAGAAAAACTTGCTGCTGTGCTCATCATACCTTTCTCTTGGGGTTCCCAACTGGACGGTGATTTACATTATCACCACCACACCAAGCAAAGGTCCGTTCAGAAAAAAAATTGTATTTGCTTTTTCGGAATTTCTCTGTTTTCGGAATTTCTCTATTTTCTTTATTTCTCTAATATCTAATCACCTCTATTCTCATGTCAAATTACATACTTATGGCTCTCACTCTATTCTCATATCAAATTACATACTTGTGGTCCTCACTTTCTGGTCGGTAACCCATCTTCACACTGCTCCACCCTTAGCACGCTTAACTTCTCCATTCCTTCTATAGTAGCTTCGAAGACTGCGCTTACGACTTCTTGATAATGGTATGCTACCAATTCTATTAACCTATACACTTTGGGAACATATAATATTACTTTTTTAAATTCCAAATAAATTCACAAAATTAGCAACAATGATTAAGTAATAATAAGAATGAATGAATTCCAAATAATTTTTATGCATAATTTAATTATTAATTTTTAATAATTAAAATATTCAAAAATGGCCAAAAAACTTGAAAAATCCAAAATTTGAAAATTAATAGACTTGTTAACCGAAACAAAGGGAGTACATTTTTTCAAACATTATTATACTCATCCAATAGAATAACAATAGGAGACACAAGAAATCTCGAAGACTCACACAACCACATCTATTATCCACCTAATAAATGTTGAGACGATCAACATGACTATTGTAGCCTTGTAGCTTCTAGTAGCTCCTAGCAATCTCAAAGCCTAGGCAAGCGTCTAGAGCGGCATACAACACTTGCTCAAAGCTCAGTGGAACATTGGCCCAACCAAATATTAGTTCATCTTCTTCTTCCTTCTTCTTGTCCATCTTCTTGTCCTTCTTGATCCTCTTCTTCTCAAGACTTGTCCCAATAGTAGCATTGGCCAGATCATAGAGACTCGGAATTGGTTTATTGGTGGGGTTCGGGATAATCTTTTGGAGATCGCACGCAGACGGAATTTCAATTCTGTATGAACTCATCATTCGCACATCATTGGCGATAGCTGCACCGCAAAATTTGATGGTGGTGTCCTTCAAGAATTCCTTGAGCAGCTGCGGCACGCGATTGGCCCAACATATCTGGAAGATCAAAACCTCGGATGCCACCGAGGGTTGAAGGATGGCGACATGCTGCCTATCCTCGTGAGGGCTGGTGAATGAAGGGTTTCGCAGCATAGTACATCAAAAAAATTCCTACAGATGTGAACAAGAAAGCCAAGATCCAATCTAGGAGATATAATCAACGAGAGAGATAGATGAGATCTTCATACCCTTGAAGGAATCGCACAGCGGAAACGTTCAACAGAACGTGGATGATGTAGTCGTACTAGCCGTATTGTCCCTACGATCCGATCCGGTCCAACGCCGCAAGTGGCGACGCCTCCGAGAGATGGACACGTACAGCGCACCAACGACTCCGCCTTCCCGGTCCAGCGAGATATGGTGGAGTGGTAGATGGGATCGACAGCACGACAGCGTGGTGTCTATGGTGGAGAGTATGCGCCGACAGGGCTTCGCCTGTTTGCGTGGTGGAAGAAGAACGGAGAAAGGAGGCTTCAGAAACCGTGCAGCGGCTCTGCGCAAATTAGGTCTCTAGAGCCGCCGGCCGCAGGGGTCCTTTTATAGCCGGCCAAACTTGCTTTAGGGGCTAGGTTAAAGTGACACCGTGCGAGTTTGCGTGTAGGCCACGCAACCTCAGCGCCGCCAGCAACGATCGATCTCGATCGATCATGCGTGTCCTGCGCAGGTGCGTCATGCTGCCAAACCGGCCAAAGGCCTTTCTGCCACGCCCGACCCATTTGTCCAAGGCCCAGCCGGCCTCCCCAGGAAACCGAGCGAGCGAAGCCAGGGGCGCCTGGCCGCCACACTCGATCGATGATCGATGCGGGCGAGCTAGCGCCCGGCCGCTGCTCTTCCTTTTTTTTCCTTTCCTTTTTTTCTTTATTTATTTCTGTTAACTAAATATTGTTAATATTTATTAATTCATACAATTAATAAATAATAATATTTTCCACCCGGAACAATTCCGAAACTTTCCAAAACAATTTCACATATATCCCTGAGACTACCCTAGCGTTGATTTGCGTTAAGTGTGTGACCCTACGGGTTCGAGAATGCGCGGACATGATCTCCATCAATAATCAATAGCGGGATCTGGAAATCCATATTGACTCACATGCACTCAACGATGATCATATCGGATGAACCACGATGTCAGGATTCAAGTAATCCCGTATTTGTATTCCCTTTGTCTCGCGATATTTTACTCGCCCGAGATTCGATCGTCGGTATCGGCATACCTAGTTCAATCTCGTTCACAGCAAGTACTTTACTCGTTCCGTAATCCGATATCACTTTGTGATTAACTCTTTAACTACGTGCTTGCAAGCGGTGTTGATATCGATTACCGAGTGGGCCTGAAGTATATCTCTCTGACTCGGGAGGGACAAATTCCATCTCGATACATGCAACCCAACAAGTCCTTTCCGGTCACCTGAGAGATACCTTTATGATCACCCTTTCATAGGATGACGTTTGATGACCTCAAAGCTCTCTTCCGGCACTAGGGAGTTGCATTATCTCATGGTCTAAGGAATACAATACTTGACATAGGAAAAAGCTTCGCAAAGATAAACATAATGACACGATCTAATTGCTGCGCTTTATTTGGGTCTGTCCATCACATCATTCTCCTAATGACATGATCTCATTATTAATTGACAACTCATGTCTATGGTTAGGAAACCTTAACCATCATTAATCAATGAGCTAGTCCATAGAGGCGTACTAGGGACACGGTGTTGTTCATAAACCACACAAGTATTAAAGTTTCCGCTTAATACAATTCTAGCATGGAATATAAAGATTATCATGAACAAGAATTATAATAATAACATCATTATTATTGCCTCTAGGGCATAATTCCAACAGTCTCCCACTTGCACTAGAGTCAATAATCTAGTTTACATCTGATAAGAATCTAACACCCATGGCATTAAGGTGTTGATCATGTTTTGCTCGTGGAAGAGGTTTAGTCAACGGATCTGCGACATTCAGAGCCGTATGTATTTTGCTAATCATCAGATCTCTATCTGCTATATAATCTCGAATTATATGGAAACGGTGGTTGATGTGCTTGGTCTTTGGATGATATCTTGGTTCCTTAGCCAGTGCTATGGCGCCAGTGTTGTCGCACAATATCTCCAGTGCGTCCAAGGCACTTGGAACCACACCAAGCTCAGTGATGAAGTTCCTGATCAAAACTCCTTCACTTGACGCTTCCGAAGCAGCCATGTATTCCACTTTGGTTGTAGATCCTGCGATCACGCTTTGCTTGCAGCTTCTCCAGCTCACAGCTCCACCATTCAAAACATAAACATATCCTGTCTGAGATTTAGAATCATCTGGGTCGGTGTCGAAGCTAGCATCGACGTAACCTTTTACGACGATCTGCTCATCACCTCCATAGACCAAGAACAATTCTTTAGTCCTATTTAAATACTTTAGGATGTTCTTTACGGCTGTCCAGTGTTCCACTCCTGGATCACTTTGGTATCTGCTCGTCAAACTAAGAGCATTGGACACATCCGGTCTAGTACACAACATGGCATACATGATAGAACCTATGGCCGAGGCATATGGCACTTTGCTCATAGTTTCTCTATCTTTTGTCGTAGTTGGACACTGGGCCTTGCTCAATATCTTTCCTGACAACATGGGCAATGAACCTTTCTTTGCTTTATCCATTCTGAACCTTTTCAGAACTTTGTCCAGGTATGTACTTTGGCTTAAACCTATTAGGCGTCTTTCTCTATCTCTATAGATTTTGATGCCTAATATATAAGCAGCTTCTCCTAGGTCTTTCATTGAAAAACATTTATTCAAATAACTCTTCACATCGTTAAGCATACCGATGTCATTTCCAATAATCAATATGTCATCCACATACAGTACTAAAAATGTTACCGAGCTCCCACTCACTTTCTTGTAGACACAAGCTTCGTAGCAATTTGGAACAAATCCAAAACTCTTGATCACTTGATCAAAACAAAGGTTCCAACTCCGGGATGCTTGCTTCAGCCCATAAATGGAACGCTGAAGTTTGCACACCTTATTAGCATCCTTAGGATCGACAAAACCTTTGGGCTGCATCATATACAACTCTTCATCAATGTTGCCATTGAGGAACGCAGTCTTGACATCCATCTGCCAAATTTCATAATCATGAAATGCAGCAATTGCTAATAAAATCCGAATGGACTTAAACATTGCTACGGGAGAGAAAGTCTCGTCGTTGTCAACACCTTGAACTTGCCGAAAACCTTTTGTGACAAGCCGAGCCTTGTAGACGGTAACATTATCATCTGCGTCTGTTTTCTTCTTGAAAATCCATTTGCACTCAACGGCCTTACGGTCGCTAGGAGGGGTCGCTAGGAGGGTCCACCAAAGTCCATACTTGGTTTTCGCTCATGGATCCCAATTCGGATTTCATGGCCTCTAGCCATTTCCCAGAGTCTGGGCTCATCATCGCTTCCTCATAGTTCGCAGGTTCATTGTTGTCTAACAATATGATGGTTAAGACAGGGTTGCCGTACCACTCAGGAGTGACATGCGACCTTGTTGACCTGCAAAGTTCAGTAGTAGCATCGTTGGAAGTTTCATGATCCTCATCATTAGCTTTCTCTCATGTTGGTGCAGTCGGCACCGGAACAACTTCGGGTGTTGCGCTACTCTCCAATTCGAGAGAAGGTTCAATAACCTCGTCTAGATCTACCTTCCTCCCACTCACTTCTTTCGAGAGAAACTCCTTCTCAAGAAAGGATTCGTTCTTAGCAACAAAGACTTTGCCTTCGGATCTGTGGTAGAAGGTATACCCAATTGTTTCCTTAGGGTATCCTATGAAGACGCATTTCTCCGCTTTGGGTTCGAGCTTGTCCGGCATCAACCTCTTGACATAAGCTTCACATCCCCAAACTTTAAGAAACGACAACTTAGGTTTAGCACCAAATAATAATTCATACGGTGTCATCTCAACGGATTTAGATGGTGCCCTATTTAAAGTGAATGCAGCGGTTTCTAATGCATAACCCCAAAATGATAACGGCAAATTTGTAAGTGACATCATCGATCGCATCATATCTAATAGAGTTCGATTCCGGCGTTCAGACACACCATTGCGCTGTGGTGTTCCAGGTGGCGTGAGTTGTGAAACGATTCCGCTTGCTTTAAGATGCATGAGAAAATCATAACTCAAATATTCACCTCCACGATCGGATCGCAGAAATTTAATTTTCCTGTTACGATGGTTTTCCACTTCGTTCTGAAATTCTTTAAACTTTTCAAACGTTTCAGATTTATGTTTCATTAAATAGACATACCCATATCTACTTAAGTCATCAGTAAAAGTGAGAAAATAGCGATATCCACCGCGCGTCGAAATACTCATTGGTCTGCACACATCGGTATGTATGATTTCCAATAAGTCTGTTGCTCGCTCCATTATACCGGAGAACGGGGTTTTGGTCATCTTGCCCATGAGGCACGGCTCGCACGTGTCAAACGATTCAAAATCAAGAGACTCCAAAAGTCCATCAGAATGGAGTTTCTTCATGCATTTTATACCAATATGACCTAGACGGCAGTGCCACAAATAAGTTAGATTATCACTATCTACTTTGCATCTTTTAGCCTCAATGTTATGGATGCGTGTTTCATTGCTTTCGAGATTCAGAAGAAATAAACCATTCACGATAGGTGCATGACCATAAAAGATGTTATTCATATAAATAGAGCAACCATTATTCTTAGATTCAAATGAATAACCATCTTGCAATAAACATGATCTAGATATAATGTTCGTGCTCAACGCAGGCACATAATAATACTTATTAAGGTTTAAAACTAATCCCGAAGGTAAAACTAAGGAGAGCGTGCCGACGGCTATCACGTCAACTTTTGATCCATTACCGACGCGCATCATCACCTCATCCCTTGCTAGCCGCCGTCTATTCCGTAGCTCCTATTTCGAGTTACAAATATTAGCAACTGAACCAGTATCATATACCCAGGCACTACAACGAGCGCTAGTAAGGTAGACATCAATAACATGTATATCAAATATACCTTTGATGGTGCCAGCCTTCTTGTCCGCTAAGTACTTCGGACAGTTGCGCTTTCAGTGACCCTTGTCCTTGCAGTAGAAGCACTCAGTTTCTGGCTTAGGTCCGTACTTGAGCTTCTTCTCAGCAGGGGCAACGCGCTTGCCGCTGCCTTTCTTGAAGGATCCCTTTGCACCCTTAGCTTTCTTGAAGCTAGTGGTCTTGTTGACCATCAACACATGATTATCTTTCTTGATATCCACCTCCGCAGCTTTCAGCTTTGAGAAGAGCTCAGTGATCGTATCAGTGGAACCAATTTGATTGTGAGTAACTACAAAACCTTTGTAGCTAGGAGGGAGTGATTGCAGAACTCTGTCAATCTTGAGCTCTTCTGGAATCTTGCAGTCCAGTTGCTCAAGGCGTTGAGTGTAGCCCGACATCTTAATGGCATGCTCACTAACGGAACTCCTTTTCTCCATCTTGCAGTTAAAGAACTTCTCAGAGATCTCATATCTCTCAGAACGGGCTTGAGTCTGAAACATGGTTTTCAGTTCCTCAAGAATCTCATAAGGCCCACGGTACTTCTCAAAACGATTTTGAAGCTCCGGTTCCATAGAAAACAGCATGGTACTCATAATCGCATCATAATCATCTCTGCGAGAATTGAAGTCAGCAAGTTCTTCAGTTTTCGCTGTTGCAGCAGGGGTGTCACCCAGCGCTTCCTCAAGTACATAGGCTTTTTGTCCGCCAGCGAGAATGATTCTCAGATTGCAGAACCAGTTGGTGAAGTTAGACCCATTGTTCTTAAGCTTTTCTTTCTCAGCAAACATGTTGAAGTTGAAGTTGGACTTAGCCATTTGATCTACAACATTTGCAAGTACAATTTAGACTATGTTCATGATAACTAGTTCAACTTAATCAAATTACTAGATGAACTCCCACTAAATTCAACATCCCTCAAGTTGTTTAGTGAACACGATCCAAATTCACCACACCTAATCTGATCTTCACGAGAAGAGATGTGGTTTCAATGGTGGACAACAAAGTGTCGATTATATCATTCATATGACTCATGTTTAACCTTTCGGTTCATGTGTTCTGAGGCCATGTCTATACATGCTAGGCTCGTCAAGTCAAACCCAAGCATCTCCGCGTGTGCAAAACTGGCTTGCACCCGTTGTATGTGAATGTAGAGTTTATAGCACCCGATCATCACAAGATGCTTCAAAACGATGAACTTTCGCAACGGTGCATACATGGGGAGAACATAATTTTATCTTGATCTTTAAGTGAGGAATCATCTTAAAATGCTACCGTCACGATCAAAGCAAAATAAGATACATAAAAGATAAACATCACATTCATATAATTTTATGTGACATGGTATAGCCAATCTCCGCGCAATGATCTCCATCTTATGCGCGCCGGCATGATCTCCATCACTCCACCATGATTGCCTCCACCACGAATAGCAACTACAACTATTGCTAACTACTTAGCGATAAAGTGAAGCTATTACATGGCGTATAAGAAGTTGACACGCAGGTCATACACAATTATAAAGACAACCATATGGCTCCTGCCGGTTGTGAACTCATCGACATGCAAGTCGTGAAATATTATAAAACATGATCATCACATATATCACATCACATCTTGTGGCCATACCATATCACAAAACACTCCCTGCAAAAACAAGTTAGACGTCTCGACTTTGTTGTTGCATGTTTTACGTGGCTTATGGGAGTAACTAGTTAAGAATGATTCTTACCTACGTAAAGCCACAACGGTGATATTATGGTTGCTAACATCCGTTGTAAATCTCATGACTACTATAGTGAGAGAAACTGACATCCACCAGCCGCATGTGTGGAACAAGCCACACGTCAAGTGCGGAGCTGGTCTCGCAAATGAGGTCGCGTAAAGTTGGTCTGGACCGCTTTGATCTCACTATGCCACGCCATAAGAAATACACAACATAGAGGTTTGCAGCAGAAAACATCAACACCCACAACAAGCATGTTGCGTTCTACTCGTGAAACACATCTACGCATAGATCTAGCTCTGATACCATTGAAGGGTTTCGCAGCATAGTAAATCAAAAAAATTCCTATGGATGTGAACAAGAAAGCCAAGATCCAATCTAGGAGATGTAATCAACGAGAGAGAGAGATGAGATCTTCATACCCTTGAAGAAATCGCACAGCGGAAACGTTCAACAGAACATGGATGATATAGTCGTACTAGCGATCTCCTTCCCGCGATCCGATCCGATCCAACACCGCAAGTGGCGACGCCTCCGAGAGATGCACACGTACAGCGCATCAACGACTCCGCCTTCCCGGTCCAGCGAGATATGGTGGAGTGGTAGATGGGATCGGCAGCATAACGGCGTGGTGTCTATGGTGGAGAGTATGCACCGATAGGGCTTCGCTTGTTTGCGTGGTGGAAGAAGAACGGAGAAAGGAGGCTTCAAAAACCGGGCAGCGGCTCCGCGCAAATTAGGTCTCTAGAGCCGCCGGCCGCAGGGGTCCTTTTATAGCCGGCCAAACTTGCTTTAGGGGCTAGGTTAAAGTGACACCATGCGAGTTTGCGCGTAGGCCACGCAACCTCAGCGCCGCCAGCAACGATCGATCTCGATCGATCGTGCGTGTCCTACGCGGGTGCGTCATGCAGCCAAACCGGCCAAAGGCCTTTCTGCCATGCCCGACCCATTTGGCCAAGGCCCAGCCGGCCTCCCCAGGAAACCGAGCGAGCAAAGCCAGGGGCGCCTGGCCGCCACGCTCGATCGATGATCGATGCGGGCGAGCCAGCGCCCGGCCGCTGCTCTTCCTTTTTTTTCTTTTCATTTTTTTTTCTTTTTTTTCTGTTAAATAAATATTGTTAATATTTATTAATTCATACAATTAATAAATACTAATATTTTCCACCCAGAACAATTCCGAAACTTTCCGAAACAATTTCACATATATCCCTGAGACTACCCTAGCGTTGATTTGCGTTAAGTGTGTGACCCTACGGTTTCGAGAATGCGCGGACATGATCTCCATCAATAATCAATAGCGGGATCTGGAAATCCATATTGACTCCCACGCACTCAACAATGATCATGTCGGATGAAACATGATTTCAGGATTCAAGCAATCCCGTATTTGTATTCCCTTCGTCTCACGATATTTTACTCACCTGAGATTCGATCGTCGGTATCGTCATACCTAGTTCAATCTCATTCACAGCAAGTACTTTACTCGTTCTGTAATCTGATATCACTTTGTTATTAACTCTTTAACCACATTCTTGCAAGCGGTGTTGATATCGATTACCGAGTGGGCCCGAAGTATATCTCTCCGACTCGGGAGGGACAAATTCCATCTCGATACATGCAACCCAACAAGTACTTTCCGGTCACCTGAGAGACACCTTTATGATCACCCTTTCATAGGATGATGTTTGATGACCTCAAAGCTCTCTTCCGGCACTAGGGAGTTACATTATCTCATGGTCTAAGGAATACAATACTTGATATAGAAAAAAGCTTCGCAAAGATGAACACAATGACACGATCTAATTGCTGCGCTTTATTTGGATCTGTCCATCACATCATTCTCCTAATGACATGATCTCATTATTAATTGACAACTCATGTCTATGGTTAGGAAACCTTAACCATCATTAATCAATGAGCTAGTCCATAGAGGCATACTAGGGACACAGTGTTGTTCATAAACCACACAAGTATTAAAGTTTCTGCTTAATACAATTCTAGCATGGAATATAAACATTATCATGAACAAGAATTATAATAATAACATCTTTATTATTGCCTCTAGGGTATAATTCCAACAGTGAACTCACAGTCCAAGCCCACTGACGAGGGGTTGACTCGACAAATGTCCTAGATGAAGGACTTAGGATCGGGGAGATAGGGCGTCGGATGAACTCGAAGGTAAATTCAGTCAAACAAGGTGGCTATGAAAGTAAACGTGGGTGTAGAACCTGGCTTGCTTTCAATCTGTCCCTTATCGTCCCCTCCTGGCCCCTATATATAGATGGCCAGGTCTCGAGGATCGGGTAGGATCCGATACAGATTACAATATCGACATACGGTGAGAACTCGTATTTCGACTAGTATTACAATTGGGCCTAGCTTAACGGGACTCAGGGGTACTCAACTGACGGGCTCTATTATCTATACCCTTGTCAGTAGCCCCCGAGATTCTACCAGAATTGCAGATTCGGGTTGAATTTCAGATCTTCAATTCTTCGACTTGATCAATATTTGACTTCTTCATATCTTTAAATCTTCGACTTGGTCATTCGACTTATCTTTTCTTGTAATATCTCGCAAGGGGTTTTGATGAACAAGCCTGACAACTCTGACGGATCAAGAGGTCAGTTAACTGCTGGAACAGATACTTGCCACCTACTTCAAATTCAGTCCCCTTTGACTTGAATTCGGGAAACCGGTCAAACCCATTCTTCTGCCGCATTTAGTACTTACAAAGAATGAGTCCCAGTGGTTCTCAGGGTACCCAGTGCGTCCACCATGATTTTTCTTCGCATCGTAGACACGGATACATACCAGCAGAGTGCATTCATGTGCGTATACCAGGCCACACAGGATGGATCCTGGGGTCTTACCTTCGTGATATATTTCAATCATGGCATTCGAGTTTTGTTGCAATGACGCAACTCGAGAATCATATGTCGCAGCCTTGTTTGATTGTTCTATTATGTCAAATATTCAGGTTATTCCACCTGAATTAATAAAACTCTCTCCCGATGGGAGTAGTGATATCCTCAAAGTCTCTTTTGCATCCTTTCCTCCATTTTTCATTATAAAATATCGTCGGGTGCACGCCCAGCGCTCCTGATGGGAGTAGCCCCCGAGGCTATAGTCGAAAAAACTTATTTAGAGTATAGGCTCAAAGACAATGTGCCTTCTTTCATGTCGTGAAATCATAACGTAACTCAATAATATCGTCGGGTGCGCGCTCAGCGCTCCCGATGGTAGTAGCTCCTGAGGCTATAGCCGAATATTTTCGGGTATAGACTCAAAGAATGATTTCTCCTTTACCGGACTCAATTTTTCATCGGCTTCTTTGATCTTCCCTTATACAAATTCGCCATATCGAACCATCTTCGGAATATTCATCTTACCAGTGTTCACTGCTACGATAGTCTTCACTTCTAGTTACTCGCACATTTGTGATGTCATTAATACAATTAGTCTATTTGTAACTATCTCTTGATTTTGACCGTTACCCATGGGCAATGCGGTAATTTTGCAATTTATCTGCCCGTTAGTGGGCTACCGTTTCCGCTCCTTGCGCCACGTCTCAGCCCACGTTCCGTTACCAGGAATCTATATAAGCGGAGAGTGGGAGAAAATCACTGTTTACCAGTTCATTGCTTCCGCCGCCACCGCCATTGTCACAATCTCTGCGCACCTCTGACCTCCTGCGCAGCCCCCGTGCGCAAATCTTAGATGCGCGTGAAGCATCTGGCTCAGAAGAACAAGATGACCAAGGGGAAGACTGCGAACGCCGCGACCAGCTGGGTGCCCTCGGAGTTCAAGCAGAAGGATCTGGAAAAAGCCCAAGCCAACGGCCTCATCTCCGCCGACGATCAGGTCACTTTCCCTAGCACTGATCGCATCCCCAAGCCCCCGAGTAGCTTTCGAGTGATGTTCTTTGATTTTCTCCTGCGCGGACTTTCTTTCCCTGCCCATGAATTCCTTCGTGGACTTCTTTTTGTCTGTGGTGTGCAGCTTCACCAGCTCACACCAAATTCGATTCTCCACATTGCCTGTTTCATAACTCTTTGCGAGTCCTTTCTGGGGACCGAGCCCCATTTTCTCCTCTAGAAGTATCTTTTTCGGCTCTGCCCCAGTGTTTCTTTAGCAAAAAAAGCCTGAACTGGGTGGGGCTGTAATTTCTGTTCGTACTGAATCCCAGTATTTGGAATTTTCCATGGCTGCTTCAGTATAAGGCTGGAAAAAGAAATGGTTTTACATAAAAGACCAGAAAGCCTCTCCCTCTGATTTATTCGGCATTGCCCATTTCGATGCCGCAAAAAATCTTGAAAAATTGGCCTCATGGGATTCGCCTCCCACGGAGGCTGAGATGGAGGATGTTAAGCCGCAGTTAGCGCGCATCCAAGCTCTGAAGAGTCATGACGGTGGTGCTTTAACCGGAACTCAACTCATGCCGTTTTTCCTTCAACGTCGAGTTCAATCTCTTCAGCACCATCCTTCGAAGCTTTGGTCTTTTTCTGGCTTGGGTGGTTCTTCGCAAGTTTCTAATGATCTCTTTGAAAAGAAAGATCTCGACAAGCGAGTGAGAGCTTTGACCATCCTCACAAAAGAAGATGCAATTCCAGACTTGACCGCTAGTTATTTCGACGCCCAGCACCCTTTGCATGCACTATGTTTTACTGTCTTTTATTCGCCTTGTTTTTCTCTTATCATCAATTGCCTTGTAACACTCGGGTTGTTTTCTTTTCAGGATCATCAACTCCTTGTTTCTCGCCCTCCTCTCCCAGAAGGGGGGGGCATTCTGAACGTGCCTGTTTCTGTGGCCTCCGAAGCCCCCGAGGCTGAGGACAGCCAAGATGGGGATGAAGGCGAAGATTCGCTGGAGAGGACCAGCTCAACGACATCACCTCCTCCTGTGCTTTCTAAAGATATTGTCGTTGATAAGAAGATGAAGCGTGCCTAAGAGTTCACTTCCTCGAGTGCCTCCGCTCATAAAACTGTGGCCGGCGAAACCCCCGCGCCAGAGGACGACGTAGAGCTCTTCGGCCTCATGGACTCGTGAGTGTCATCCTGCTTATTTTCATATACTATCTTTTCTCTGTCGACTTTGATAGGTGTCTTTGTATGTTGCTCTTTTTCTCAGTGATGAGGAGAACCTGAAGAAATTTGATGATGCCGCCCCTATCACTGATACTCCTGTTGTCGACGAACCACCGTCACAAGAGGTTGATCCAGCAGCGAAATCTTCAAAAGCTCCGAGGAAGCCTGTTAAGAAGGTAGTCGCTGTTTGTAGTTCTAAGCGCGTGAAGAAATCATCAGACGCCGGTGCTTCTCTTGAGGCCCATCAGTCCACAAGCTCCTCCGACGATGTGAGTGAAATTACTGGCATATTTACTTCTGCTTTTGCGTGTTGATACTCACGTACTATTTCTGGACAGAATTTGATGAAGAGATTTGTTGCCTTAGGCAATGAATGTGTCGAGTATCTGAAGGCTGCTAAGGCCTCCGAGGGTGAATTTCTTTTCCTGTATTAGCTTAGCCTGTATGCCTTTCTTTGCTTTTTGCTTGACTTTTCCTTTCCTCCTTTTTGAACTGCAGATGCTCTAGCAACGGCTAATGCTCGCATTTCGTCGCTGGAAGCTGAACTCGATGCTTCCCAGAAGGCTTTTGACGCCACCACTGCTGTCAAGGTTAGTGCTGAGAAGTCGACTAAATTAGCACTGGCTAAGGCGAAGAAAGCAGAAAAGGCCTTGACTGATGCTAACAAGGAGCACCTCCAGCGAGAACAGGCCGTGGCTGAGCGGCTGAATACGATGTCTGCTGCTGCTGGAGGTACGTACTATACCTTTCTTTCCTTTTGTTGATTTGCTCACTTTCTTATGCTTGCTGATATATTCCTTTCCTGCTGTTTTCTGTTTACTTGGTTTTGCAGAGTATACGGAGGTGTCTGCGTCGACTTTGCAACCAGACAACGATCCTCTCATGGCCGCGGTTAGCTTACTGGAAGCGAACTGGATATCTGTCTGGGAAATCTTTGAGTTAGTTAACCGCGTTCTTACGCGGATTTTTGTCGGTTTTGGTCCAAGCAAAAGGCAGAGGTGCCAGATAATGATGTGAAGAAACTCGCCCAGGCCTTCGACACCACTGATGACCCCATCCTTCAAATGAAGGGCCTCTCTTTGAAGTGAGGTGCCGAGGGGGCCATTGCGCTTTCATATGCACATGGTGAGGAGATAGACTGGGAGAAGGTGAGTTCTTCCCATGGCCGCCCCCGTTCGGAGCTGAAGGCTTTCTTTGAGAAGGCGAAGAGGTTTGCGCCAGGCATCGTGGCGATGATTTCTCCTTCAGCGGCTTCTGCGGCTTCTTCTACGCCGATTTCTTCGACTCCGGCGACAAGTGGATCCGTGCCTCCTCCGAATGCTGGTGCTGCTTCTGCCACGCCTACTTCTGCTGCGGATCGTGAGGCCGAGGTGGCGTAGACTTGGCCTCCTTTTGTAATTTTTAGTTTTACTTTGATGTAGTAAACTCTTAATCGTATGTAGCCCGAGAACTTTAGTCAGAGGCTTGCAATTATGTAAATATTTGCTAAATATCGTGTTCTGTTTGGCTTCTGAGATGCTTCCCTTTTTCTTTTCTTTTGGTCTCCAGCCTATGCGTGCTGGTGGATCATCGAGTCGCGATCAAGCTCCATCTCCTGTCGATGTTTTCGACTCCAAAGTTTCGTCGCCTTCTCGTTGTTCTTGCCAATGTGCTGAGTACTCCTCGAGGATTTCAGATCTTAAGAGCCGCTTGTCTTTGGCGAAACACCAAGCACATATGGCTATGGATAAAGCCAGCAAGTCTTGCGGGTTTATGAAACAGATATCCATTCTTGAGGATAAGGTGTCGGGTCTGATGGCGAAAATCATTCATCTCGAATAATGCGACTCCTTCCTCATCGATATTGTCAAGTCTGTTTGCGAGATGTTGCGATGTGAGATTCCTTGTGGCTTCTCTTGTTTCCTTTTATTCCACTACTGCCGTCTAATACCTTCTGTTGTCTTAGGTACTTGTCTGGACTTTACTGCTGAGATGCGTTGGGTTGCTGATCGAAATGCAGCTCTGGAGAAGGCATCAGAGGGGATCGATAGTTTGTGGTCCGATCTTCGACACCGTCGTGCTATTGTGCTGCTTCAAGATCGTGCTCAGCATATTGGAGAGGCAGTTGATGGTTGTCGAAGATCTCTGATAACCATGCATTCTGTCATGCTTCCTCGCAATCCTCTGCTTGGAAGCTTTCCATTGTTACTCGATACTTTCAGATCGAGTCAACGAATTCATCGGCTGATAGAGCTAAACTTGGTGGCTGGAGCCAATTTTGCTCTTGGGTGGGTGCGTAAGTGGCATCCAAGGCTTAATTATAGTTCCATGTCACTGAGTTATCCTCCAGGTGGAGCTAGTTTGCGAGTTCATCTGGAGAATACCCTGCAGCCTGCCAGAAGGATTATAGCTAGGCTGTTGCGAGAGGATGCCGCGTTTTTCCGCGAGCATCATTACTTAGATCCCCTGGGGGTGGATGATTCTGATAACCCGATGTTATAATGTGACACTTGTATGTATTTTTGTGTCTATAATGCGAGAGTTTTTGTTTTCTAACTTTTATGTTAGAAATTTTATCCTCAGAGCATTTTTACTTTGCGTGTATATTGATGTGCTTGCCGCGGCTTTTGAAGACATGTAAACTCAAGTAAGAGGAACTTTTGTCTTTTATTTATGCATGTAATGTAAGATACATGGGATGACCCAAGAGATCCGGTCAATGACCTGTGTTCTGGATCTAGAGGGCATTGCCCTGGAGTAACTCATGGCTTTTATAGCCTTATTTTCCTACTTGACTAATTTGTAAGTTGTGTCGCCTATGTTGCTTGAGTCTTCTCTTCTTCTCCTGTAGTCTTCTCTTGTTCGGGTAACTGTACCCGAGGTTTCTTTACTTCTGGTTCCTTGGGGTTTCCTTCGAGTTGCCGTGTCACTTCTGTAGTCATGCTTTTTGCTTTGTAGTTGGGTTCTCCGTAGCTTACCATCATGCCGAAATTTTGGGCCATCTTGTGAAACTCCTTGTCGCATAGATCTGATAGCTCGAAGCTTCCTTTTACTGTAATAATTCCTTTGGGTCCTGGCATTTTTAGTACCAAGTAAGTGTAGTGAGGTACTGCCATGAATCGCGAAAATGTGGGTCTCCCGAGGATCGCATGATATTGAGATGACCAATCCATGACTTCGAAGTCGAGTTTCTCCCTTTTGTAGTTTTGCTGATTCCCGAAATAGACGTTGAGTGCTATTTGACCAAGTGGATAGTTAGCACTCCCTGGGACTATTCCGTGAAAGGAGCAATCAGTTGGTTTTAGGAACTCCAATGAGATGTGCATTGCCCGCAGAGTTTTTGCGTAGATTAGGTTTATCCCACTTCCTGCATCCATGAATATTCTGTCGATATCATATGTCTCTATTTGAGCTTTGAGTACCAAGGGCGCATTTCCTGGCCGAGGTACTGTTATTGGATGATCGTCTCTACTGAATTCTATGGGTTGCTCTGACCAGCATAGATATTCCGTTGCTGCTGGAGGTGAAGTTATTGCGAGGTTAACTTGTCGAGTTATACTTTTCTCTTCTTTGTTCAACTTGGGCACTGGTTGTATCATTGTTGTAATGTGCCCTTTAGATGGAACATATTCTTCGTCGTCGTCGCGTCCCTGATTTGATTGATCTTGGCCCTTGGGAGCTCCACTGTTTCCTTGTTGGGTTGCAGGTGCGTTGCTTGTGTTTCCTTCGTATCCTTGCCATTTTGCCTCGGCTTGCTTGTTGAGTGCTGCTTCCTGTAATTTCAAAAACGTAGTGCAATCTTTCATTGCGTGTCTGGATACTCTTTTCCCATCGACAAACGCAGAGTGAATATGACATGGTCCGTTGAGCATATCTTCTGGTGATGGGTTGTATTCTCTGGATTCCCTTGGCTGAAACTTTTTGTAGTCTTCTTTGCCGTAGCTACGGTATCCCGAACTTTTATGGTCGTTGCTTTGGTAGTTGTTATCTTTGTATCCTGCGGCTACTTGGCTGTGAGAGCCGTAGTTGTCGTAATTGTGGGATCTTCTCCGTTGACCTCCATATATGTTTCCTCTATCATCCTCTGGCGATCGCGTGCGCTTATTGTTGCACGCATCTTCTCCATCTGCAAATCTGTTTGCTACATCCATTAGATCTGATACAGTTTTCGGCTTGATCCTGCCCATCTCTTCGACTAGGTCTCCTCGCCGTAACCCGACTATGAATGCATCTATTGCTCTTTCATCCGAGACTTCGACTGCCAAATTTTTGATTATACTCCACCTTTGGATATATGCCATTAATGTCTCCCCGTGTTGCTGCACGCAGGCTTTGACTTCTTCTATGGATGCTGGCCGCTTGTATGTCGACTTGAAGTTACTCGTAAATTATTTTGTGAGCTCCTCCCAGCTTCCAATTGTTTCCTCTCCTAGTTTGCTTAACCATGACCTTGCTGCACCGGTGAGGTGTAATTGTAAACTTTGCATTGTTGTTTCCCTGGTTCCTCCTAATATTTTCACTGCTTGTAGGTAGTCTGAAAGCCATGACTGTGGCTCTTGAGATCCATCGTACTTTTGTTGATCATGAGGTAATTTGAAACCTTTGGGTACTGGCGTGATGCGAACCCTACGGGTAAATCATGGCGCCCCCATCTCCTTTTCATCGTCTTCGTAGTTATGTGTCTTGTTAGGAGTTCTGGATCATCGGGCTCCTTTGTTCTTTGGACTGTTGTATCGTCCTGGTGATGGCGTCCTAGATCATCGACTTCCACTTCTATGCCGAGGACTGTTGTGGCGGCGTGGTGATCTTGGTTTATGGGTTCCTTTGTTGCGATACGCCTCCTCCTCTTTTGCTGATAATTTGTTGCCTACCATCTTCAACCCATTTAGTGCTGCGCGGTGCATATGTTCCCTCAGGTCTCCTGAATTTGGTCGTGTTGTATATAGGTATGCTTGAGCTGCCACCAGTGCTGCCTCAGGAGTTTTTGGTATGATGTTTCCTTGCTCGTCGACCGATAGGAAAGACGAGTCCAGGTTTTTGGAGATGCTTTGTCTATCTGAGTACTCAAGATTTTCGTATCTTGATCCATGTTGATGATGCCTTCTGTTTGTGTATGACACGTCACTGCGTGCTCTGCGAGCAGCGTCGCTTGGTGCAATGGCTGAGTCCTTCCTTTTCTGTATTTCAATCCTCTCCTTTGCTAATTGCTTCGCCTACTGCCTTAGGACGTAATGGTATCCCAAAAGCATGTTTTTGCTGGAATTTGTTGGTATTGGCGTGCCGTGCTCTACGGCTGTTTTGATTATTCTTCACTCATCAACTGATAGCCGAACTTTCTCCCTTGTTGTGAGGGAGTCTGCGGTTTCTCCTTCTGCTAAGTGGTTCGCTCCTCTGTTTATGTTTGCTGGATTAAGCACTGGATTGTTGTTTTCATCGAGTTCTTCTGAATTGTCTTCTGTGATGGCGAGTATCTGGCATCGATTGTCGAGTTTGCCATTGTAACTTGATAAGATCGAATTGTCATCTTCAGAAAGTTCTAATCCTGTCTTCCAGGTGTCTATTGATTGATCTGAGGTGTCATCGTGGTAGATCATGAGATCTTCGAGTTGCGCTTCTAAGTCGAGATTCTCCATAGTTTTGTCGCCTCCTGCGCTTTTCCCTTCTTCTGCTTCTGCCAAGCTAACCGGCGAGTTTACCTCGCTAGAAGAGCCTTCTGATGATTCCGACATTGCTACTGTCTCGGGTTCACTTGCCGACGGATCCGGTTTCATCGGACCTGAAAGGCGAATCGAACCTAGTGATCCGACGCGAAAGTTTAGACTTCCGATCGTCAAATCCATATCTTGATCCATACTCTCGAATACTTGCGCGAAACTTGACTGGTGAGGTTGAAAATCGACGGTTCCGAAGGGTATCTGAGTTTCGTCGACTTGCGGATTGCTGTTGGCTGAAAGCGAAAAAGCCGTCGAATTCATGATTCCAACGCCCAGAGTCCCCACGGTCGGCGCCAATTGACGAGGGGTTAACTCGACAAATGTCCTAGATGAAGGAATTAGGATCGGGGAGATAGGGCGTCGGATGAACTCGAAGATAAATTCAGTCAAACAAGGTGGCTATGAAAGTAAACGTGGGTGTAGAACCTGGCTTGCTTTCAATATGTCCCTTACCGTCCCCTCCTGGCCCCTATATATAGATGGCCAGGTCTCGAGGATCGGGTAGGATCCGATACAGATTACAATATCGACATACGGTGAGAACTCGTATTTCGACTAGTATTACAATTGGGCCTAGCTTAACGGGCCTCAGGGGTACTCAACTGACGGGCTCTATTATCTATACCCTTGTCACCCACACACTTGGTCGGTGCGGCGTCGAGGAACCGTTGCTTGACGGCGCGGATCCACTTCTCAACCCTTGATGCACGAAGAGTTTTCGTGACGGTGAAGTTCATCTCTTGGACGGTGATATAGTACAGCCGAGATCGAGGTAGCGTCATCGGCTCCATTGGAGAGAGAGAGCGAGAGCTTCTAGGCCGACGCCGCGATGTGAAGATGTGCTATGGAGATGTATGTGTTTTGGGGAGGATGAAGAAGATGCTTAAGATAAGTGCATCTTATATAGTAGAGAGAGGGAGATGAAGAGCAAGCCGCCGCCGGCGATGTGATTAAGGCCGGCCGGCGTTCCAATGCGTCGCGCTCGATACCGAAGCGATCGCTCTAATGGCATCGATTACCAAAGCGATCGCGTCGTAACTGGCGCGGGAAGTAGACGGTTCGTTTGAACGGGCCTTTGGTCCCGGTTGGTTACAGGAACCGGGACTAAAGGGTGCCCTTTCGTCCCGGTTTGCGCCACCAACCGGGACTAAAGGCCCCTAGCCATTAGTCCCAGTTGGTGGCGTAAACCGGGACGAAAGGGCACATTTGAACCAAGACTAATGCCCCCGGCCCACATTTTTTATTGAACTGGGACTAATGCCCCCTTTAGCCGCGGACTAAACAGTTTGGGGACTAATGGGGTGAATGGAAGCATTTTTTTCTACCAGTGACTGACCACATGATTCACATGTCACTATGTCACTCGTAATTGCATGTTGTGAAACTAGAAGTATGAACAGGATAAACACTTCACCGGTGATGCGTAAGAAGCACCAATACTTTTACTACGAACCAACATATTCTCATCCTAGCAATGACACTTCCAAATTGACAACACATGGATACGCTTTTTTATCGGTCAATAATGGAGTTGCTGGGTCTCTACTCAATCACCCATTCTGCAACTGGTTTGTCAAGTTGACAAAATCCTTCCAATTCCAAGTGACGCGCCTAAAGAAGTGTATAGATTCAGATTTGTCATCCGTTTTGGGCATAAAGCATTTGTTTTGTCCAAACGATTAGGAAAGCATATAGCAGACGAATTGTTGTACGTCCCACTTGGAGCATATGAATAGGCAGAGGGAGAATTTGCTTATTGTCAACGGCATCCCAAAAAAAAAGTACGAAATGCCAAAGGAGTAGATTGGTACGAAGTACAGACCCCACCTTGTGTATATATGTTGTTTGGGAATCAGCAGCGGACACGATGCACAATAAATTGGCCTCGTCTGTCCCATGCAGAGAACCACGACGATGTTGCCGTCTCACTTTTTCAGCGCTTCTCTCATTTCAAGTATATCGACAGCTTGCTTACTTTTCAAGGAGAAGACCAAGCAAATAGCATTGCCACCTGTCCATCTTGCATTTTTTTTCCTTTTTTGAAAAAGACAGCTCCATTGTACATTTCTACCGTCGCAAATGCTATGGATAGAGTAGAGGGGGCACTTTTTGGAGGAGCAACAACAACGCCCAAGTCCCTTGCTGCCGTACGATGCGATGCGAGAGCAACAACCTAGATAGTCTCATAGATGGAAGGGTGTCACGTGGGATGAGGCACCGCTGTCCATGAACCAGAAGTCATCGGTGCCACCAGTCGCGCCAGTGTTGGGGGCGGAGTGGAGGGCGTGCAACAGCGCGGGGTCAACCTGCGGCGACGGGGGCGCGCCGTTGTAGCCGGGTGGGGCGGTGTATACCGGAGGCACGCCGGGTGGAGGCGCCGCGAAGAACGCCCGGTGGGTTGCTGGTCAGGGCCCAGGACACCGGGGAATGGGGAACGGGGCCCGGGGCACCGGCATGGTGTAGGCGTGGACGACTCCGGTACAGGGATGTTGGCCCGTGGTCCAGGGCGGCGGAGGCGTGGACTGCTGGGGAGGCGGGTTGCCGTTGCGCTGGCCGCCGTTGCCGCCACGACCGCGTCGACGCTGGCGGCCGCCATTGCCGCCCGTGGCAGGAGGAGCGGGTGCGCGTGGAGCCCCCCCGCCATTGGGGAGGACGCTTTATCCGCTGGCCCAAAGGGCGGTGGGAGGCTGCTGGGGCGGGTAGTAGGGAGCTGTGGCGCGGTGTGGAAGACCCATCGGCGAGGACGCGGGCGCACCGGGGGAGAAGCCAGCGACGAAGGCGGTGTGAGCCGGATGAGCCCGGAGGTGTTTCAGCCGCCGCTCCTCGTTGCGAAGGTAGGCCACAGCCTGCTCGTAGGTAGGCGTGGTGAGCAGTGTGAGGTTGGAGGCGGCATGGCTGAGATCCTCGCCTAGGCCGGCCGCGAGCGTGGAGAGGAGGAGGGCGTCGGTGATCGGAAACTCCAAATCGTGGAGCTCATCAGAGAGGGTCTTGAGGCGCAGGCAGAAGGCGTCGAGGGAGAGATTGTTCTAGTGGAGGCCGAAGAACTCCTGCTGGAGGAAGGTGATGCGTTGGATCTTGTTGTCGGTGAAGAGGCCGGTGATCTTCTTCCACACGTCGCGCGGTGTCGCCGTCGCGGACAACGGTGTGAAATATGTCGGTGGAGACGGTCTGGAAGAACCAGTGGATGATGGTGGCGTCGATGGTGCTCCAGTCAGGGTCATGCGGCATGGCGAGGAGGTCAACGGTGCCGTCGATGTGGTCGAGGAGATTGTACTCGTGGAAGAGGAGGCCAAAATACGTCTTCCACACGAAGAAGTTGGCCATGATGTAGGAGAGCTTGATCGGCACGCGTTCGTGGACCGGGACGTCGTGGATGACGGTGACGGAGGGGCCGACAAAGGGGTTGGAGCTCTCAGATCGTGAGGAGTTGAAGGGATTGGAGGGGCCGGAGCTGCAGAAGTCGGCCATGGCGGGCGGAAGCGAGGGCCGCGGCGGCGCCAAGGGGAGGCGGCGCGGCTAGGGTTTGGGGAGAGCCGGCGGCTGCGGCGCCAAGGAGGGGCGGCGGCGGCTCGGCTGGTGCTAGGGTTGGGATCTGTATTTAGGCTGATACCATGTAGAGAGATTATGGGAGAGTGCACAGCTCAAATAGGGCCGGCTGTCACGTATATATATAGGAGGCATACAGATTACATGCCTTGGTGTACAAGAAAACTACCAAGGAAACATATACAGACACGTATATCTCAACAATCCCTATCCTATCCTCTCCCAAGTCCCAACCTCCTCCCCTCGCAATGGCACGAGGTACCATCGCCGTTGTCGGAGAAGGCCGCTGGGCAAATCCCATGCATCGAATGATAGCAAAGGGACTGTCCCCCCCCCCCCCCCCCCGCAATGGCACTGGGTGGCTCGGATCAGGGTGGCAGCCACCGTGGCTGCTTGGACAACATGGTGGTCCAGAGAATCCTCATTGGTTTCCCCGGCTTATGGCGGTAGCACGTGCCATGGGGCCACTATGGGCAATCGGGTGGCCGGCGACAAGGAGTTTGATGGTGGATCAATTGTACGGAGGGTGTCGGTGAGAAGGTGGCGAGAGAAGGATTTTTGGCCCAAGCCGACAACCATAACGCTACGAACGTCTCTTCCCTCTTGAGGCATTGTCGTAGCATCGAGTATGGAGGGAGTTTTTCATAAAGAAATTATAACATAAATGAATGGAGATTCTCTCTGTTTGAAGAAAAAGAGAGCATATATAGCTTTCACGAGTCAACACATAAAATTACCTTATAAAAAAAGCTAGAGGAAGAGCAACAATAATAGCATTTTGACAATAGGTCAACAAGGACAAGCAATCAGCTGACATATTACGAAGGATCCACGTAAGCTTGGAGGTGCATACGTTTTCTATACATCAATCATCAAGTTGTAGGCTTGCAGCTTACCCCAAGCCCAAGGCCCACATTTTACCGCCCATAAGTACGTGCACTATGAACAGGATAAATATTTCATTATTGGAGTTGCTCGGTCTTTGCTGAGCTACCGATTTTGCAATAGTTTTGTCAAGTTGACATGGCTGACCGTGATCTACTGTGATCACACGGCTGCAATTCTTTTCTTCTCGACAAATATCATTCAGCTCCTGCTGAATGAACGTAACCCACTCCGGATCCCGTCGCCAATGGGACCTCAACCCCTTCCAAGACAGTGAGTGACGCGCCTAAACATGGAGATCTGTCACCCGTTTTGGGAATTAAGCATTTGTTTTGTCCAAACGGTTAGGAAAGGAAATATGAGACGATTTATTGTACTTCCCACTTGGAGCACATGGCTGGACCAACCGGATGGAGAATGTTGCTTATCGTCAGCGGCAACGAACCAAGAAGAAGTCCCAAATGCCGAGTAGATTGGTACGAAGTACGGACCCCACCTCGGGAGTGATTTTGACACCTGAAAACTACAGCATCTAGTTTCTCGGTTATGTGCATTAGTGTATATGCTGTTAGGAATCAACATACACCGATAAGTGGCAAATTGACCTCTTCTGATCCATGCGGAGAACCGTCACTATATATACCTCCTCGCCTTTTCAGCTCTTCTCTTAGATTTAAAGTATATATTGAGCTGATTACTTTTCAAGGGGAAGACCAAAAGAGCATTGCCACTGGTCCACCTTGCATAATTTTCTTTGGAAAAAGAAAAGACAAACACCATTGTATCTATCAACTAGTACCGCTAATGCTATGGATAGAGTAGATGAGGCACTATTCGGAGGAGCAACAGCAACGGGTCATGCCCCTTGGCGCCGTACGATGCAGGAGCTTGTCTCATAGATGAAAGCACATATTCTATCCATATCCGGCTAGTTTTTTTCGAGAACCCGCAGGAGATCTACGCGTTATTATATTAAGCTCGAAAGAAGGAAAGGTTTGTTACACGCCTAGAAGGCGACTCCATGGAGGTAACCACGACAGGCCGTGGTCGGCCAACACCTCTAAGTTACATCTCCCGGTGACCCACCTCTACGCCGGGAACTAACCCACACATTCCACAACTCAACAATGCCATCGAGAACCCGCGCTGTTGGCGAGTTCGCCTGGTCGAAGACCCTCGCATTCCGTTCGAGCCATAGAGCCCTGAGGGTGAGCATGATGATGGAGTTCGCGATCTTACGGTTGCTCCTCGAAAGGTTAGCCACCGCGTCTGGCCACCAGTTCACCAGGGTGTTGTTTGAGGAGGGAGCGGGGATGTCAAACCCTAGCCGTAAGCACACACCTGTCCAAATGCTGACGGCAAAGGGACACTGGAGGGAGAGGTGATCCAGCGTGTCATCTTCAACGACGCACAGCGGACAGAGAGCATGCGTGAGCAGGCCGCGCCTAAGGAGGTGATCGGCCGTCCAACAACGCTTGCGGAGTGCGAACCACGCATGGAACTTCTCTTTGAAAGGAGCGAAGGAGTTCCAGACCTCGGTTGCACCAGGCAAGGCTGTGCGTCCGAAGAAGAATGCCCGATATGCCGTCCTCGAGGAGAACTAGTAGCAATCTGCATAAATTAAACGGCCGGTTTGCTCCAGTTCAACGGCTAAGACTAGTTTTACTCTGATGAAGCACGCTTACATATTCTTGCCGAAGCATGACGTCCGGTCGTCTCCACTGTCCACCGAGGGTCTATCACCTTTCAAGCGAGAACACTTGTGCATGGTAGATTGCCCAAGCTTAACCATCTTCATGGATAAGACTCTTTCCTGTGGACACTCGGCTTCCTAGAAAGCTGGGCATCAGAACAAGAAAGAGATAGGTTTGTGCTTGCTGTCGCCTGTTGGCATAATTCTACAAAAAAAAAAAAGATGTACAGTTCATTAAAGGATCGATTGGTACCTGGTGACAGTGATCCATGTTAAAACGACACCCAGCAACTTGTGTATCACCACCGGTTTCACTACAGAGAAAACGAAACTGGAAGAGCAACTTGCTCTTCCTGCCCGTCCTAACAGGAAGATTACCATGCCAGAGTGTTTGCATATAGTGAGGTTTGGTGTGTACATGCGGCTGTTAGGACTTGGGAGTTGGAGGAATTTCCATGGCCGATGGCTGGCAGTTATTGACAGAAATATTAAATTTAGGAGAGCTTGAAGAAGAGAAGGCCTTGAATTCGCAACTGCAAGATCTGAGTTTAGCTTCCAGAAAGTCATGGGGACGAGAGATATAAATTTGCCATATCTATGACAGTGAATCTGACATGAACACATGGTAAGCATCATGTTGACAATTTCCTCGGAGGAAATAAATATTGATGATCATATACCATTTGTACAGCTCCTACCCGCTGATAAGATAGTACCAAAACATATAACTGTCAATTCACCATTAACTTATGGTCAATATAGTTTAGACCCAGCAAATGTTCTAGGAGAAATAGGAACTAGATTACATATTTGTGCTATATATTCATGTCTTTTTTATTTTTTATTTGGACAGTGCATAGCATATGGCTATTGGCATCTTGCTGAGTCCAGCTGAGTAAGAAAAACAATTGGAGACTCACAACCTGAAACGCCAAATTAGGCTAAACCTTACGAAATGTGGAAGGGTCATTTTGACGTAGGCAGCTGCAATTCCTTGCACACAGATGCCAGATCTTGAGTTCTTGACTAGTGTAGGCGACCATAGATAAGCTATGCCACTCCGCAAGGTCCCGCGCTGATTTGTTTAGTGATTGTTCTTTTATTTAATGTAGTATGATGATTTAAACTAACTTTGTGGAATACCATTAAGCATATCACACGAAAAGAAACCACTTGGCCGAGCCAATCACGAATTATTTAGTTGACTGGTCAAACAAAAAAGGGTCCACATGCCATACTAGTGTTTCAAATGGACCACATGTCAGACATGTAACACTTGTCATGAGTTACAACATTTGCGTCATTAACTAAGTGAACCAACATGTCACTGTAAATATATTTCATACTTTCTTTGATGGTATTGGCCCATGGAAATGTGCCAACACAAATTTTACATTCCAATTCGGCCCCACGCTTGCGTGCACTCCCGACCAATGCCCGAACAAGAACACAATCATACCTTCCTAGGAATGGCCAAACACAGTTTTGTATGTGGCATTCTTCGAGTGTGCACTGATGAATCCAATCACATTGGCATGAATCATATGGTCTCCAAGAAGGAGACGATGTCGGTTGGCTGCAAAGTAAAACATAGCAAGTGGTAAATCAATGTGATCTTACTATGAAGCGGACAAATCAGAAGACAGAGATATGTGGGATGACATCGATGTTAAGTAAGAATAACAAGACTCGCATGACACTCAGTTTTGCATGGGAAGGTTCACGGGAGATCCAAGACAATGGCACGGTAATGAGCTACATCAAGAAGGAAAAAAGGGTGAACTCCCATGACTGACGTTGGGGTCCATGCTAAATCTGGATGTCAAAGTTGGGATGGTTGGACTCCAAGATCTGGAGTTCCTAGAGATGAAGGTGAAGCTACAATCGTTAGAGTTTATCAGTGATGGTAAGATCTAGAACAAGTTATGTTTGGCCACGGTGAAGGCCAGTCCATGCTCTGGTGGCCCATGCGCCTGAGTGTTTACATCCTCCTGGCCGATGAGCCTTTGCGGAGGATCTTCCCGGCCGCTGTTTGACGTCGCACATCAGCCTTGCCTCAAGTGGTCTAGTCCCTGGCTTCAAGGAAGGTGGCCATTTCTGCAGGTCCAAGATCGACAGTGGTGGATAATATGGACTTAGTCACGTTTTTGTGTTTCTTTCCAATTTCCTTTTTGTAAAAAGCAAGGGCCTCGCAATTTCTTATTCTTTGTAAGACAATGATTTGGGGGGAACCGGCACAACCCTCTAGGGGTGGCCTATCACATATATATAATGGGTGTGTTACAATTGGTACAATACACGTACACGTATACAAAAGCTATACATAGTCTAACACCCTCCCTCAAACTTAGCCACTTCCTAAAGAATCTAGAAGAATAAGATTGCGCCTACAGAACTCAAACTGTGGTAGAGGCAAAGGCTTGGTGAAGATGTCTGCAAGTTGATCCTTAGAGGAAATGAACTTGATCTGTAGTCGCTTCTGTGACACACGTTCCCGGACAAAGTGATAGTCAACTTCAATGTGTTTCGTTCGGGCATGGAATACCGGATTTGCAGAAAGGTATGTAGCACCAATGTTATCACACCAAAGAATAGGAGGCTGCGGTTGGGGTATACCCAATTCATGAAGCAAAGACTGTACCCAGATAATCTCTGCAGTAGCATCACCAACAGCCTTATACTCAGCTTCAGTACTGCTACGTGATACAGTAGCCTGTTTCCGAGCACTCCAGGCGATCAAGTTAGAGCCAAAGAACACAGCATAGCCCCCCGTGGATCGCCTGTCATCCGGACTGCCAGCCCAGTCCGCATCAGAATATGCCGAGAGGACCCCAGAGGGGTTCGGCCGATTATGCAGCCCATAGGACACTGTGAGTCTTATATAGCGCAATATGCGCTTAACAGCAGACCAGTGAGTGTCACGGGGCGCATGTAGATACTGACAAACTCTGTTGACAGCATAAGAATTATCTGGTCTCGTGATCGTCAAGTACTGGAGACCACCAACAATACTCCTGTACTCCGTCGCATCCGCAGAAGACAGAAGCTCACCATCAACAACAGTGATCTTGTCAGTGGTCGACATAGGTATAGTGGTCGTCGCGCACTTAAGCATCCCAGCCCGTTGCAACAAATCCAAGGAATACTTCTTCTGCGCCATCACAAGTCCATTAGCACGGGAAGCAACCTCCACGCCAAGAAAGTAGTGAAGCTTCCCAAGATCTTTGACAGCAAAATCAGCACCAAGGGACCGAACAAGAGCATCAGCAGCTGACTGGGAGGAGCTGACTAGAATAATATCATCCACGTAGACCAACAGGTACATAGTGACCTCGGGCTTCTATAGAAGAAATAATGATGAATCAGCAGTAGACGGCGCAAAACCATGAGCACGAAGGGCTGTTGCAAGACGAGCATGCCAGGCACGAGGAGCTTGCTTCAAACCATAGAGTGCTTTGGTAAGACGACATATATGATCAGGACGGTCAGGATCAGAAAAACCAGGCGGCTGTCGCATATAAACCTCCTCCTCCAATAGGCCATGAAGGAAAGCATTCTGCACATCAAGCTGACGAAGAGACCAACCTCGAGTGACTGCAATGGAGAGAAGAAGCCTGATGGTGGTAGGCTTGACCACTGGACTGAAGGTGTCTTCATAGTCAAGACCATAGCGCTGCCGAAATCCTCTGGCAACAAGACGCGCTTTGTAGCGCTCAATAGACCCATCAGAATGCTTCTTCACTTTTAATACCCATTTAGAATCAATAACATTGACTCGTGGTGATGGAGGAACAAGGGTCCACGTCTCATTGCGAAGGAGAGCGTGATACTCCTGTTTCATAGCCTCTCTCCAATGGAGAATGCTCATAGCAGCCTGATACGTGCGGGGCTCGGAGGACGGATCCGCAAGAGCTGCAGTCATACATGCAGCATACCAAGCAACAGTACCGTCGGTGCGCTCCTTTGGGCGAAAAATGCCACTGCGACTGCGCGTATATGGACGCAAGGTAGGAGCCGGCGAGGTCGAGGGTGCAGCCAGCGAGGGGCTGGACGGCGGAGACGGCGAGGGCCCAGCCGGCGAGGGGCTGGGCAATGGCGAGGGCCCAGCCGACGAGGGGCTGGGCGATGGCGACAACCCAGCCGATGAGGAGCTGGGCGACGCACTGGGCGTCGGCGAGGCGGCGCCAGAGGCCGCCAGGGGTGTCGCGGGCAATGGGATGCTCGGCGAGGGAGACAGCCCAGGAGAGGCAGGCGACGTTGGCGAGGCAGGCGTGGAAGGCCGCGCACTAGACGTCGGCAAGGCCAGCACAGGCGAGGCCGAGGCTGCATGATCAGCACGCAAACCAAGGTCATGCAGAGGAGCACCAGGAGCGACGTGCTCGGAGGGCGGTGATGAAGGAGGAGCTGCGTCAAGCAGTTCTAATCGTGCACCGCGTCCAATCCCTGCACCATGATTAGGTAACAACACAGGAGAATATGCAACATCTTCAAATTGGTCAGCGACAATGGAGGATGAATGCATATGTGGAGACTCAGTGTTGGACACAGGTAGTTGGGAAAAAGGAAAAACATGCTCATCAAACACGACATCCCGAGATATATATAGACGATTAGTGGGAACATGAAGACAACGATAACCTTTATGAAGGGAACTATAGCCAAGAAAGACACACTTTTTGGACCTAAATTCCAATTTCCGTTTGTTGTATGGGCGTGTATGGGGCCAGCACGCACACCCAAACACCTTAAAGAAGGTATAATCAGGTTGTTCATTGAGCAGAAGTTCAATAGGAGTCTTCATATTGAGAACACGAGTGGGAGTACGGTTGATGAGAAAACAGGCAGTCGTGAAGGCATCACTCCAAAAACGAAAAGGAACAGATGCATGGGCCAAAAGAGTGAGTCCAGTCTCAACAATATGACGATGCTTACGTTCAACGGAACCATTCTGCTGATGTGTGTGTGGACATGCTAAACGATGTGCGATCCCAAGCGACTGGAAAAAGGAATTGAGGTTGCGATACTCACCACCCCAATCTGACTGAACATGAACAATTTTATGCTTGAGAAGGCGTTCAACATGTTTTTGGAACTGAACAAATATATCAAACACATCAGATTTGCGCTTAATGAGATAAAGCCAAGTAAAACGACTGTAAGCATCAATGAAACTGACATAGTAATTATGACCACTAACAGAGGTCTGAGCAGGACCCCAGACATCTGAAAACACAAGTTCAAGAGGATGTTTAACTTCACGACTAGACTCTGAGAAAGGAAGTTGATGACTCTTCCCCTGCTGACAAGCATCACACACTGCTACATCTTTATTACTAGGCATGCTAGGAAGCTCATGATGACACAAAACATGGCGAACGATAGGAGTAGCTGGATGACCAAGACGAGCATGCCACTGTGATGATGAAACACGAACTCCACTGAAAACCCGAGAGACGCCAGGATCCTCCAAGCGATAAAGGCCATGGCAAAGGCGCCCGCTAAGAAGTACGTCCCTCGTGGCCCGATCCTTAATAAAAAGATCAAAAGGGTGAAATTCACAGAACACATTATTATCACGAGTGAGTTTAGGAACTGAAAGAAGACTGCGTGTCACAGTGGGAACTCGAAGAATATTGCAAAGTTGAAGACTCCTATTGGCATGACTAGTGAGAAGAGATGCTTGACCAATATGAGAGATGGGCATACCTGCTCCATTAGCAGTGTTGACCTTGTCGGACCCATGATAGGTCTCACGAGAGTGAAGCTTGCCGAGCTCGCTGGTCAGATGATCCGTGGCGACGGTGTCAACGTACCAGTATGGGTCGACGGGGTAGGACTGAGTATGTCCCTGGGGCTTCTGCGGCCACGGGCGGTCAGCCATGGCAGCCTGACGCGCATTATTGCGCGTATCCTTGCCATCATTGCCGAGGCCGAGGAAGCTCTTCTGGAAGCGGCGGTGGCACTTGGAGGCCCAATGTCCCTCCAGTCCACACAGCTGGCACACACGCCGACCCCCACCGGAAGGCAGTGTCGAAGGGGGGGTGGATGAGGACGGTGGCGGTGTGGTGGGCGCCTTGCCCGAGGAGGACGATGGGGCGCCAGAGGAAGGGCGACTGCCCTTGTATGCAGCATGCGCGGAGTGCGACCCGCGACTCCGGTTGGCACGGCGCGCCTCGATGCGCTGCTCAGTGAGAAGAAGACGAGAGTAGACCTCGTGCGCCATCATGGGAGTTGAGTTGCCCCTCTCATTAATGATCTCGACCAGACCATCGTACTCCTCGTCGAGGCTGTTGACGATGAAGGAGTTGAACTCGGAGTCGGTGAGCGGCTATCCAATGGACGCCAGCGTGTCAGCAAGGGCCTTGACCTTGTTGTAGAACTCCGTGGCCGTGGAGTCGAGCTTCTCACAATCGCCGAGCTCGCGACGGAGGGCACTGGCACGGGCCTGCGACTGCGACGCGAAGGAGCGCTCGAGGATTGTCCATGCTTCATGAGATGTCTTGGCAAAGACGATGAGTCCGGCAACAGCCGGAGTGAGCAACCCCTGGATAGAGGAGAGGTTCGCCTGGTCCTGCCCCATCCAGACACGGTGCGCCGGGTTATAGACCGGGCCGTTCACGCTGTCTACCAGCGCGGGGGGCAAGGAAGAGAACCGTCGATGTAGCCGAGCAGGTAGTGACTCCCAAGGAGCGGAAGGACCTGCGCGCGCCAGAAGATGTAGTTGTCCGGCGAGAGCTTGACGGTGATGAGATTGCCGAAGTGGAACGGTGGCGGCAGCGAGCCCGTCGTGAAGACTGTCGGAGGCGCGTACGCCATAGGAGCATAGACGGGCGGTGCGGACGAGGATGCCGCGGTAAACTCCGCGGGCGACACGTACGATCCGTAGGTGGGAGCGTC
The DNA here is from genome assembly GCA_007115705.1 of Dactylis glomerata. NCBI lineage: Eukaryota > Viridiplantae > Streptophyta > Magnoliopsida > Poales > Poaceae > Dactylis > Dactylis glomerata. The sequence goes on along the minus strand of QXEO01001137.1, from coordinate 925,754 downwards.
CGTGGCGGGGGTAGACCCTGCCGGAGGTGTGGACGACAGGAGGGCAGGGTGCATCAGCGCAAACTGTGATGCAGAGAACCCTGCCGTACCGGCCAACGAGGCCGCCGCGGGCGCAAAGGCCAGGGGCGAGATGGCGGCGGCCGAGGAGGCGGGCGAAGAGGCGCTGGACGTCAGCGCGTGCCTCGGCGACGAAGAGGCCGAGGGCTGGTTGGAGAAGAAGGAGCCGACGCTCCTCGTCCCGACCGGAGGCGACTGCACGGAGGCCAAGTCAATCGGTCGTGAGAGAAGAGCCGCGAGCGAGGCCGGGAGGTAGCCAGCGTTAGAGAAGCCGGAGGCGGCGGCGCTCGACATGGCGGCGGCGGCGGCAACCGGCGGCGGCGCGGCTAGGGTTTGGTGGCGGCGGCTAGGGTTAGGCGGCGGAAGCGGTAGTCGTAACCAAGTCTGATACCATGTAAGACAATGATTTGGGGGGAACCGGCACAACCCTCTAGGGGTGGCCTATCACATATATATAATGGGTGTGTTACAATTGGTATAATACACGTACACGTATACAAAAGCTATACATAGTCTAACATTCTTGCAGGCTCCTCTCTATGTTTGTACATCCACGGCTTTAATGAAGAAGTTTCTGGGCCCTTCGAGGTCTGTCTCGATGAAATTTGATTTGGCACATGAGAGCAAATGCTCCAGCCACCGGGAAAAAATTTAAAATGTCAAAAATTCACTCTTAAATCTTGATATTTTATTTGTGCACACCAAGTTTCGCACAAAATAAACGACATTTTTGTGGCTTGTGCAATAAAGAAAAGAAATGTCATGTGAAAGCCCTTTTTTAACACCAATTTGTGTCCTTTTTACACATGACACAAAACATGTAGATTTTCCATGGAACAAAGTTTGTAAGCACATATGCGTTAAAAAATAAACTTTCCAAAAATATCTAAAACAAATTTTGAAACCAGGGAGCATATGCTCCCGGTTGCCAACACATCACTCCATCCACAGAGAGTGAGATGTTCCACCAACATAATTCTATTCCCGCCAAAAAAAAGAAGAGCAATTCCATTCCCCTAGTTCCACATGTCAATGGATCGATGGAGACGCAGCCACCACTTCCAACACCTTCCACACTTCCACAGGGCGACGCGCTCCGTACCGTGTGTTGTAAGTACACCATATCAAACGTTCAAACGTGACGGCATCAAACGGAAAAAGAAATCTATACCTAATAATAAAGGACGTAACGTTTCCGTGGTTAGTTCGTCCGTTTTTTGTTGGTTCGTCCGTTTTAAAGTACGTAACTTTCCCTATTGTCCGTTTTTGGTCCGTCCGTCCAGCCGTTTAGTTTGGTTTCGTACGTACGTCGGGTCCGTCGCTGATTGGCTTCTGCACGATTCGCTTGATGAGGAGCTTAAACCGGATCAGACAAGACTATCTAGCTATGGCTTCTATATATACATGGCTGGCCGTACGATAAAAGATGGATTAGTCACGTCTCCAACCTGTAGCAGCGATGGAGGGACAGGCAGCCTCCTGTCCTCCTGTCGAGCTCGCCAGCGGTCGACGACAAGTGGCGGCGAGTGCCTGCAGAACGAAGGGAAAGATAGATCGATTGATTCAGATCAACACTGGGAGATACTGCCGGCGTGAGGCTTCAGTAACGCCGAAGATAGTCGGGAGAAGTAGCGCAGGAGAGATCTGCTTCCGGGCCCGACTAGGTGGCTGTCGGCGCCGGTCGTTTGGCGCTGCCACCGCTCAGTGTCTCGCCGCTGCATTTGGAGCCAGCTGACGATAATGGTCGCGCGGTGAGGATGCAGCTAAGGATCGCCGTTGCTGGTTGAGTGAGACTCACACCCATCGGGATGACCCGAGGTCCGCGCCGCTGGCGGGTGGAAAGCGAGCTCCATGTGCTAAGAGCTAACCTGCAGATGATCCTAGAGTCGTCGTGCGGCACGGGCCGGCGGCATGGACATGTACATCGCGCTGCATACATATGGTTCTTTGTATGTCGTCATCGTCGTTCGTACATCGGCCGGTTAATCCGTATGCTGGTTCGGCTAGACAGCCATCGATATTGACGATGTATGTGGTCTGGAGGATCGCAAGTTCACGGAGCTAAGATCGCGACGTGAGATAAGGTTGGGCATGGCGGATGCGAGGCGTGCATCCAAAACAAGGTAGTGTACACCCCGTGGCCGGCCGGCCGGCCGGCCTTGACGGTGCCGCTGAAGCCGCGGAGGTTGCATGCGATGCGGACAGCGCAGCTTGGAGTTGACAACTTCACTGAAAAGGCCTCGCAGATACGGACTCTCTGAGACTGACGCATACCGCGTGGCCGGCGGCGCACCCGCCTCACTGCACCCATCCATCTCCTGCCATGTAGTCTGAAGGCGAACCGGACTCTGCAGCATGAGTGCTCCTCTTGGTCAGGGTCTTATCTGGCCTCAAGGTCAGAAGAGAACCATTACAAGGTAATTACATACTTCCTAATTTCATCGACCAGATTTTTATTTGCATAATTACCCAAGAAAAGAACGCTATTTTGTTCAGTATAATCGGTGGTGATCGTCAATAGGATCCGGAATTCCCGATGCATACACTGCATTGCAGGTACTTGCATTTAATCCAGAAATACAGACTAACGTTCAATTAACAGAGATGTTTTATTCGGTAAATTTATAAACCTGTTATGAGCTAAGCTACTAGCTAGGAAATAGACATTCAGTGTACTTGCGTATAATCTAGAGATACAGGCTAATGTTCAATTTACAGATATCTTTTTTCCAATGAATTTGAAGATCAATTGTGAGCTAAGCGAGCTATGAAATAAACACTTCTTTACACAAATATGCAGATCAATAGCTTTGCCAAATTTGATAATAGCAAAAATATTCCAAATTGTTACTACAATACACACGTAGCAATTAAGTAAAGGACATTTTTCAGGAAGTTCCTACAATCAGAAACTTCCACCAAACGAGCAAATCTAGACTAGCTGCACTTGTCCAGGGATCAAATTTAAAATCAGTGTCCTTTTTTCCTTCTCCAAACTATAGCGACGTAATTGGTGCTGGATTCACAAGTCAATTCGCCACCATAGGGTGGCGGCGTCATGCCAAGGTTGCACGGCTGTTCCTGCTCCCAGACGGCCTCGCCACAAACCTCCGGTCGTTCTCGTGGTGCTTCACAGCCTCATATTAGCGTGGGACGGATAACATTTTATGTATCTTCCGGTGCAACGCACGGGCAAATTTTCTAGTACATAAAAAACCCAGAAGAGAAGGAATACAAAACATGATTCCCAGCGCCGGCCGTCCAATCCAAGCCAGAACGACTGAGCAGTAGTAATATCTTTCTAGCATCGAGTTTGATACGAAGCTCTTTTGGTTAGCGAGACCGTGAGTAAAAAAAGACAGTCAACAAGGCAATACCACGGCGACGAGCCGGTCGGCCGGCCCACGGCCCATGGGACGGGTTCACGCGACAGGGAAGGCAAAAAAAGCGCCAAACTCTAGCGCCGTCGCGCGTGAACGACATCGATCACCATGAGCTTACTACGCCTACCACTAGCATCCATTATTGCACACCACTTGCCTACTCACGATCTCAATCCTAGCTAATCCAATCCCGGCTTTAAAACAACGCCCGCACGCAGCTTCTTCAACCTGTGTGTTCGGCTTCCTCCCGACCCCACCTCTTTCCGCCCCGGTCTTCCCCGCGAATCTACACGCAGGGCAGGCTTCTTAAATAGCTGGAGCTTTGTCCGAGCGAAAGCTCACCACACCAGAGCAAAGAAGAGCTTGGTCCTCCTCCTCCCTGCAGAATCTGTATAGGATCTTGGTTCTTGGAGGATCCGGATGGGGATCTGCGCGTCTACGGAGCACCAGGAGCAGGGGCAGGAGAGCGATGAGAACATCGTGTACGTGATGGACGAGCAAGGAGGGGCGGCGGCAGGAGGAGGGGACGCCAGGAAGGTCGCCTCCCTCTTCTCCCAGAAGGGCAAGAAAGGGCCCAACCAGGACTCCGTCATCCTCTGCCAGGTACTAATTCTCTCTTCCTTCGACAAACTCTGTTTATCTAGCTAGCTAGTATCTTCTTCATGTGTTTCTTGTTGGGATGGGTTGAATTGCTTCGTTCTGTGTTCCACCAGCTGGTGTTTTAGCTCTGGTTGCATGTTCTTGTGGACAGCCGGGAGCTTCCATAAGCTTAATTACCAGCCGCCATGAGAACCTATTAGTTGTTCTGCAGTTATCTGGGATTTTTCTTCTTTCTGTGTGCGATTCGTTTAGTAGCTAGATATGCTGGAATTTGTGCCTTTATTGGTTCAATTGGGGTGTGCTCTGTGGTTGCGATCAGTAGGTTATGCTGGAATCTGTTCCTTTATTGGCTCAATTAGAACAGTTAATTTTTCTTGAAGGTTCTGGTAGCTCTACACTGTACAGATATTTTCATCAACAGTAGTAGAGCTCGACTAATCTTTTCCGGGTCAACTTGCTCCATCTAATTTTCCATTCTACGACCTGTCTAATCATCAATGTTGTGGCTATCGCTTAAAGGAAGAGGAGATTTAGTATTAGCCTTTTTAGGTGGGCTAGCCTAAAAACACATATTCCTCTTCAAACTGTTGTAATTATCAACACGAAAAAGTCCAGTTGACAAACTCTCTAGTTGTGGTGAAGGAGATTGTTAAGTTGAAGGGTTCTAGGCTTAAAAGACAAAAGTCCTCTTCAAATTGATGTAATTATCAACACAAGAATTTCAGTTGACAGTGTTCCATCTCTAGTTATGATGAAGGAGATTGTTAAGTTGAAGGGTTCTATAATTAAATTTAGGATGACTAATGAGAAGTACTATCTTTGTTGTGCACATGATTGTTGCTTTACACCAAAAGAGTGGGATCATTCAAATTTAGAGCTATTTTTTCTGCAATTATTGCACCTGATGCTGCCTAATCCTTTGGCACACCATGTGATGCTCTTAAACAGTTCCAAAATCTGCTCCCAAAGCAACCATGTGTTCCAGGGATTTCATATTGCTCCCGAAGATTGCTTTACCAAACACCACTAACCTCACCTACCATCTGAATTATAACAATCGCTTATATTTATGGAAATCATGGTCACAGTTTTCTCCTCCCAATCAACAATGTAATATGGTCTGTCTGTATCTAGTAGTCAGTTTGACTAATTTCATTTTGATTCTGTCAACCAGGGATTCGGCATGGAGGACGGCGTGTTCTGCGGCGTGTTCGATGGCCACGGCAGGAACGGCCACTTGATCAGCAAGCTGGTGAGGGACTACCTCCCCTTCATGGTGCTGAGCCACCGGAACGCGCTGTTCCTGGCCGACGCGGACGCCGAGGACAACGTGTTCAGCGACGCCTCGCCGTCGTCCTCCACGGACAGCAGCGGCAACTCCTCCCCGCAGCCGTCGCAGCTGCTGGAGGAGTGGAGGGAGGCCTGCACCAACGCGTTCAAGGCCATGGACAACGAGCTCAAGGTGCAGCCCAACATGGACTGCTCCTTCAGCGGCACCACGGCGGTGTGCGCCATCAAGCAGGGGAAGGACCTCATCATCGCCAACCTCGGCGACTCGAGGGCGGTTCTCGCGAAGATGTCGAGCTCCGGGTACCTGAAGGCCGTCCAGCTCACCACTGACCAGAAGCCATGCCTGCCTGGTAAGCAGCCAGCACACTCCCGAATTTCAAGAACCAGACTCCATTTTTATCAGTTCAGTAGCAGTGGTCTAACTTAGCTTGGATATTGCAGAGGAGGCCGAGAGGATCAAGAGCTGCGACGGCCGCGTGTTCGCGCTCAAGCAAGAGCCGACCGTGATGCGCGTGTGGCTGCCCGGCGAGAACCTCCCGGGCCTCGCCATGGCGCGCGCGCTGGGCGACTCCAGGCTGAAGCACCACGGCGTCATCTCGACGCCGCAGGTGACGGCGCACCGGATCACCGGCGCCGACCTGTTCATCATCCTCGCCAGCGACGGGGTGTGGGACGTGCTCAGCAACGAGGAGGTGGTGTCCATCGTGTGCGCCACGCCGCGCAAGCAGCACGCCTCCAAGGCCGTGGTGGAGGCGGCCGTGCAGAGGTGGAAGACCAAGTACCCGTCCTCGCGTGTCGACGACTGCACCGCCGTCTGCCTCTTCCTGCAGGACCAGCTCACGTGGGGCAGCGCCGCCGCCGCCGGGAAGGTCTAGCCAACTACAACTAGCTGCTAGCCGGCGCTCAGGAGAGGACCCACTGCTGTTAAGGAGTCAAAGAAACTCCGACTCCGGCAAAGCCGGCCGCGTTAGCTCGATCATGTACTATATGTTTTTGTTTTTTTGCCCGTTAATCGATGTTGCAAATGTGCTGCAAGCCTGCAAATGCTCTTCTAGATTTCTAAGTCTTCTTCTTTTTTAACACTAGGTTTATAAATCTGTAACATAGTTTTTTTTTCCTGCCAATGAAATATGCTTTCGCGGAGCCTACCTCAGGGAGGCTTTGAATCCATGACACGTGGGACCCACTAGTCACCAATGATGAACATAATTCGTCATTAGAGATTAATTTTACATGTGCTGATCACCAAGGAGTGCACCTAATAGACATTAACACAGAGATTTGGAAACTCACAGGTAGATGTAGATTTCCCTTGCCTGCTAGATGCACACATGGTGTATCCCATGGCAATGGGAGGTAGGGCGATGGAGATGGAGTAGGTGCACTGTCGGGATGACCCTCCTGGTGGCCGGCGGTGGTGATGGTCTTCCTGTCGCTCCTGGCCTCCCTAGATCGGTAGGGTGAGGGAATGTCGGGGAGTATGTAGTCAGATCATGAACCCATCAGTAGATCGATACCAGACCCTCCTCCCGTATATATGGCACAGTGCGACAGGGGACCAAACCATGAGTTGGTTTTGATACCCCCCGATCAGGGCGTACATGAAAGGGTGAAAGGGTCCTGAACGTTGGTCCCATGGGCCTCCACTTAACGTTATTTATTTGACCTTTTCTTTTATCCGTTAAAGCTAACAGATCAGCCCAACAACCGACTCATCACCACCCTAGCATACATAGGAGAATCGCCCTTGATCCTTGGACGACTATAGTTGAAGTCGTTTTTGTGAGTTGTGGGGTTCTTCTTTCAGTTGTTTCCGTCAACGCTTAGTTTTCTCGAAGTTGTTGCCTTTGGCTTTTTCAGAGTGAATAACATGACCTTAGCCCTAATTGTTCCCATGAGATATCTCGCTGACATATAATGTAGAGGTTGTGTTGCCTTTCTCACTATCGAATAAGAAGAGCCTATGGCACTACCCCAGATGTGTTTATAGACAGCCTGTTTCCATCCCCATCCACCCCCCCCCCCCCCCCGGCCCCCAAATAGTAGCTGACATGGGCACCGGCAAACGGTCCCGCTGTATAGGAACATATTAGGAGTTCATGTCCACACCGGCGCTCACAATACACAGCCCCCCAAAGTATTTTTTAACACAAAAAGCTAAAACATGATGATATTCATTCAAATTTAAACTACATTTTGCAGAATTTAAACTAAAATTAATTAGAATATAATCTACTGATAGAAGGTTTTGTACATATCTAGATCGTGGACAATGTTGGGAGGCTGCACCAGGACATGTTAGTGTTCTTCCATGAGGGAGAAGACAGATTGGGCGAGCTAAATGGCATGATCTTATATAATGAGGAACAATGCTAAGTATTATACACTTACAAACAATCTGTACCAACCAAGAACACACATGTAGCACATGCTTACATATTTAAGTTACAACATGTAGGAGTTGTGGTTTCTTAGTCCAGGTTGTCGCCGTCGTCGTCATCATCTTTGTCGGCCCACTCGACATCGAAGCTGTCATCCGGCTCTGGCTTGACATCATCGCCGACGAGGTCAACGATGTTGCCGTTGTCCTCCATGGATGTGTCGATGGTCGGGTGGATATCGTCGAAGGAGGCGGCCTCGAGCAACGACTGGCCTGGCGAGTGTATTTACTCTAGCGCATAAGCCATGGCGTTACCATGTGTGGAAGACATGTGGCCACCTCGGTCTGTGCCCTCCTAGGGGAACTAGTGCTGCCATTAAACACGACGATCAGCCTCCTCCCCCGGTCATTAAAAGGCCTGACATGTGCCCGTGCCACTGCCAATTGGGCCCGAGGCAGGCGATCCGAGGTGGCGTGTGGTGTCGGCACCCATGGTCCGGCCCTTGTTGGTTGGGGCTGATGTGGGGTTGTCAGCTATTTTGATGGTCTCCAAAAAGTGTCGATGGTCTATTGGGGGCGCCATTATGAACCCAAAAATTAGTCGGCGTCCAATAAGCCTATTGAGAGTGCTATTGGGGGCACCAATGGAAGATGTTTTTAGATTCGTAGGATCTAAGAACACGGAAATAACAAAAACGGGATTGCAGTGTCATGCCAACTCTAATCCTACGCGATTTTATATGTAGCAGAGTTTTTTCTATCACAGAAAAAACAAAGGAATTAAAAAAGAGGTTTGAGTGAATGTTAGACTACCTGTAAAATCTGGTGCAAAGTGTTATAAAAGCGATAGGAAATAACGAAGAACGAAAAGAAATCACAGCACGGAGACACAAGATTTTAACGTGGAAAACCCTCTCCAACAAAGAGAGGTAAAAACCACGGGCGCCAGCCAGCAAAACTTCACTATATCTGGAGTGTTTACAAATGCCGTGGGTAACCCTAATGATGCGATTCAACTCTAGTCGGCGGCTTACAAGGAGTATATATAGGCGGTAGTAACGATCCATATCGCGGGGGGCTGTCGCCCCCCCCCCTCCCCCCCGCACCCCCCACAGGCGTCCCTGTTGGGCACGGAGTGGGCCAACTTCAGACTCCGCTCCACTCGGCCCAAGCCTTCGGCGACGGGCCTCGCTCCGCTCGTCAGAAGTTGGCCTTTACTTTGTAGAATTTGGATCAACATATAACAAACTCCACCTTGAGACAAATTCCTTGTAGCATGAACTTCAACAAACTCCTGAACAAACAAAGAAAACACTTGCTGGCGCCAAACAACCACTTGGGCTAAACAGTTATACCAACTAAGCTCGAGCAAAGTGATACGTCTCCAACGTATCTATAATTTTTGATGCTACATGCTTGTTTTTACACCATTTGCCTAATGTTTCGTTACACTTCGTGGCACTTTTATGCATTTTTCGGAACAAACCTATTAACAAGTCGCCAGAGTGCCAGTTCCCTGTTTTCTGCTGTTTTTGTGTTTCAGAAAATTTACACAGGAAATATTCTTGGAATTGGACGAAACCAAAGCCAGCCGTCCAGATATTTCACGGATCTTCCAGAGAACCAAAGAGGAGACGGAGTGGGGCCACGAGGTGGCCTCACACTAGGGCGGCGCGGCCCAGCCCCTGGCCTCGCCCCCTATGTGTGAGACCGCCTCGGTCCACTCCTGATGATGCCCCTTCGCCTATAAAGACCCCCCGACGGGAAAAACCTAAGTACCCGATCAATTTTCCAGAAACACATCGCAATCCGCCGCCGTCGTCGACCCGAGATCGGGAGGGTCCAGAAGCTCTTCCCGGCACCCTGCCGGAGAGGGGAATCGCCACCGGAGGTCTTCTTCATCGCCATGCTTGCCTCCGGAGCGATGAGTGAGTAGTCTACCTTGGACTATGGGTCCATAGCAGTAGCTAGATGGTTGTCTCCTCCACCATGTGCTTCATGTTTAGATCTCATGAGCTGCCCTACATGATTGAGATCACCGTTATGTAATTCTACATGTTTGGTTTGTTGGGATCCGATGAATATTGGTGTTATGATTGAGTTGCTATACTGAAATATATCTTATGTTATCTCTGTGTTGTTTATGATCTTGCATGCTCTCCGTTGTTAGTAGCTATCTTGGCCGAGTAGTTGCTAGTGACTCCAAGAGGGGGTATTTATGCTCGATAGTGGGTTCATGCCTCTATTTAATCTGGGGGAGTGACAGAAACCTCTAAGGTTGTAGATGTGCTGTTGCTACTAGGGAGAAAACAACATTCATATGCTCGAGGGCATATGCTTTGTTTACATTACACACTTTGCTTAATGCAATTATCTGTTGTTCGCAACTTAATACTTATGGGGTGTTCGGATGATATCCCCGGGAGTGGATTTTTAGTCATAGATGCAGTTGGATGGTGGTCTATGTATTTTGTTGTAATGCCCAGAGTAAATCGCATAGTGATCTTCTTGACATATCACGTTATCTTTATTCTATCAATTGCCCAACTGTAATTTGTTTACCCAGCATGTGTTATTTATCTTATGGAGAGACACCACTAGTGAACTATGGACCCCGGTCCTATTTCCATCATATTGCTATCTCCTGTCTACTTTATTCGCACTGTTTACTTTACTCGCATACTTTTACTGTTTTCCACTCAATACGCTCATACCCTTTGTTTCAAGCAAACCGGTGAGATTGACAACCTCATCGCAAGTTGGGAACAAAGTACTTGGTTGTGTTCGTGCAGGTTCCACGTTGCTACTGGCTGAAGACGAGTCGACAAGTGTCGTAAACGGTGCCCTTGTTGGAGTGCTATTAAGCCAGTCCGCATCACCTTCAGTAGTTTGTCTGCTCTTCTCCTGAATGATTAAACCTTGGTTTCTTACTGAGGGAAAAGACTTGCTGCTGTGCTCATCATACTTTCCGCTTGGAGTTTCCCAACTGCCTGGCCATAATAATCATCAACTACACGCCAGCCATCACAAAGCTCAAACTTAGCAACAGGAACATGCTTTGTCATCATATCAGCAGGATTATCATGAGTACTAATCTTGCATACCTGTAGTTTACCTCGTGCAACCATGTCGCGAACATAGTGGTACTTAATATCAATGTGCTTTGTCCTCTCATGGAACATCTGATCTTTAGTAAGATAAATAGCACTTTGACTGTCACAAAATAACTTAATGCAAGAATCATCTCCACAAAGCTCAGCAAACAGACCTTTCAGCCAAACAGCCTCTTTACATGCTTCATTGATAGCCATGTACTCAGCCTCAGTTGTGGATTGTGTTGGAACATCCTGCAAGGTAGCCTTCCAGCTAACAGCACATCCACCAACAGTAAACACATAACCTGTGAGGGACCTCCTCTTATCCAAGTCGGCAGCATAATCTGAATCCACATAGCCTACGAGTCCCCCACCAGTCCTGCCAAACTTCAAGCAAGCTTTAGATGTACCGTGAAGGTACCTGAAAATCCACTGAACAACATTCCAATGTTCTTTACCAGGATTAGCCATGTATCGACTGACCAAACTCATAGCATGTGACAGATCAAGCCGGGAACAAACCATGGCATACATCAAGGAACCAACAGCACTAGAATAAGGAACTCGTGACATGTACTCAATATCATCTTCAGAAGTAGGACATTGCAAAGCTGACAACTTGAAGTGAGAAGCAATAGGAGTACTAACAAACTTTGCATCATGCATATTAAAATGATGAAGAACTTTCTCAATGTATTTTTCTTGACTAAGAAATAGCAAACTAGACTTTCTGTCCCTCTTAATTTCTATGCCTAGTATTTTCTTAGCAGGACCAAGATCCTTCATCTCAAACTCACTACTTAATTGAGCCTTTAAAGTAGTGATCTCTTTCATGCTCTTGGCAGCAATCAATATATCATCAACATATAGCAGCAAATAAATAGGTGATCCATTAACAAACTTGATGTACACACAGCTATCATACTGAGACCTCTTAAAACCATGTGCTAGCATAAATGAATCAAACCTTTTATAGCATTGTCGTGGTGACTGTTTTAGACCATAAAGAGACCTCTTCAACTTGCAAACAAGATCCTCCTTACCAGGCACAACGAAACCTTCAGGTTGGTCCATGTATATCTCCTCATCCAGCTTGCCATGCAGAAAAGCAGTCTTAACATCTAGCTGCTCAAGCTCAAGATCATGCATAGCAACAATACCAAAGAAAGCACGAATAGAAGTATGCTTCACAACTGGGGAGAAAATATCAGTATAATCAACACCTGGAATCTGACTGAAACCTTTTGCTACTAACCTTGCCTTAAACCTTGGAGGCTCATTAGGAGATAAACCTTCCTTCCTTTTAAATATCCACTTGCAGCGGATGGCCTTTTTTTGTTTAGGCAAGCGCACAACATCCCATGTGCCATTTTTCTCAAGCGATTGCATCTCTTCTTGCATCGCTCCTAGCCACTTTTCCTTATCAACCGAAGCAATGGCTTCAGTGTACATATCTGGTTCAGCATCATGCTCCACCTGTTCAGCACAACTCAAAGCATAATGAACAATATCACACTCTTTAATTAAATGATTAGGAGGTGCAATATTTCTCTTAGGACGGCCAGCTGCAATAGACCGTGATGGCTGCTGAACAATAGGCGGTGAAGGTGGAACATAAACATTATCATTATTGGTTTCAGGAACCACATTTTCGTTCTCCTTTGCGTGCTCCACCTGCACGCCAATTCTCTGTTGCTCATCATCGGAAACATTAGGAGAATCAATAGCATCAGAAATATCAGTAGACGGACTATCATAAAACATAACCGCCTCATTAAAAATGACATTCCTGCTCAACAAAACTTTCTTGGTTTCAGGATTCCATAATTTATATGCCTTAACTCCTGAACCATAACCAAGGAAGATGCACTTAACAGCCCTTGGCTCTAACTTTCCATTATCAACGTGAGCATAAGCAGTGCAACCAAAAACTCTCAACTCAGAATAATTAGCTGGTGAACCAGACCATACCTCAACGGGAGTTTTCTTATCAAGTGGAATGGAAGGTGACCTGTTGATGAGATAGCATGCGGTGGAGGCTGCTTCAGCCCAAAAACGTCTATGCATCTTTGCATTAGACAACATGCAGCGAGCCCTCGAAATAATGGTCCTGTTCATGCGTTCAGCCACGCCATTCTGCTGAGGGGTGTACGGGATGGTGTGATGTCTTACCATGCCATCATTGCTGCAAAACTCATCAAATTCATTTGAACAAAATTCCATACCATTATCAGTACGGAGTATCTTAACCTTCCTTTCAGTTTGTGTTTCTACCATAACTTTCCACTTCTTAAAAGCAGCAAAGACATCAGATTTATGTTTCAGAAAATATGGCCACACTTTCCTTGAGTAATCATCAATAATAGTAAGCATGTAATTAGCACCACCATTAGAAGTTCTACGGGACGGACCCCAAACATCAGCATGCACATAATCTAAAATGCCTTTGGTGGTATGAACGAAAGCATTGAATTTAACTCTTTTATGCTTACCAAAAATGCAATGCTCATAGAACTCAAACTTACTCAAGTCGCAGCCATCAATCAGCTCTCTCTTTGCCAATTCTGCCAGGCCAAGCTCACTCATATGTCCAAGACGCTTATGCCAAAGGTTAGTCTTACTAGAATCATCAGAACTAACAGCAGCAACAATACCAGGCAAAGTGCTACTTCTAAGAACATATAATTTTGCAGAATTCATATCACCGATCATAACAATGAGAGAACCTGATGATACCTTCAGACGTTTGTCTCCACCTTTGTACTTGTACCCGTCACAATCCAGGGTACTAAGAGAGATCAAATTCCTCGCCATGGAGGGTATGTGTTTCACTCCATTCAACGTGCGTGTCATCCCATTATGGGTCTTGATCTGAACAGAACCAACGCCAACAATGTTGCACTGGTTGTCATTACCCACACGCACAAAATCTCCAGTCTGCACAGACTCATAAGAACTGAACCAATCCTTGTTACAGCAAATATAAAACGAGCATGCGGTATCAAGAATCCATTCATCATCACGTGAAACACATGCAGCAAGAACAGCTAAACATTCACTTTCAGAACTATCACTACCAGCAACAACAACAGCCTCACCTTTACCCGAGGCAACGGCAACCTTACCATTACCATCATTGTTTTTCGGTTGGTAAGTTCCGTTTCTTTTCTTCTTGTTCTGCAACTTCCAACAATCATCAATATTGTGGCTGGGTTTCTTACAATACCTGCAGAACTTGTCACGTCCCTTGGACTTTGAGCGACCTCTGTCGGTCTTACTCTTATCTCTGTTGTTGTGGTGGTGGTAGTTATCTCGCTGCTCAGGCCCGCCTCGGACCTCTAACGCCTCCGCCTTGGAGGATGAACTTTTAGCCTGCACCATAGATTTCATCTTCTCCCTTTGATGGAGAGCCTCATAAACTTCGGTGAGGGTTAGTGTATCACGACTTATACATATGGTGTCACGGAAATTCGTAAAGGAACTAGGCAATGAGACTAATAGTAGAAGTGCTAGATCTTCATCATCATATTTTACCTCCATGGACAGTAAGTCGGAAACGATCTCCCTGAAGATCGTTAGGTGATTTATCACCGACTGACCTTCCTACAACTTGTGCTGGAACAACTTCATCTTCACTTGCAACCTACTGGTTAGATCCTTTGACATGCAGATCGATTCCAGTTTCAGCCATAGGGCCGCTGCAGATTTCTCTTGCAACACTTCCTGCAAAATATTATTGGATAGATGAAGTTGAATCAAAGACAAAGCCTTACGGTCTTTCCGCTTTTCCTCCTCTGTCCATGACGCAACTGGTTTCTTTCTGAAACCATCGAGCGCATCATCGAGATCTGAAGTTTGGGCGAGGATCGCCCTCATCTTCACTTGCCACAGGGAGAACCTTGTGGTGTAATCCAGCTGCGGCAGATCGAACTTCAAAGACGCCATCTCGCAAACCCTAGATTAGAAAACCTGGGGCTCTGATACCACTTGTTATAAAAGCGATAGGCAATAACGAAGAACGAAAAGAAATCACAGCACGGAGACACAAGATTTTAACGTGGAAAACCCTCTCCAACAAAGAGAGGTAAAAACCACGGGCGCCAGCCAGCAAAACTTCACTATATCTGTGAGTGTTTACAAACGCCGTAGGTAACCCTAATGATGCGATTCAACCCTAGCCGACGGCTTACAAGGAGTATATATAGGCGGTAGCAATGATCCATACCGCGGGGGCCTGTCGCCCCCCGCACCCCCCAGGCGTCCCTGTTGGGCACGGAGTGGACCAACTTCAGACTCCGCTCCACTCGGCCCAAGCCTCCGACGACGGGCCTCGCTCCGCTCGTCAGAAGTTGGCCTTTACTTTGTAGAATTTGAATCAACATATAACACAAAGTATTCCTTGGAAGAAACTATGGGATTCAATCCTACGAATCAAACAACCAACAAAAAAATCCTAAGGATTTTAATCTTTTAAAATTTCTATGCAAATCCTTTGAATCAAAGAGGCCCTAAAATTGTCCCATCTTTTAGAGACACTTCTTTTTTCTAGTGGCAGCTTTTTTTTCCATGTTATGGTTTTCGCTTCTTTATTTGCGATGCATGTGCTGTGGAAACCAGCTCGAAAAGTGTTAGGTCGAGAAGGTACGCTAGCATCAACCGTCAAAATCACGGTGCATTTAGAAGGTAAGTTATTCAAGGTCAAAAGTGCAGGTTTTTCTACAGCCGGCCACATAACGGATTCATGGTCATACATTGGTTATGGTGTCTCCGTTATTCTCAAGAAATCCCTAACGCTCAGCTCAGCTGCCATACAGCATAGGTGTGCCTCGACTTGCACGGAGGTTCAGTTCAACAAAATGCTCCCGTACGGAAATCCATAGATATTTGTGAATATATCTTCAAAGAGGAAAGTTTCCAAGCTCCATCTTCCTCACGAGTCAGCACTACATGCTGGTAGACAAGGTGCAGTACATGCCACGCTGCAGCTACTAGTATCAACAATCAACTCCGTACCTTCCTCAGGTCAGAGCATCTTCAGCGTGCTCCTAAACAGGGCTTCTTAACAGGTTCTAAGGGCTCAAACCACAAAGTAAGGTCCAACAGGGACCCTAAATGGCTAAGATATATTTCAAGATACTACTAGTATAAAAAAAGCTCAAATCATACCGCCGCTTCATACGTCATGCTTCAAGAAGAAACACCCGAAGAAAATAGAGCATAGTAGCAAACCATGAGAATTCTACGCAAATACCAAAAAACATACATTGGCAACACTGACTCACACACTATGGATAAGGCTACTACTTAATAGGTAATCAGGTCAACGGCGTTAATTAAGTTAAAGTGCAGTGCTCTTTCAGTATCCAAAAGGTAAGATACATATAATTTACAAAGGAGAAGACAACACGAGCAAAATTCTCCACGTAGGAAGAAACCGTATCAGATGATCATTGTGAACTTCTCCAGATGCTTGTCATGGATGATCAGCCTTACACATTGTAAGCAGCAATCATACAGCCAAATGACTAAGATGTGCGTCCAAGTCATCATCCTCATCACGCTAACCAAATGCACGGAAGGAGAGAGGACCACCGCTGGGAAAAAGAAGTGGGATGGTATTCGGCGACAGTTTCTCCATGTATGACTCATGCTCAAAGTCACTGGTTGAGTCCTTGGGTAGCTTCACGTCTTTAAGCCTTGCACACTTCGTTCGCAGTTCTGCGTCAATGTGGAGATTGAAACAATGACGCAAATCAAGGGACTCAAGGTGTTTGGCAGTTGTCAAGGATGGCAGCAAGTGCATTGCTGCGCAGCCGATTGCCAAAGATCTGAAGGTGACGTAGCTCAGGCATGCTGCTGGCTATGTCCAAGGCACGGTGGTTGTCAAAAGATTCCTCATGCTGAACATCGACCCACCGGTTGTTAAGCTTCAGTCGCTTCAGCTGTGGGAATGTTTGGCCAATGGCCTTCATTGAAATTTTGATGGAGCAGGAGGTAAGCTCTAGTTCCTCAAGATGTGGGGATCTCTTGCCCACAGCAACCAAGCCTTTCTCTGAGAATTTAATGCAGGTAACTAGCCGAAGGCTTTTCAAGCCGTTAGTTCTGCAAATCATAGTACTTCAGTTAGATGAAAGAGCATTGATCCACAACCTGGCAGCAAAAACACCTAGTAAGATATTGTATATGTTCCCTAAAGACACAGAAGGTACACTCTTAATAAGGGGAAATGGTGGAACAGAGGCTATAATAACAATACCTTAAACCAAAAAAATCAGATGCCAAACAAGAAAGTAGCAACATTTAAATAATTATCATGCCAAACAAGAAAATAGAAACATTAACAAGATCAGATGCTAAACAACAAAAATAGAAGTGAGACATTATCATGAGAATGCATACAACACCAGTAATTGCTACTAGTTTTGTTTTGAACATGTTACCATTCAACTTAATGAGCACTAGCCTTAACAATTCCAGCAATAGTTTTCAGAATTACATATTCCTATGAAATGCCTGTTGCTTTGAGAGCATGAATCGAAGAAAATATAAATTCCTTGAAATTCATAGCAGCTGGGGAAAAAAAGATATCTTAGGCATTCATAAGATATGCAATTAGAACAGTTAGTTTGTACACAATTCAATGAAAAAAAATGTTAGTCGGTGGTACACAATTCCAGTGTCTAAATAAACCTAGAGTTCCAGGCCATGCATAATATGAATCGTAGCGATTGGTCTTATGTCATATGTCAGTTGTTAGCCATGAAAATGAAATAGTACATATTTGCTTTTAAGAAATAAGCTTTCATTAACCATCAACCCAAACAGAGAAACACAACCATAAAACAAACCAGAAGGCTAATTCTTTAGGCAGTGGAAGCTTCTGCAGTCTTATGAATGAGTTCAACCAACCATTATCAAGAAACTATAGAAAAAACCTGGTCACCCATGTAGATAAAAGGCTATACAAGATGATTATGACCTATGTAACTGGAAAATACAGAAAATCAAAGGAAAGTGAGTATCACACTAGAAAAGACCACATTGTGAACAAAGATGGTAAGAAGTTCCTATAAACTGAGTTACCCTCCTCGCGGAAGAAGACGACCAAATCGCAAAACATGAATATACGGTACCCTCTCACAAAAAAGATGACCATAGTGCAAAACATGAATCTGAGGTATCCTTGTAGCGAAAAAGAACAGGATATCATCGATAGTAAAAACCAGAATTAGAAGAATCTGTTTTGGCCAGTATAAAAGAAAAAACTAACTTGAGTACATCAAACACTTGCTATATAAATTTGAGTGCTACAAAAATAAGCTAAGGTCTTCTTTGTTAAACAAGGACACATCATCCCCATTTTTGGTACTGTATCTTGCCTACTCCCTCTGATTGGAAAAAAGTATCGGTGACTTAGTACAAACTGCGCACTAAGTTGTACTAAATCATCCGACACTTTTTTCCGATCAGAGGGAGTATTGTTTTTAGCAGTGTGGCAGAAATAGGTTGGTGCGCTAATCTAAAACACACATGCGCACATCATCTAATTATAAGCAGCACAACATCAAGCCATGACAAGCACTGAAGAACAGGTCAACTATGGCTCACTTTGCAGACAAGATAACATCACAATGCCACTATCTAGTTGGCTGTTCAGTTCACTGGTGAAGGTGTTGACAATATTCTGTTGGCTACCACTGCCGAGTGATGCATTCGGGTATTATTGAACTTAGTTGTAACTACATACAGGTAATACAGATAACATGTGGCCCATTAATGCAATCTTACATTCACAATGATAAAACAAACATTGTTGGCATGACACCAACAAAACACCATGTTAGTCAGGGACATCTATATTTATTCGCCCACACAAATGATAAAAGACGCACTAAACTGAACAAAACTCCACTGACGTCATATAAACAAAGAAACAACAGTTAACTTCCTAAAGTTTCACAAATAAACTTGATTTCTAAATATTAAATTCTCATCCTATCCTTGAGACCTTGACATCCAAACATTCACAAAAGGCATAACCCACATTCCCAAAAACAACATTTCAGCCTTGTAGGCCGGCGGGGGTTTGCCGCTCTTGCATGGGGTTGACATGTCCGCGGGGGTGGTCTCCGATGGTCGATTTCTTCACCAGGGCAACAGTCTCGAAAGTGATACAGCAGCATGCTCAATGTGGTGGGGTCGTGGTTCAGCATGGCCAGGGCAGCAATCTTTTTTTCAACTGGGTGTGTTTGTGCTCTGAGGTGTGGCGTTGGTCTCATGCTGTGTGTGTGACACAGCTTTTGTTGACATACGGTGTTGTATGGTTTTTGGTCCAGTTTTGCTTATGAACAGGAACATTCCACTCTTCTTTCATTTCAACATTCCAAAACGAAAAGAAAATTTCTGCATTAAAACAAAGAATAAGGCCCCAGTACTAAAATTAGAATGTTCCCCATATTTCTGAAGTTGTCACATCGCAGACTTCGCAGTATACTAGCATCCCAAAAAAATATGGCACCAGCCCCTTTGACCCTGGCAGAAGAGCAACAAGGCACCGAGCACACATATAAGTTTCACAGGATTAATGCCTGACTCAAACCCTAAATCACCCAAAAAAAAAGAACTCTTAGAAAGAAGCAGAGGTGGGTTACAACCTCTTGGCGATGTAGAAGAGCAGCGCGTCGTTGACGAAGATATTGGCACTGAAATGCTCGAGGCAGCCGTCGGCGCGGTCGACGGCAGCACACGCCATGGCTACCATGTCAATGGTGGGGTCGAAGCAGTCGGAGAGGTCCACGCGGCGCCAGAGGTCGGGCTCGCAGGTGGCGACGCGAAGCCAGTTGTGGCACACGACGGCGGTGCCCTGGAGCACCTCCGATGCGCCCAGCCGCTTGAACACTGTAAGGAGGGCATCTTCAGGGAGACCCGCCCAGTCCGGCGCCGGCGCCGGCGGCGCGGTAGCCATGTCGATCTGGCCTAGGGATTTCTGAAGCTTCCTGTGCGGTGTGACTGTGTGAGAGGGCAAGTGTTGTTTAGGCAGCGCAGCCCGCAGTGGTAAACTATGTGGTAGCGCATACAGGCCAATTCTTTTCAGCTTCTGTTCTTGCTTCGAGGCCTCGAACAACTGAACCCCAGGCAAATAGCAGGCCTCCAACTACTGTGCTAATCTGCTTTGCTCGTGTTGGGCCTTCTCAGATGGGAGCTGAAAACATGGGAGGAACTAAGGTACTGGTTTTTCTCAACAACAACAACTAATACAATGGTGGTACGGGGGCGGAGTTTTGGCGCCCGAGCTGATATGGACTCGATATCTAGACCATGGAATCCCGCGTAGGGATCGGCAAATGTGTCAGAGTCAGGTCGGCCGCGAGCGCGGAAAAAGGTGAAATAGGAACGGGATCGTCCACTACGGCTGACGATGTCGTATGGTGGTGAGACGGCGCGTGGAGGCTGGTTGACATCTGGACCCGCGGTACAAATCGATCGGACAGACATGGACTGTGTCGCCGGATGTGGGAAGCCGGCGTCCCCCCGTACCCCGTCCGGTCAGATACGTTTGAGACGTATCATTGGCCATATCCCGGACCTCTATGCCGGATCAACGACCCAAGGTCGGGTAATCCGGCCTCCCTTGTTCCTGCATAATATAACAACTTGGTTAGGCCGGCATATCTATATACGTCGGCACTCTTCATCATGTATCCCGGCTATGCCGACATATCTGAACACTGGCCGGGATACGGCTTATATGCCGGCCTGGCCGATACTCCTATATGCCGGCCAGGCCCAATCTTGGTCAACCATCACAAAGTTAACCACTTTCCTCATATCTTTATAGTCTCTTGACCCTACCGGGGGTCATCCCCCCGACACTAGTCCCCGAAGCTGTCGAGGTCCCCCAGCCTTAACTGAGGGGCCTTGGCAGGTTCAACATACCATCTCTTTTCTGATATCCCGGCTCTTGATTATATGTCGGTGACTACCATATATGCCGGCGCCTCTTCCCTCTTTTAAAAGTTATCCCGGACGGTCCCGAAGATATTCCGGACGGACCATATTATCAGCTTGGTCGTGTCGGCACATAGCTAAAGCTTCCTTGAGAAGCTAAGTCCGACAGTTTACCTCGAAACTTGCCTCTACTCTGCCACTGCGAACGGTCACATCAAGTGACGGTTCACAGTGTGATTATTACCTGTCATCATTGCCATAATTGGCCTAGTGGCACGGTTATTGGAACCGCCGCCCCACGACGTGCCCACACGTGGCAGCCACGATCAGAAACGGTCGCGGTAGTGGAACACTACCGCCGTGCCCACGACCCCTGCTCCTCGGGTATAAATAGGGGAGCGGGGGTAACTTATTCTTTTTTACCCCCACTTCCTCTTCTTTCTTGCGCTCTCCTCCTCGAGCGCCCCTCCGCCGTACGAACCATCGAGAGCTTGCGCCGCCATCGCTCCGCTTCACGCCGGCGCTAATTCTCACTGTTCCTCGGTCTCTTCTTCTACGCCGCCGCTGGTCTTCTTCCTCTCCAGCACATTGCTTGAGGAGATCAGATCTTGTCTGCAAGCTCGCCGTCGCTCCACCGCCGCCGTGCAAGCTCCGGTGAGTTCTTCCTCTTGTTCTTCGCCCATGTACCTTTGTGGCCTCTTAGTGGTAATCTCTCTGGCATAGATCTCCTCTAGTTGTTGTGCATAGCCTCGGATCGATTCGCTCAGCATTGTGGTATATCTTCCCTGGAAGTTTGTAGATGTTCTTCCCGTAGGAATTATCCCCTAATTATCTCTGATTTAACTATGGCAGTAGATCTTTCTTTCCTACTAACATGTGTGAGACTTGTTTGCCGGAGAGACTAACTTTCCCCCTTTATTCTGCTTCTGCTAGGACTAACAATACGGGACTCCGGCTCTCACGCCCTGTTCCGGCCATTTCAATGGCTTCATCCAGTATGACGGCCACCTCTGCACCGGAGGAGGATAACCTGGCCCACGCATAGGGACGTTCCGGCTGGGAGGGGTCTGAGGTGACCCCGGCCGACATATCTTGGATAACAACCACCAGACGTGTCCCGGCCGGCGTAGCATGCCGGCTACCTGCCGGCAAGACTGTGCCGACACTTGAGTTCGGCAAACGAGTCGTCTTCATCTCTCACTTTGAGCGAGGCTTCGCTCTGCCGGTTAGCGATTTCTTCCGAGACTTTCTGAACCACTACGATCTGCAACCTCATCATTTGCCGGCCAACGCGGTGATGATCTTGTCGGCCTTCGCTGCCTTCTGCGAGGGTTATGCCGGCATAGAGCCCTTTGTCCAGGCATGGGCCAAGTACTTTCAGCTGCACAAACAGAGCACCCAAGAACCCCGGAGCAAGGATGATCCGCCAGAAACTGCCAAGGAAAAGAAGGATCGCCCTATGACCCAATGTGGCGCGGCCACCATCATGTCCCGGAAAGGCTCTGACTTTCCAAAGATAGAGTTGATCGAGTCATGCAAGAAGTGGCAGAAAAGCTTCTTCTATGTGAAGAACACCACTGCAGTTGACCTGCTGAATCTGCCGCCATATGTGGACGAGCCACCTGTTGGGATGAAGAACTGGACATATAACCCCAAGAACACGGTGGGGCCAGTCAATGCCCTCCACCGGGTTAAGGATGAGCTTCGTGATGCTGGCCTGACGCCGCAGGACATTATTGCCTGCTTCATTAGCCGGTGCGTCTCTCCTCTCCAGCGCCGGTCCCACAAGATTTGCCAGATGAGCGGGGCCATGGACCCCACTTGACACTCCATGCATGAACTGAGCCCCACCGACATTCTGCGGCGGGTTAAAGATATCTGCAAGACCTCGCAGCTCACCTTTGCTTGGGGGCTCGAGCCATACAGCCAGGACCGCCCCGCCTCAACGGTAAACCTCTTTAGCCGACACTTTTGCTCTTAGCCCAACATACCTACCTTGCCGACATATCAATGTTTGATCCGACATACTGTTATTGCTGACATCTCAATGCCTGATCCGACATATTTCTATTGCCGATATATTTCTTGTTTCTGATCAACTTGCTCTGTCCTCTGCAGAAATTCAGCTTCCAGGATATGGAGAACTCCCAGATTAAGATTGCCGCAGATCGCACTGTTCTGGATCCTGAAGATCCGGATCACAAAGATAAAATGCCAAAGAACACCCGCGCTGCTTCTGCCGTGGGTAAGGCCTCCTCATCCCGGCATTCTATTCAAGACTGGAGTGACGATGACTCTGACGAGGAATGCCTGATGTACTATGATCCAATGTCGCTCTCTTATGCCTTTCCTACAATACCGTCCTCAGCTATCCCAGACGAGGAAGTCGGCGATGCTGCCCCTCTAAATCAGGGATCTCCCTCCACCGGCGGACATGCCGGTCGGAAGCGTGGGGTTAAGCCCCAGCCTGAACCAACTCAAGCACATAAGAGGCAGAAGATCGGCGTGCCCATTCCGAAGAAGCAGAGGCCTGTTGCCTCGGGGTAATTTTCTTCCCCTTATATTATTTCCGACATATTTCTCCTTCTGATTATTTACTTGCTCCTTTCTCTCTCTCAGGGCTCCGATTGCACCGGAACGTGCCTCTAGCTCCAGTGCTAGCCCGAATGTGGATAAGCCGGCGTCTCCTGCATGCCCTGACATACCTGCTACCAGCCATACCACCTCTCCGGCGCTGGCATCTTCACCTGCGCTCGAAAAGACTTCTTCCCCGGCAAAGGATGATCCCCCGCCGGAACAAGACACCTCTGCCCCCGATGTCCACATGGACACGGGGGCTCAACAAGATACCCCTGACACCGGCGCCAATGCCAGCGGCGCCGGAACTGCTGAAGATGTCGGCGCAGGCAACAAGAGCACCGGCATAGACAAGGGAAAGGCTCCTGAAGTACCAGAAGTCTGGACTAACCCGGCACCAGCTTCTCCAGGACAAGCTACACCGGCCGCACCGGAACAACCAATGCCCAAAGCTCTAACTCCAGAGAAGAGTACTGTTGTCCCGGCCAAGACTGGCACTTTCAAGATGACGCAGATCATCAAGACCGCGCCACCACCTGCTACAACTACACCGGCATCTGCCAAGTCCGCACCCTCCAGCTCTGCCATGACCCTTCACACTGGCAAGGGAGCGGCCCAGGCCAGCTTCTTCCACACGTTGGAACTTGAGGGCCGCATTTCTCTGCGGACCAAGTGCGATAAAAGCCTTGGATCCCTCAAGGAATATTGCACAAAGTGGAACGATGCTGATTACATGGACACTGCCAGCTCCAAGAAGAAGAAACTGACCGGAGTTCCGGCCCCTGGCAATCCTGATGCTATACCGGCCAAGCCCATCGCCATTGCCAGTGAACTCTTCAGCATCCAGCAGAGGCTTCATCTTTTGGCCGACGCCACCAACGTAAGTACTTTCCTTATATATCCCCAGTCCCCAAAAATGTCGGCTGTCCGGGATACGGACATCCGGGATTTTCCAATATTCCTTTCAACTTAGCTATTTTCAAATCCAACTGTCTGACATATAAGCTCAATCCGAGCTTCAAATCCTAGTCACCGAGGGCCGGGATAGGTGTCCAGCACCTGTGCCGGGTCTTCCAAAAAACTAAAACTTGATATAACATTCAAATCCACCTGACTGACACATAAGCTCGATTCGAGCTTCAAATCCTAGTCACCGAGGGCCGGGATAGGTGTGCAGCACCTGTGCCGGGTCTTCCAAAAAACTAAAACTTGATATAACATTCAAATCCACCTGACCGACACATAAGCTCGATTCGAGCTTCAAATCCTAGTCACCGAGAGCCGAGATAGGTGCGCAGCACCTGTGCCAGGTCTTCAAAAAATGAATAACTCGGTAGAATCTTCAAATTATCTGATATGCTGAATTTCTCTTATAACACTTCAAATCCTAACACTTCTGTAGCGCATGAACAATGCACACCGGGACATGTATCATGACCTGGTATGCGAGCACCGAAAGTTGTCGGATGAGCACAGCAAACTTCGCCTGGATCTGAGCAAGAAAGGTAAACTCAGCCGACATACCATTATATGCCGGATTATTTTCCTCTTTTGCACTTCGCAATATTCTTCTTGCCGACACATCTTGATGCGCCGACACATAACCCTTTGCCGACATTTTTCAGCCACTGCTGAGGAACAAGTCACCGAGCTTGTTAAGAGGGTAAAGGAGCTCACAGGTATGCTAAATTCTGCCAATCTTCAAATAAGCACTTTGGACTTCAAATCCTTCAATCTTTGTGACTGTTTTCTATCTTCAAATTCTTTCTTATTCTTCTAACCTCAAATCCTTCTAACTTCAAATCCTTGCAGATGAAAAGGCTGCACTAGAAGCATGCCACCAGGACTGTGTGTCCTCGGTGGATGTGGCCAAGCAGCTGAATGAAAGGGATGTCGCCCACAAAGCTGAGGTAGAGCAACTAAAGAGCCGGATTACTGAGCTCCTGGACGAGAAGGAGGAGAGGGAGGGCCAACTCAAGAAGGTCCAGGGGCTGCTTGTCACTTCAGAGGCTGATGCCTCCAGGGCTAAACTTGAACTGCAGCACCTAAAGGAGCAGGCCACCAAGTGGGAGGTTGACATTGCCCGGCTCAACGCCGATCTCGCCAGTAAGCTTCAAATCCTTTTCCTCTTATCTTGCCCGACATATCCTGTCTGACATACCGCAATCTTTTTCGGCATAACACTCGTGCCGACATATACTCCTGTTCCTAACATCTTCTTTGTTTCTCAGGCATGTTCCCCGCCTCTGTTGAGGATGTTGAGAAGGCCCTACAGGTGGACCGGCTGAGCCGGAATGTTCCAGTTGACTCCTCCAACTGGGACATGCCAAAGCAGCTGATTGCTCTGGAAGCCCGGAAGAAGGCCATGACATCCTACACTGAAGATCTATTCCTTGGTGCTCAGGAAGCACACTCCGCGCTCTGGCCGGGACAGAGAACCCCCACTGACCCTCTTGACCTTGGCAATGATTTGCAGCTTTCCAAAGTTCACCTCAGGGAATGGCGGGACTCCGGCGCAAGGGTGGGAGCTGATGAAGCTCTCACCTACTTCCTATCTTGGTACGAAAAGGTTGACCTGGAGACTTTGCGCTCTGTGCGCGAAGGATCTGCGTGGACCACAGATCCGGAGTTTATCCGGCATCGCCAGGAGTTGGCCCACATCTATGTGGATTATGCCAACACTGAGGTCTTTGTCTGGGACATCCGCCAGCTGGAGAAGAAGGATGATGCTAAGGATGCTGAAGGCTCAGACTCCAGCCAAGACGAAGAGGAAGCTGAGGATGCCGACACTGAAGCTCTGGAGCAGGGATCTGCCCCGGCTGGAGGTGATGGCTCCATTCCTTCTGCTGGATCCGGCACTCCTGAAGCCGACGTCTCCACTGCCACAGCTCCACCTGCCGGCGGCTCTGCTTCTGCCCCTGCCTCTTAAGCTTTGCATCAAAAACACTTTAAGTTTCATCAGATCCCCGGTATGCCAGGTGCAGTTGTAAGATATACTCTATTTCCTTTGGTTTGCTACCTGAACAAGTTTTATTTTGGTTTGCTTGCTTATGAATGTCGGATCATCTTTTGGCTAAGTCACCAAGTTTGTTTTCCTGTTTCCTTAACTCCACAACCTTGGCTATTTGTCTACCTTATTCGGCTTTTGACGTATGAGTCTCAAGGTTGCTTTATTAAACATACAATACTTAAACTTTGAAACTTAAACTTCAGATCATCCAACACTTCGAGTTAGAACCTTTACAATAAAAATAAATGTCGGTTCGCTCGTTTTATCTTTCCTTAGCCGTTTTTCATGTGTAGACAATCTCCGGCATCTACTCTTGCTAGCCATGAAGCCGGGTTTCGGACAGCAGCTAAGTCGAAGAGCGGCCTTTGGTGCCGACACATTACTAGACCGACATAGGAGACATTCAAATCAAGCCAGCCGGCATATAAATAAAAAGCTGAAAATAGACAACAATATATATCGGAGGCAGTGCCCGATCTCCCCGGGATGCCGACATTTCATTCATTAGTCTTGCGCCGGCATATAATGTCGGCACACAAAGCAAAATGGAAATACATACATTATGCTGCTCAGGAGTAAAAGGGACGGAGTAGAGCTATATTCCATGGTTGCTTGGTTTCTTCTCCGGACCTGTCCAACTTGTTCTTCTTGGGGGCCTGCACATCTATAAGATAGTAGGCATCATTGTGCAGAGCCCTGCTCACAATGAATGGCTCCTCCCATGGAGAAGTTAACTTATGCCGGCCCTCTGTGCCTTGCCTTAGCCGGAGCACTAAATCTCCCTCCTGGAATCTCCTTGGAGTCACCTTCTGCGCATGATAGCGTCTGAGGTTCTGCTGATATACTGCAGTTCTTGATAGTGTTATCTCTCTTGCTTTTTCTAGCAAATCAACATCATCTTCTCTGGCTTCTTTAGCCTCTTCCTCAGTATATAGCACCCCTCTTGGTGCGTCTTGTATTACATCTGTTGGAAGCACAGCTTCTGCTCCATACACAAGGAAAAACGGCGTATAGCCTGTTGACCTATTCGGAGTTGTCCTCAGACTCCAAAGCACTGCCGACAATTCATCTAGCTAGCATCCGGGAGTTTTCTCTAGTGGCTCTATCAACCGGGGTTTTATGCCGGATAACACTAGTCTATTTGACCTTTCTACCTGGCCATTGGTACAAGGGTGAGCGACCGACGCAATGTCTAGCCGGATTCCCACCTCCTCACAATATCTGGCAAATGGCCCTTGGGCAAAGTTCGACCCATTATCAGTGATGATGCCATGGGGGACACCTTATCTCAAGATGATATCCTTTAAGAATTTCACTGCCATGTGGCCATCACACTTGCTTATTGGCTTCACTTCAATCCACTTGGTGAACTTGTCCACCATGACCAGAATATGAGTCATCTTCCCTCATGCCGGTTTAAATGGTCCGACCATGTCCAGGCCCCAAACAGCAAAGGGCCAGGTTATCGGTATGGTCTTCAGTGTTGATGCCGACTGATGAATCTGGTGGGTATACATCTGACACCCATTGCACTTTCGGACCAAGTCTTCTGCTTCTTGTAGTGCCATCGGCCAGTAAAACCCATGCCGGAATACTTTCGATACTAGGTCTCTGGATGAAGCGTGGTGACCACACTCCCCCTGATGAATTTCTCGGAGCATCTCCTGACCTTCAGCAGATTCAACACATCTCTGCAGTACACCCGTGGCACTTCTCTTGTATATTTCCTTGTTGATGATGGTATATCCTTTGGATCTTCTCATAACTCGGTGTGCCTCAGTTTCATCCACCGGCACTTGACCATCAACCAAGAAATCCATGATGGGACATGCCCAAGAGGGCACTTCCCTAACAGTGAATACTGCCTGGTCTATCTCCATCACTTCGACCGATACATAATCGATCTCCATGGGCTGCGAAGTCCCCGGGACTGAGATATCAGTCCCCGAGTATACCGGAGCAGTCCCTGGGTATACCGGCACAATCTCCTGGTACATCTTGCCCTTGCCTTTGTCCTTGCTCCGGAATACTGCACTCACTGCATATGCCAGCCCAGTCCCTGGGACTGAGAGAGCAATCCCCGGGTTATCTGGACTGGCTCCGGCATCTATCTCCATTGGAACTGCTTCTTCTGGGCTCGGCGGAACATATATGGATGATGATTCTGGTGAGGGCTTGATTGATGGCTTCCTTAGATGCTCCAGCGAAATGTCGGGCGGGATTGATTCTCTGGAAGATCCCAACTTGGACAATGTATCGGCCGCTTCATTCTGAGCCCGGGGGACATGCCGGAACTCACAACCTTCGAAGGAGCCACTCAACTGCTGCACCAAGAAATGATAGGATCCCATGTTTGCATCATGCGCATCCCATATGCCGGAGCACTGCTGGATCACCAAATCCGAATCACCGAAACACATAATCCGGCGAATGCCTATGTCCTTGGACACCTTCAGGCCATGCACAAGTGCCTCATACTCCACCACATTATTTGATGCTGCAAAGTGGATCTGCAGAACATATCTCAACTGGTCATTCTTGGGTGAAGTGAGAACTATGCCGGCACCCAAACCGTGTATTGTCTTGGACCCATCGAAATGCATTCTCCAATAATCTGCATCTGGCAATGGTGGCTCATATTGTATCTTGGCCCAATCAATGAACAAATCGGCCAACACCTGGGACTTGATTGTATCCCTCTTGTCATATTGAGGTGTATATGGTGAAAGCTCTATTGCCCACTTGGCTATCCGGGCACTGGCATCTTTGTTGCTTATAATCTCTGAGATAGGGGCCTCGGCCACTACCCGGATTGGATGCTCCTGGAAGTAATGCTTGAGCTTCTTGGCCACCATATAGACACCATATGTCATCTTCTGATAATGGGGGTAGTTTTGCTTTGAGGTGGAAAGGACTTCACTCAAATAATATACTGGCCGCTGCACAGTTTTGCCTCCTTCCTCTCGCTCCACTACCACCACTGCACTGACAACTATATTTGTCGCCGCTATATAGAGCAACATCGGCTCCTTCGGCATCGGAGATGCCAACACCGGTGCTGTTGACAGCATCTGCTTCAATTCCTTGAAAGCTGCATCTGCTTGCGTCGTCCAGACAAATGTGTTGGACTTCTTCATCAGTTGATATAACGGCAAGGCTTTCTATCCCAGCCGGCTTATGAAACGGCTCAGGGATGCAAGGCACCCAGTGAACTTCTATACTTCCTTCAGATTTGTCGGTGGCTTCATTCTTTCTATGGCACGAATCTTGCCGGGATTTACCTCAATACCCTGGCTGGAAACCAGGAAACCGAGTAACTTGCCTGCCGGCACACCAAAGGTGCACTTAGCTAGATTTAACTTCATCCGGAACCTCCTCAGATTTGCAAAGGTTTCCCGGAGGTCATCTATGAGAGTCTTGCTTTCCTTGGTTTTTATGACGACATCGTCGACATATACCTGCACATTTTTATCTATCTGGTCATGCAAACACTTCTGCATACACCTCTGGTAAGTCGCGCCGGCATTTCTTAAGCCGAACGGCATTGTGAGATAGCAATAAGCCCCGTACGGGGTAATAAAGGATGTCTTTATTTGATCCGGCTGATACAAAGGGATCTGGTGGAAACCATAATAGGCATCTATAAATGATAACAGTTCACATCCGGCTGTGGAATCAATCACTTGATCGATCCGAGGGAGTGGGAATGGATCTTTAGGACATGCCTTGTTCAAGTTAGTGTAATAACCACACATCCGCCATATCTTGACTATGGCGGGCTCATCCTTCTTCTTTTCCACCAAAACCGGATTAGACACCCAATCCGAATGCAGTACTTCCATGATAAAGCCGACAGCTAGGAGCCTAGCTACTTCCTCCCAAATCGCTTTCCTTCTATCATCTGCAAACCGCCGGAGCGGCTGCTTCACCGGTTTAGCATCCGGCCTTACATGCAGTGCGTGCTCAGCCAGCTCCCTCGGCACACCTTGCGGGTCTAAAGTGGACCATGCAAAGATATCCCAATTCTCACGGAGGAAGCTGATGAGCTCGCTTTCCTATTTGGGGTCCAAACCGGCGCCAATGAGGGCATGACGCTCCGGGAAAAGCTCATCCGGAGCTACTTTCTTGACATCCTTGGCCACTTGAAAGGAAGTGCCGCCATTTGGGTTCGTCATGCCCGGCAAAGGTTTGCTGGCCACGACCGTTTCAGCAATCTCCACCGCTCGCTTGAGCCTCTTCTTTTCTTCCGCTATGATCAGAGTCTCGGCCAGATTAGATCTGGCCGAGGCGCACGCCATCGAGCGCTTGTAATCACCAATGATGGTAATCACTCCTTTAGGCCCCGGCATCTTCATCTTCAGATACGCCACATGCGTAGAGGCCATGAACTTCGCCAATGCCAGCCTACCCAGCAATGCATGGTAAGGGCTATCCAAATCCACCACCTCAAACATGAGGTTCTCCACTCTGCAGTTATCCCGGTTGCCAAACATGACATCTATCCTGATTTTGCCCATCGGTGCACATGAAAGTCCCGGCACAATGCCGTGGAATGTCGTCTTGCTTGGCTCCAGCATATTCTCCTTGATACCCAGCTTCTGCATCATGTCCCGATACATGATGTTGATGCTGCTTCCATTGTCGATGAGGACCTTGCTGAACCTCACATTGTTTGCCGGCCCGACAAATGTCGGATCCATCACTAGAGCATATCCGCCGGGGTTTGGCATGATCTTGGGATGATCTGCCCTGTCCCAGCCAATGGCCTGGTCAGACCAGTACATCTGCTTCGGGACTGCCGACATAACGGCATTCACTTCCAAGCTCCGCCGGTACAAACTCTGCATGTCCGTCCTTTCGGTCTCAAAGACCATGTAGCTCTGATCGTGCTCCTTGTACTCATTCCGGCCCGCTGTTGGGCCGCCGGCATAGTACTCCGGATTATAGCTCTGATCAACTTGATTCACGCCGGCATTTTTGGCATTATTCTGATTTCCGGGATTACCCGGCCTGGGCGGGACTGCAATCGTATTCGCACCTGTTAGTGGCGATGGAGCTGCCGGGACAGGTGGCCTAGCTGGCCCAAAAGGACCTGCATGACCCGCCAATATGTTGTCTAGCCATGAACAGTTCCTTGTCAAATGATTCGTCGGCCTACCCGGTTGAAATGTGTGGAATACACATGGCTTGTCCACGGCTAAACCCACTGTATACTTCGGCCATTGCTTCTTCTGGCCAGTGCCAGCGCCGGCATTCTTGTTCACCCAGACATTCTTTTTTTGGAAGGGCTGCGCTTGTTGCTGCGGTTGTTGCTGCTGCTGGTAGTTCTCATATCTCGGACGCTGGCTACTGCCAGCGCCCCCTTGCTCTTCTTCTACGGCCACCACTTGGGATGAACCATACCGGTAGTCTTGCCTGTCATCTCTCCTCTTGTTCTGGTTATCGGGGCGATAGAACTACCTGGATCCACCGGTATTGTTGTTGTTTCTCTGAGTCAGCCCCTGGCCTTGCGACTCAAGGGTGGGCTGCAATGGATCTCCCAATGCATAACTGTCGGTGATCTTGATTGTCTCGGCCAATGTGGCCGGCATATCTCTCTGAAGCTTCTGCCACAATATGGTGCCATGCCGACACCCTTGAGCGAACCACATGATGGCCTGCTGCTTCACAACTCCTTCACAGGAATTGTGCAACGTGCACCACCTAGTGAGGTAGTCATGGTCGGTCTCATATTCTCCTTGCCGGCAGTTAGCTAGCTGTTGCGGGCGGTTGGGTCTCTTGTAAGTACTGGTGAAGTTTGACACAAACTGCTCTTCAAAATCAACCCAGCCATTGATACTTCCGGCTGGCAGATTATTCAGCCATATCCTGGCTGGCCCTTCAAGCATCTGCGGCACATAGCGTACCGCCCATCGGAGGTTTCCTCCGGCAATGTTTACTGCTATGGAGTAGTCCTCCAACCAATCTTCCGGCTTTGTACTGCCGTTATATGTCCTCGCGCCACGTGCGAGCTGAAAGCAGTAAGGTGCCGGCTCACCCATAATCCGGGGTCCAAAGCACATAGGACCCGGAGCTCCTTGTCTCTCCACCAGTTCTGTCTGGTAAATTCTATCCAACTTGAAGCGCGCATCATCCGGGGCCAAGGACCGAGGTCCTAGCCGGGAGGCAATTGGGCCCAGAATCATGTTTTGCTACTGCTGCTCTGGCTGGTACTGCACATACTGCTGGTCTTGCTGGTACTGCTGCTGCTGAGGTTGCTAATATCCCGTCCTCGCAAGGGCAGAATTTCCATCATCTTCCCGATGTCTCGGCCGGCCTGCCCCTTGCTGCTGCACAACATATCCGGCGCCCTGCTACTGACGCCGGGCAGCACTGTTATTCCGGCCACCACCAGCCGAGCGTGCTCCTTGCCCGGCCGGCATATTCTGCCCGGTACTCTTGTTGCCGACATTCTTGTCAGCTTAGCCAGCATTCCCCTAAACAATTGCTTGCTTTCCGGCGATTGCCGGATCATACACCTGGATCTGCTTGTCCCGGCGGCCAGAGGTCACACTTCCGGCACGCCGGGCGCTTGGATGCGGGGACGAGGCTTGACCCCTCGACCTCACGCTGGCACCTCCTATCGACGCAATGTACTGCGATGCGCTGGCACCTGGATTCGCCTTCTTAAAGGCCTCCTGCTGCTTGGTAGCTTCAGACAAAAGTTGGTTAAGCTGGGCTTGCTGCTCACGCAGTGCTTCGCCGGATAAATTAGATAAGTCCTTAGCTACTTCTGCTGCTGCTCTAAGGTTCTTTACTGGTGAGCTATAGATCACCTTAGGTAGAGTACTAGTTGCACTATGACTCTTAGCTCTAGCATCTTTACCTAGCTCAGTGTTAATATCTCTACCTCTAGTTCTAACTTCCTCTATCCGGCTAGGCCGGGTTACCACAAGAGTAAAACCTTGGGCAGCCTCATACTCACGGAGTTGTCGGTTGAACTGCTCCCGCTCATGATGCATGGCCAGGGCCTTGTCGACGAGGGCCTGATGAGATCCCTCTAGGACCTCCTTCGTCTGCTCTGGATCATCGCCAGACTGCACCGGCTCGAGAAGCCGGCTGATGATGGGGATGAGGGGCTGGCCCCTAGCCGGGAGCCGAAAGTGTCGGCCAGGTTCTCTGCCCTCTCCAGCGGCGGACGCGCTATTATCTTCGCCTTCTCCTTCTCCGGAGTAACATCCACAACTGCTGCTCCTTTGCCGACATCAGCTACCGGTGGCACGGCAGTGCCGGCCATCATCACTTCTGTCGACTCTACTGGGCGAGCGCTACGCCCAGTGTGAGCCAGTAGATGCAACGGAGGATCCGCCGCCACCAGCACCTGCTCCGAATACCTGCAAACTCTCTCAGTCCCCATGTACACCTCGTGGGAACCGAAAGACATGATCCGGCCATCCCTGGGGAACGGCCGGCCGCCGAGACATCCGGCGTTGTCACTGATGAAGCTGAGCGAGCCTAGCCTCTGGACGAGGCCAGAGACCACGCGCACTCCCGACGCCGCTATCACGGATCCCGTCCGAATGAACACTCCCCCCAGCACATCGATCTGCCCCACGGTGGGCGCCAGATGTCATCGTGGTGAAACAACATATGCCATGGGATGGCTTAAATGGGGGCCAAACTAGATGCTGGAGGATTCGGGAGAGGGAAGCGCACTAAAGATCACAATAGAAAGGAACACACAAGCTACCCAGGTTCGAGGCTCTCGTAAGGAGATAACACCCCTACTCCTGCACTACTATCTGTATAACTGGATCAATGGGTTGTACAACAATGGTGCTTCCAAGCTCTCGGTGAGAGGAGGAAGATGAACTATGAACTGAGAGAGTGAGAAGAGATCAACCCTTTGCTAGGGTTCCCTGTGCCACCTTATATAGGGGTGGCCAGGGTTACAACGGTCACTTGGACCAAGAGACAGCAGCTACCCTCCAAATAGGACATGCTGACGATGGCAGGAGCCCTTGACTTTCTCCCTGATTGCTCTCGATGTGACTCCACATCCCTGTACGTTGTACTTCCTGGACTATGACCTCTCCACTGTGATGTCAAGGTCAGTACTTGGCACAATGATGGTTGGTAGACCACCACTGTGCACCCTGTCATCATGATCTATCTCCATGCTTGGATGTTTCTTTCCTTGATTGTAGGGATGTGACCCCTTGGTTGACTTCTGTATCCCGGATATAACCGTTGGCCATATCCCGGACCTCTATGCCGGACCAATGACCCAAGGTCGGGTAATCCGGCCTCCCCTGTTCCTGCATAATATAACAACTTGGTTAGGCCGGCATATCTATATACGCTGGCACTCTTCATCATGTATCTCGGCTATGCCGACATATCTGAACACTAGCCGGGATACGGCTTATATGCCGGCCTGGCTGATACTCCTATATGCCGGCTAGGCCCAATCTTGGTCAACCATCACAAAGTCAACAACTTTCCTCATATCTTTATAGTCTCTTGACCCTACCGGGGGTCATCCCCCCGACAGTGGGGAAGATTGAAGTCACTAATGCTCAAATGTCCTATTCATGATCTTTCCCATAATATTATTATTAATAATTTTTATGCAAGGATTTCAGGATATTACAAGGACTATCTAGATGCATGCTTTGATGGGTCTTTCACAAGCAAGGATGTTGACGCCAAGTAGGATCTGCTTGAAAAAATTCAAAGAAATATTGAAGATTGGGATAGCAATAAAGGTAAAGGATCAGGTATAAATTATAAGTATGATTGCATTAAGTCTTTTGTTGAAACTGCTGATTTTCAAGAGCTTAGTGCTAAATATGGGCTTGATCCTCAAATTATGGTTGATTATTTTAGAGCCTTTGCTTCCCATATTAATGTTCCCAAAGGAAATGGGGACGTGTATCATGAACCTTTTAAGGACACTTGCATAGAAAGTGATATTGTTATTGATGATTGCAATAAACATGCTCAAATTTCTGAAAGTACTACTTCCTATAAGCATGTTAATTTTTGTGGAGTACATAGACCTTGTGAACAGAGTCACAACAAGGAAGATTATTGCATCACCCACGGGAATGAAGAAACCCGAATGTGGCTCAAGGCTCTAGATGAGCTTGGTGAAAAGGTTTGTGAGCTTTATCCTTTTCTTTGTGAACTTTGTGATGACACGAGTCATTTTAATTTTCAATGCTCAAGCCAATATCGTGACTCTTTTAATCGAATGAGTACCGTAAATTTGTATTGTGATGACAAGATTACTCTCAATCAGCATGATGAGCTTACTTTGTTTTTGGGGTGTGAAGAGATATCTAGAAAGATTTCTTTGGTAGATATGAGTGTTTTTTATATTAATAGCACCCTTCGTGGTTATCATTTCTATTGTGTTAAAGATTGCCTCGCAAATACTTACATACAAAATCTTATAAAACATGATGTTTTGCCAAGCTATGACAAGACTAATAGATGTTTCTATCTTATTAATAGAGAGGAGGAATCCTCCAAAGTTTCTTCTGTTCTTTCTGTCAGTAAACCAGATTATGTTGAGAAGATGCCTTTCAGGCCTCTCCCTCCTGAAGGAGAGAGTAAGAAGAGTAATAAGAAGAAGAGGAGTAAAAGGCAAGAGGAAACGGTATCTTCCCCTAAGCATGTTGCTCCTAGTATAGATTATGATAATTCTGATCTTGATGATGTTCCTATGCCTGTTACCTATGTTAGTGATCATGATTGGGAAAAGCAATCTTCTTTTGATATTGAAAATCTTTTTGGTACCAATTCTAAGGTTAATAATTGTTGTACCATTAGTACTATCCATGTTCCTTCCTATGATGATATGTTTGATGAATATGCTTTGCAAAATAGTTGTTCTCTCGCTTATGACGATACTAAACCTCTAGTTTATGATGGTTATGATGATGAGTATAATATTTTCAGTTCACCCACTATTGAGGAGAAAATTAGTTATGATTACAATATGCCTCCTATTTTTGATGATTATGGTGATAAGAATAATTATTCTGTTGAATCTGCTCCTACTACGATTGTTCATGTGGGGAGTGATACGTCTCAAACGTATCTATAATTTTTGATGCTCCATGCTTGTTTTACACCATTTGCCTATTGTTTCGTTACACTTAGTGGCATTTTTATGCATTTTCCGGAACTAACCTATTAACGAAGTGCCACAGTGCCAGTTTCCTGTTTTCTGCTGTTTTTGTGTTTCAGAAGTGATACACAGGAAATATTCTCGGAATTGGACGAAACAAGTTCCTGAAGTCATATTTTACCCGGAAGCTTCCAGAGATCCGAAGGAGAGAAGGAGTAGGGCCACGTGGGCCCCACACACACAGGCGGCGCGGCCAGGCCCCTGGCCGCGCCAGCCACGTGTGAGGGTGCGTGGGACCCCCTCTGACACCGCCCTTTCGCCTATAAGTACCCCCCGATGAGAAAAACCTAAACGCCCGATCAGTTTTCCAGAATACATCGCGATCCGCTGCCGCCGTCGACCCGAAGATCGGGAGGGTCCAAAAGCTCTTCCCGGCACCCTGCCGGAGAGGGGAATCGCCACCGGAGGTCTTCTTCATCGCCATGCTTGCCTCCGGAGCGATGAGTGAGTAGTCTACCTTGGACTATGGGTCCATAGCAGTAGCTAGATGGTTGTCTTCTCCACCATGTGCTTCATGTTTAGATCTCATGAGCTGCCCTACATGATTGAGATCACCGTTATGTAATTCTATGATGTTGGTTTGTTGGGATCCGATGAATATTGGTGTTTATGATTAAGTTGCTGTACTGAATTATATCTTTTGTTATCTCTATGTTGTTTATGATCTTGCATGCTCTCCATTGTTAGTAGCTATCTTGGCCGAGTAGTTGCTAGTGACTCCAAGAGGGGGTATTTATGCTCGATAGTGGGTTCATGTCTCTATTTCACCTGGGGGAGTGACAGAAACCTCTAAGGTGGTAGATGTGCTGTTGCTACTAGGGAGAAAACAACATTCATATGCTCAAGGGCATATGCTTTGTTTACATTACACACTTTGCTTAATGCAATTATCTGTTGTTCGCAACTTAATACTTTTGGGGTGTTCGGATTGATATCCCCGAGGGTGGATTATTAGTCATAGATGCAGTTGGATGGCGGTCTATGTATTTTGTTGTAATGCCCAGAGTGAATCTCATAGTGATCTTCTTGACATATCACGTTATCTTTATTCTATCAATTGCCCAACTGTAATTTATTTACCCAGCATGTTATTTTATCTATGGAGAGACACCACTAGTGAACTGTGGACCCCGGTCCTATTTTAATCATATTGCAATCACCTATTTACTTTTCCCGTACTGTTTACTTTACTAGCACATTACTACTGTTTTCCACTCGATACACTCATAACCTTTGTTTCAAGCAAACCGGTGAGATTGACAACCTCATCGCAAGTTGGGAGCAAAGTATTTGTTTGTGTGTGTGTGCAGGTTCCACAAACACCTTCAGTCGTCATCGTCTCTCTTCTCCTGATCGATAAACCTTGGTTTCTTAACTGAGGGAAAACTAGCCGCTATACTCATCATACCTTCCTCTTGGGGTTCCCAACGGGCTGGTCATCACCACGCACAAGGACTTACTGCTCCCATGTCAACTACACGCCACAGCTCTTTTCTGGCGCCATCATCACACGAGTAGCAGCTTCTTTTCTGGCGCCGCTGCCGGGGAAGAGAGAAGACTTCTGCGAGGGGAGTTTTTCGCACACACATCCATTACTTTGTTATTTGTTTTGCTTTACTTTACTTTATTTTACCTACACTGCTTTTTATATCAAAAACCCAAAAAAATTAGAATCCTTGGTAGTTGTTTTTACTTGTTTACTTTCGTTTTGCTGAAATGGGTACTCCTGAAAACACCAAGTTGTGTGACTTTGCTAGCACGAACAATAGTGATTTTATCTGCACTCCTATTGCACCAACTGTTCCTGCTACCACCTTTTATGAGATCAAGCCTGCTTTATTGAACCTTGTTATGAAAGAGCAATTTTCTGGTGCTAGTACTGAAGATGCTGCAGCTCATCTCAACAATTTTGTTGAGCTATGTGAGATGCAGAAGTATAAGGATGTTGATAGTGATATTATTAAGCTCAAGTTGTTTCCTTTTTCTTTGAGAGGAAAAGCTAAAGATTGGTTGTTGTCTTTGACTAAGAATAGTATTGATTCATGGGCTAAGTGTAAGGATGCTTTTATTGGTAGATACTATCCTCCTGCTAAGATTATAGCTTTGCACAGCAATATTATGAAGTTTACTCAGTTTGATAATGAACATGTTGCTCAAGCTTGGGAAAGAATGAAATCTATGGTAAAGAATTGCCCCACTCATGGACTGACTACTTGGATGATTATCCAAACTTTTTATGCAGGACTGAATTTTTCTTCAAGGAACCTACTTGATTCAGCTGCTGGAGGCACTTTTATGTCCCTTACATTGGGCGCCGCATCAAAGCTACTCGACAACATGATGGTAAATTATTCTGAATGGCACACCGAGAGAGCTCCACAAGGTAAGAAGGTAAATTCTGTTGAGGAAACCTCTTCCTTAAGTGATAAGATTGATACCATTATGGCTATGCTTGCTAATGATAGGACTCATGTTGATCCTAATAATGTTCCTTTGGCCTCTCTGGTTGCTCAAGAAGAGCAAGTTGATGTGAATTTCATTAGAAACAACAATTTTAACAACAATGCTTATAGGAACAATTTTGCTAGTAACAATTATAGGCCATATCCTTCTACCAATGGTAATGGTTATGGTAACTCTTATGGTAATTCCTACAACAACACTAGGGCCGCGCCCTCCGAGCTTGAGGTAATGCTCAAGGACTTCATCTGTAAACAAACTGCTTTTAACAAGTCTGTTGAGGAAAAGTTAGGCAAAATTGATATTCTTGCTTTTAAAGTTGATAGCCTTGCTCATGATGTTGAACTTCTGAAATTAAAAGTGTTTCCTAATGATGTGAATGTGAGCAATATTGTTGCTGCCGCTAATGCTACCCAAGTTGGAATTGATGAAAATATTAGATTGTTAGCGGAATTGCATGCCAGGTGGGAAAGAGAAGATGAGATGGCTAGAGAGATGAAGGTATGTACTATTACTACCTCTAATGATGTTGCTCCTACTGATAACAATCCTCTTACTTTGATTGGTGTAGAGAAAACTCCCACTCCTTGTGTTAAAAAGCCTAAAACTGCCAAAACTTTTTCTCAAAAGAGTGCTGAAATATTTCGGAGTGTGGGAGATGATAGCTCTATTTCCTTTAATGATTTTGATGTTGATGGCTGCAATATATCTGAAGTTATTTTGTTCTTGCAAAAGCTTGCTTTGACTCCCAATGCTAGTTCTTTAAATATTGCTTTTACTAAGCATATTACCAATGCTCTCATAAAGATTAGGGATGAAAAGTTGAAGCAAAAAGCCTCTGTTCCCAAGAAGTTAGAAGATGGTTGGGAACCCATCATTGATATGCATGTTAATGGTTATGATTGCCATGATTTATGTGATCTAGGTGCTAGTATTTCTATCATGCCTAGAAAGATTTATGATATGCTTGATTTACCACCGCTTGAAAAATGTTATTTTGATGTTCCTATTGCTGATGTTGCTAAGAAGAAACCTTTGGGAAGGATTAATGATGTTCTTATTGTGGTTAACAATAACCTTGTTCCCGTTGATTTTCTTGTTATGGACGTTGAATGTCATGCTTCATGTCCTATTATTTTGGGAAGACCTTTTCTTCGAACTGTAGGTGCTATCATTGATATGAGGGAAGGCACTATCAAGTATCAATTCCCACTTAAGAAAGGTATGGAACACTTCCCTAGGAAAAGAAAGAAATTACTTTTTGACTCTATTCTTAGAGCAAATTATGAGCTTGATGCTTCATCCATTGATATTACTTGATTCGCAATTTTCTGCGCCTAGCTCAAAGGCGTTAAAGAAAAGCACTCTTGGGAGATAACCCATTATTTACTTTTCAGTACTTTTTCTTTTATTTGAGTCTTGGAAGTCATTACTACTGTAATGACCGCTCCTTATCTCGTTTATTTCGTTTTTGTGCCAAGAGAAGCCTCTAATTTGAGTGAGGTAAAGATTTGGGGATGTTGCTGTCCTGAAACTGTTTTCGGTGCTGCACCGTAAAAATTCGTGAAAATTCTCTGTATATCTTTTGGACCTGCGATTTCTTGTGCGTATGCCCCAGGTTATATCCAAACTTTTCTTAGTTGAACACTTTTTGATTTGAGCAACGGAAAATCCCTCAAAAATTCGTCCATTATCAGCTGTTCAGTTTTGACAGATTTCTGCCAATATTTGTTTTTGCCACTTTATCGCTTTCTTTTGAGTTCTTTTTGATCATGGAACTCTTGTGGAAGTTGCTACAGTAGTATATACTTTATATGTGGTGGTTTTGGGTTGAAACCTGAAGCTAAAAGAGGTTGAATATATTTTATGCTTACACTAATGTTGCTAATAGAATTGTGTTTAGTTTTGTATGAAGGAAGTTTTCAAGTGTAGGGATTGGAGAATGATGAGATGAGTTGAAGAATGGACAAAAGCTCAAGCTTGGGGATGCCCATGCATCACCCCAGGAAATATCCAAGAAGTACAAGCGTCAAAGCTTGGGGATGCCCCCGAGGCACCCCTTCTTCATCGGCAAAAATCAGGTCACCTTTCAAAACACTATATTTTTATTGCTTCATGCACTATGTGTTTTTCTTGGAGCGTCAGTTGTTTTAGTTTTCTTAGTTGGTTTAGTTTGTTTGTTTGCTGCAATAAATGTTTGGACCCCAACAAATTTTCCTTTGGAGGAGATGTACTCATTTTCATTTGCAAAGAACGCTCTAGTTTTCACTCTTATCAAAAATCGAGTGTTCTTCTTTTTCTGCTACTGCTTTTGGTTTTCATTTTCGCCTTGATATGTGTTCAGATCTTGTCATATCTTTTCATCAAGGTGTATTTTTGCCTCTGATCTTTATTGGTTTTCATCAAAAGAGGTGTTTATAAAAATTTCAAATGGTGTTGGAAAAGAGAAAAAGCTTTGTGCAAAATAGTGGTACAAGAAGGAGCTTGTGTAGACTGCGGCTTAGGCTTTTTCATGTCATGCTTGATGTCTTTTTGATAGTATGCTTAGTGGTTTTGCTGTAGCATGACTTGTCTCAAATAACTGAGATTGCTTAATGAGCCTTTGAAAAAATCATGCGTTGTTTTTATTGTATGGAAGCATTATTTTGGTTTTCTCCTTGATGCTTTATTTGGGTTGACTTGGCGCATGCTCACACATGTTAGACTCTTACAAAGTCGCCATTAGCCTTCATGATCATTTAGTTTTTGACTTTTGATGCCATCTTATGCTTCTTTTAATGTCGCTTTGTCGCTTTGCATGATTATGGCCATTACTGCTCTCTTAGTTGGTCGCTCCCAGTCTTTTGCTAGCCCTCACCTTGTACTGAGTATGAGCTCTACTCGTGCATCCAACTCCTAAAAGCGAAGTTTGCCATTGTGTCCACTATAAATTCCTATGCATGGTATTTGTAAGCCATTCCAAAGTAAAATTTTCGTGTGCTACCTTTCAAAAACCTTCAAAATACTTCTCGTTTTGTGACACCGTTTTCAGCTCATGGGGACGTAGTGGTCGGATTTGCTATCTTCCATATTGCTTATTCCAAAAAGAAAAAAAAGAGAAAAAAAAAGAAAAAAGGCACTCCTCCAAAGAATGTGAATGTTGGTGGGCACCCGATGGAATCGGTTAGCCATGGTATGTGAAAGGAAAAGGTGGGGAGGAGTGCCAAGTTTTATAAAAAGAGCACCAAAGTGCCAATCTCTCTCTCAAAAACTTGCTTTATTTTTGTATGGAAGATAGTAAGAACCCCATTGCCAGTCGTTGACAAAGACAACCACCTCTCAAAATCAAGTTTTATCTCTCTGTTTTACAAATGAAAAGCTCTAGCACATGTTTAAATCACTACTTCCCTCTGCGAAGGGCCTTTCTTTTACTTTTATGTTGAGTCACCACCTTCTTTCTTTATGCACCATTAAGAGAGCATAGTTGTCATTCTTAGTGTGATATGCATTGTC
This sequence comes from Dactylis glomerata, assembly GCA_007115705.1. Taxonomy (NCBI): domain Eukaryota; kingdom Viridiplantae; phylum Streptophyta; class Magnoliopsida; order Poales; family Poaceae; genus Dactylis; species Dactylis glomerata. The sequence goes on along the minus strand of QXEO01001137.1, from coordinate 883,285 downwards.
CCAAAGTTCATTGATTGACTCATATTGTTGGTTTCACTTGTTCTTAAATTATTTATATCTAGTCGCCCTTTTAAACTTTGAGGTGTCCTATGCATTTATGTTTTGCTCTCTTTGAAGGACAAGCTGAAAACCATTTGTATGTTTTTCCTTATGATTTGAACACACGTTTGACTTTCATTGTTTCATTATCATGATCTTTTGTTTGTGTTCATTTGCATGTTTACAACATGGTTGCTAAGTTCTTATTGTCATGATTATATCTTTCATGCCCATGTTTTAAGTTCTATTGATCCCAGCTCACCAATGCTTACATATATGATCAAGATTGTGTAGGTGCATGTCACCTCAAAAATTATTCTTTTGTTATCACTTACCTACTCGAGGACGAGCAGGAGTTAAGCTTGGGGATGCTTGATACGTCTCAAACGTATCTATAATTTTTGATGATCCATGCTTGTTTTACACCATTTGCCTATTGTTTCGTTACACTTAGTGGCATTTTTATGCATTTTCCGGAACTAACCTATTAACGAAGTGCCACAGTGCCAGTTTCCTGTTTTCTGCTGTTTTTGTGTTTCAAAAGTGATACACAGGAAATATTCTCGGAATTGGACGAAACAAGTTCCTGAAGTCATATTTTACCCGGAAGCTTCCAGAGATCCGAAGGAGAGAAGGAGTAGGGCCACGTGGGCCCCACACACACAGGCGGCGCGGCCAGGCCCCTGGCCGCGCCAGCCACGTGTGAGGGTGCGTGGGACCCCCTCTGACACCGCCCTTTCGCCTATAAGTACCCCCCGACGAGAAAAACCTAAACGCCCGATCAGTTTTCCAGAATACATCGCGATCCGCCGTCGACCCAAAGATCGGGAGGGTCCAGAAGCTCTTCCCGGCACCCTGCCGGAGAGGGGAATCGCCACCGGAGGTCTTCTTCATCGCCATGCTTGCCTCCGGAGCGATGAGTGAGTAGTCTACCTTGGACTATGGGTCCATAGCAGTAGCTAGATGGTTGTCTTCTCCACCATGTGCTTCATGTTTAGATCTCATGAGCTGCCCTACATGATTGAGATCACCGTTATGTAATTCTATGATGTTGGTTTGTTGGGATCCGATGAATATTGGTGTTTATGATTAAGTTGTTGTACTGAATTATATCTTTTGTTATCTCTATGTTGTTTATGATCTTGCATGCTCTCCGTTGTTAGTAGCTATCTTGGCCGAGTAGTTGCTAGTGACTCCAAGAGGGGGTATTTATGCTCGATAGTGGGTTCATGTCTCTATTTCACCTGGGGGAGTGACAGAAACCTCTAAGGTGGTAGATGTGCTGTTGCTACTAGGGAGAAAACAACATTCATATGCTCAAGGGCATATGCTTTGTTTACATTACACACTTTGCTTAATGCAATTATCTGTTGTTCGCAACTTAATACTTTTGGGGTGTTCGGATTGATATCCCCGAGGGTGGATTATTAGTCATAGATGCAGTTGGATGGCGGTCTATGTATTTTGTTGTAATGCCCAGAGTGAATCTCATAGTGATCTTCTTGACATATCACGTTATCTTTATTCTATCAATTGCCCAACTGTAATTTGTTTACCCAGCATGTTATTTTATCTATGGAGAGACACCACTAGTGAACTGTGGACCCCGGTCCTATTTTAATCATATTGCAATCACCTGTTTACTTTTCCCGTACTGTTTACTTTACTAGCACATTACTACTGTTTTCCACTCGATACACTCATAACCTTTGTTTCAAGCAAACCGGTGAGATTGACAACCTCATCGCAAGTTGGGAGCAAAGTATTTGTTTGTGTGTGTGCAGGTTCCACAAACACCTTCAGTCGTCATCGTCTCTCTTCTCCTGATCGATAAACCTTGGTTTCTTAACTGAGGGAAAACTAGCCGCTACACTCATCATACCTTCCTCTTGGGGTTCCCAACGGGCTGGTCATCACCACGCACAAGGACTTACTGCTCCCACGTCAACTACACGCCACAGCTCTTTTCTGGCGCCATCATCACACGAGTAGCAGGGAGTATTAATTCTTTTATGCATGTGGCTCGTGATAGGGATGCTTTATGTGATAGTTATATTGTTAATACTATTCATGATGCTACTAAGAGTTACTATGAGAGAGGGAAACATGGTTTGATGGACCTCAACAATATTAAGTTTCCCTCTTTATGTTGCAAATCTTGAAGTGGCACTTGTTTTATCTATCCATGTTTGCTACTATGTGCCTCATTGATTTATTTTCTTACAAGATTCCTATGCATAGGAAGTGGTTTAGATTTAAATGTGTTTCATATTTGCTTTTTAATGCTCTCTCTTGCTTCAAGTTCCTTTATGGCACCTTTGCCTTAAGTTCTTTTTGGGCACCTATGAGAGCATTTTCTGAAATTACTGCGCCTAGCTCAAATGCGTTAAAGAAAAGCACTTTTGGGAGATAACCCAATGTTTTACTTTCAGTTATTTTTCTTTATTTGAGGCTTGGAAATTATTACTACTGTAATTACCTCTCCTTATCATTTTTATTTCATTTTTGTGCCAAGAGAAGCCTCTAATTTGAGTGAGGTAAGATTTGGGGATGTTGCTGTCCTGAAACAGATTTCGGTGCTGCACCATAAAAATTCGTGAAAATTCTCAGCATATCTTTTTGACCTGAGATTTCTTGTGCACATGCCCCAGGTTATATCAAAACTTTCATTATTTTTGCACTTTTCGATTTGAGCAACAGAAGGTCCTCTAAAAAATCGACCTTTATCAGCTGTTCTATTTTGACAGATTTCTGCCACTATTTGTGTTTGCCTCTCGATCGCTTTCTTTTTGAGTTCTTTTGATCACAGAACTTTTGGGGAAGTTGCTACAGTAGTATATGCTTAATATGTGGTGGGCTTGAGTTGAAACCTAAACGAAAAGGGTTGATTCATTATTATGTTTATGCTAACGTTGCTAATAGAATTGTGTTAAGTTTTGTATGAAGGAAGTTTTCAAGTGTAGGGATTGGAGAATGATGAGATGAGATGAAGAATGGACAAAAGCTTAAGCTTGGGGATGCCCATGCAACCCTAAGAAATATCCAGGAGGTACAAGCGTCAAAACTTGGGGATGCCCCCGAGGCACCCCTTCTTCATCGGCAAAAATCAGGTCACCTTTCAAAACAATATATTTTTATTGCTTCATGCACTATGCGTTTTTCTTGGAGCGTCAGTTGTTTTTGCTTTCAGTTTTTTTTTTGGTTGATGCAATAAATGTTTGGATCACATCATGTTTTGGAGAGAGACTTACTTCGTTTTTCATTGTCAAGAACACTCCGTTTTTCACTCTTATCGTTTCAACGAGTGTTCTCTTTTTTCTAGAACTGCGTTTAGCTTTCGTTTTTTCGCCTTGATTTGTGTTCAGATCTTGTTATATATTTGCATCAAGGTGTATTTGGACCTCTGGTCTATGTTTGTTTTCATCAAAAGAGTTGTTTCAAAAAAAAGTTTGAATGGTGTTGGAAAAGAGAAAAAGCTTTATGCAAAAAAGTGGTACAAAAAGGAGCTTGTGTAGACTGCGGCCTAGGCTTTTGCATGTCGTGCTTGATGTATTTTTGATAGTATGCATAGTGGTTTTGCTGTAGCATGACTTGTCTCAAATGATTGAGATTGCTTAATGAGCCTTTGAAAAAATCATGCGTTGTTTTAATTATTTGGAAGCATTATTTTGGTTTTCTCCTTGATGCTTTATTTGGGTTGACTTGGCACATGCTTACACATGTTGACTACAAAATAAGTCGCCTATAGCCTCTATGATCATTTGGTTTTTGACTTGTGATACCACTTTATGCTTCTTTCAATGATATTTTGTTGCTATGCATGATTATGGCTGTTATTGCTCTCTTAGTTGGTCGCTCCCAGTCTTTTGCTAGCCCTCATTTTGTACTGAGTATGAGCTCTACTCGTGCATCCAACTCCCAAAAACCAAGTTTGCCATTGTGTCCATTATAAATTCCTATGCATGGTATTTGCAAGCCATTACAAGTAAATTTTCATGTGCTACCTTTCAAAAAAAAACCTTCAAAACACTTCTCGTTTTGTGACACTATTTTTAGCTCATGGGGACGTAGTGGTCGGATTTGCTATCTTCCATATTGTCTTATTCCAAAAAGAAAAAAAAGAAAAAAAAAGGAAAAAAGGCACTCCTCCATTGTATGTGAATGTTGGTGGGCACCCGATGGAATCGGTTAGCCATGGTTTGTGAAAGGAAAAAAGGTGGGGAGGAGTGCCAAGCTTTATAAAAGACACCAAAGTGCCAATCTCTCTCAAAAACTTGCTTACTTTTTGTATGGAAGATAGTAAGAACCCCATTGCTAGTCGTTGACAAAGACAACCACCTCTCAAAATCCAGTTTTTATCTCTTTGTTTTACAATTGAAAAGCTCTAGAACATGTTTAATCACTTCTTCCCTCTGCGAAGAGCATTTCTTTTACTTTTATGTTGAGTCTCCACCTTCTATCTTTATGCACTGTCTAAGAGAGCATAGTTGTCATTCTGAGTATAATGTGCATAGTCCCAAAGTTTATTATTGATTGATTCATGATTATGGTTTTGCTTGTTCTTAAATTACTTGTATCTGGTCACCCTCTTAAACTTGAAGGTGTCCTATGCATTTATGTTTTGCTATTCCATGAGGGACAAGCTGAAAACCATTTGCTATATTTTCCATATGGTTGAAACACACATGTGACTTTCATTGTTTCATTTTCATGATCTTTCGTTTGTGTTCTTCTTCATGTTATAACATGGTTGCTAAGTTTCTTCTATCAAGATTATGTCTTTCATGCCCATATTTTAAGTTCTTTTGATCCCAGCACTCAATGATTACATAGATGATCAAGATTGTGTAGGTGCATATCACCTCAAAAATTATTCTTTTGCTATCACTTACCTACTCGAGGACGAGCAGGAGTTAAACTTGGGGATGCTTGATACGTCTCAAACGTATCTATAATTTTTGATGTTCCATGCTTGTTTTTACACCATTTGCCTCGTGTTTCGTTACACTTCGTGGCGTTTTTATGCAATTTCTGGAACTAACCTATTGACAAGATGCCACAGTGCCAGTTCCCTGTTTTCTGCTATTTTTGTGTTTCAGAAAAGCTACACAGGAAATATTCTCGGAATTGGACGAAACAAGTTCAGAAACTCCTATTTTACCCGGACGAAGGACGAGGACCAAACCAGAGCTGGAGGGGGGCCAAAGGGCACCCTCACATGAGGGGCCGCGGCCCTGGCCTTTGCCGCGCCCACCTGTGGTGAGACCACCCTGGTCCACCTCTGACGATGCCCATTTGCCTATAAGAAGCCTCGGGACGGAAAACCCTAAAACAATCGGCGAAATTTCCAGAACAGTTCCGCAGCTCCGCCGCCGCCGCCGATGAATTTAGGGGGATAGAAGTCTCTGTTCCGGCACCCTGCCGGGACGGGGAAGTGCCCCCGGAGCCATCTCCATCGGTCTCCATCGCCGTCTCTGCTATCTCCATTGACCTCACCGCCATCTCCATCAACCTTGCTGTCTCCTATGATGAAGAGGGAGTAGTTCTCCCCCGGGGCTGAGGGCTCTACCGGTAGCTATGTGGTTCACCTCTCTCTCCCATGATGTGATCTTTATGTGATCGTGAGCTTTGTATCTAGTTGAATTGGTAGATGCTATTATTCAGATATTATGCTACTCCCGTGCTTTATATTTGTAATCTCCAGAGATACCTTGTATCATGGTGTGAAGGTGACTAGTGTGCGCATCATGTGTATCTTTTTGGTTAATGTCTCTATGAAATGTTGGTGTTTGTTGGAACCATCTAGTGCGTTCATGGTGATAGTATGGGACAATCTAGTTTGGGGAAATACGGACTTTGAGGAGTGCTTCGTAGCCCTACGCATGATTAGTGTTTGTTTTCCATTGGAGAATTGTTTTGAGTTGCATATTGATGATAGTATCTATTGGTTTAATTATGTTATATTTGTTGAGAGTGTGTCCACTAGTGAAAGTATGATACCTAGGCCTTGTTTCCAAGCATTGCACACCGTTTCCTTTCAGTTTTGTTACATGTTTGCTTGTAGCGATACTTATTTTAGATTACAGTTACTACTTATAATCATCACTACTACTTGTATTTCACTATCTCTTCGCCGAACTAGTGCACCTATACATCTGACAAGTGTATTGGGTGTGTTGGGGACACAAGAGACTTTCTGTATCGTAATTGCAGGGTTGCTTGAGAGGGATAGCTTTGACCTCTTCCTCCCTGAGTTCGATAAACCTTGGGTGATCCACTTAAGGGAAACTTGCTGCTGTTCTACAAACCTCTGCACTTGGAGGCCCAACACTGTCTACAAGGATAGAAGCGTGCGTAGACATCAATAGCCAGTGACGAGGCCGTCCCCCCAGCTCTGGCCAAAGGGATATTTTTTCTTAGTTTATTTTATTTCTTTTTATTATGTGGGAACAAAGGAGGAGTTTGTGTAGGAAGAAGATAAAATTCGGGGGGTTTTTGCAAAATTATAAACTGGTGTTAGGGTTCACTTGCCACGTAGGACTGACAGGTGGGACCAACCGGTCAGAAAACTAGTTAACACGGCTAAATCAAGAAATCGGTGCTATCTGTCACGAATAGGCCCGAATAGTGGTAGTCATGTGTCAAAACGGTCCGATCTTGCGCTTATGTGAAATATTGTGCGCAAATGTGGTAGTTTTTTCTCATTTTCTCAGATTCAGTAGAGTGACAAGGTGAAAGCACTACCATCCTTAGTAGGCCTTGGGCCGCACTCGCGCTGGCCACTTGTGGCTGTAGCGTGTAAGCGGCGGCGCTTGTTCCCCATCTTGTACTGCTCCTGCTCGTGGGCCCGCCTTGTTGCCTTGATGTCCTTGTTCCAGTGTGCTTGGTCCCTCGCCATCTCTGCAGCCGCTGCCTCCTCCTCCACCCCCTCCTCTGACGCTGTGCACACCACCTTCGTGGCCTCCTTCTCCGCCCTCACCGTCTCTGTAATATCCCAGCACGTAGGACAACTCTGGGGTAGAATAGAGGGCTTTTGTGCATTGCATCTAAAACCTAAGAGTGATCGAATCTCTCTTCGAGAGGGGATGGTGAACTCTCGGAGTGCTAAAGAAATCGACATTACCTCTTTTGATCTATTGCTTGTGGGAAACAATGAAGTTGAATGACTAAAGCTTAGAGATCATTTGAATTCCAAACTTGAATTTGAATTTAAACTTAACTTAAATTCAAAAGGCACATTTAGAAAGGATAAATATTTCAAATAAGAAAAAAACTTTGGACTTTATTAATCACCAACACAATATACATTGTCTTTACAATGTTTGTGAATAAATGAATATTACAATAGTGAGCATTCACAGAATGTTACAATCTGAAGGTAAAAAGAAAATAAAGAAGAAAAGAAAATAAATACAAGTTAGAATATAAACTAAATCCTAAACTATCTTGATCTTCAAATCTTTCTTCTTTTCTTCTTCATTCTTCTTATCACCTGCACACAAAGGAAAATGCAAAGGGAAATGCCACCAAGGTAATACAAGTGGCAGTCAAAGTTAAAATGGAAATACTGTTGATAATCATCAAGGTGTTGATCTTATCAACATGACTCACACACACAAATATCTGCCAAGGACCAATCTGGCCGGCCAAGCCACCCAGCAAGCAAGCAGCTGGTCACCAAATGCATGTTAGGAGGTGTCAAGACACCAGAACCCAGGAGGGGTTATAAAACAGTTATGTGTGTGTAAAACTGGTCGACCAGAAACCCTAGTCGACCAGCACCACAGCACCAGCAACCACAACACCACAGCACCAGCACCACAGCACCAGCAACCACAGCACCACAGCACCAGCAACCACAGCACCACAGACGACACCAACACCAGCACAGAACCAAGTTCTCCCTGCTCATGAGCTGAGCATCGGGGGGAATTCACCTCACCAAATCAAAACCCATAGCCAAAAGCCAAGCAACATGGTTACTTAAGCAAGATCATAAGCAGCAAGGAGCAGGCCAGGCACCAAGGAGGTGCAGGGCAGGCCAGGAGGGGAGGCAAGCACAAGGAGGTGCAGGGCAAGCCACTGGGAGGAGCAGAGCAAGTGCCAGGGGCAACTGATCAAGCTCAACCAAGAGCATCATCAACATCACCACCAGCCACTCATAAAAGCCAGCACAGGACCAAGGTATAATAGGACTTGCATATCCATGAATAAAACATTGTAAGCATCCAGGTTCTTGCATACACAAGATAAACAGCAACAATGAATCACTCACCACCAAACCCTTCTACTAAGTATAACACTTTGGAGGTTTTGGGGAGGTTTTTCTCCTCAGACCTACAGAGAAGTGCTCTGTATAATATTCATAGGAAGATTTAGTTAATGGGAAGCAAACCAACATGCACCATCAAGAATAAAGGCCTCGGACCATGCATCATAGGCCTGGACTAAGATCATCATGAGGATCTGTTCTTATCAGTAATTTAATTGCCCAAAATGATGATTTAGCCACTGATAGAAGCCACCAAGCATGTTTAGCATCACAGAACAGCAGCCATCCAGTTAAATTATCAAGCAAGCATTGTGCACCTCACATGGAGGAAACACAATTGAACTCAATAATAACAGTTACATGCTATAATTAGATAACATGCTATAAGAAGCAAACAAAGCCTCTAACAGAATACAAATTCAAGCATGAATTGCTTGATAGAGACAATCATCACTGAAACAAGTTTCAGTTCATAAAAATCAACAGAATTATGTTATAGCAAGCTTAAGCTCAGCATGTTTATGCCATCATGAAGACAATCATCAGCATACACAGCAGCTAGCAACAGAAGGCTAGAACTGTCTGCACACCATCACAGACAAACCAGCAGAACAACCATCCTATGAAACAACTGACAGCAGTTTGCACTGCAAGCCAGAGGGCATCACATAAACATTGATTGATAAGCACACCACTAGAGAGCCAAGCTAGCATCACAGGGGAAGCATCCCAAGTAGATCACACAAAATTTAGTTAAGAAACTCTTAACTGAATTTCATACTGAAACTAACAGTAGCAACATTTGCACAACACTTGATTAAGCTAACAGCACAGGGAAGCATCCTAGTAAATCATACCAAGTTCAGTTAAGAAATTCTTAACTGAATCTTGCACTAAACCTTGCACTAAAATTCACAGTAGTAGTAGACAGAAACTAGTAGAGGAGCTCCAGGATAATAGCAGCACAAGCAAGCATGGCACAGCAACGGCATAGGCAAGCATGCCTGGCTCACTGGCCAGGCCACCATAGCTTGAACACAGAAACTAGGAGGAGGAGCAGGAACTCACAGGAGTTCTCACGGAGGAGCAAGGCAGAAGACCATGGCGGCGACACGACGGCGTAGCCACGGTTGTGGCAGCAAGGCCACCATCTAGAGGCTGCGATGGCAAGGGGGCGGCATCGTGCTCGTGGCCGAGTGGCCGAGCACAGCATGGCGACGACGCCGGGGTTGCAGACTGCCATCCAACCGACGCGGCGGCGAAGAGTCACCGCAAGCACCCAGGAGCTAGGGCGGAAGCTCCAGCAAGGCCAGCCGAAGCAGATCGAGCCGCAAGGGCGAGATCCACTGAGCGGAGCTCAGTGGCGATGGCGGCGATGGCGGCGATTGGAGGCAAGGACGACGAATCCCCCTGGTCAGGAGGAAGCGCACAGCGAGGCGGAGCACATGCGCCAAAGGGCGGTGGCGGAGCTCGCCGGAGCTCACCAGAATCAGGCGAGGAACTTGTCGGCGATTCGGAATCGCCAAAGGGGATTAGGGTTAGGAACCGACCGAGAGGGGGAGCGAGTGAGGGGGCGGCCGGCTGGGCCGAGCCGGTTTGGTCAAGCCCACTCGGGTTGACTGACCGGTGGGCCCAGGCTGTCAGCCCAACCTTTTATTTTATTTAATTCATAAACCCCCTAAGAAAAACCCTAATCTGCTTAAAAATAAATCCAGAAAAATACCTAAAATAAACTAAAAATAGAAAGTAGTTATTTTTAGCTCTTCTTGTATTTTTGAACCCATTGAGTGAATAAAATAATCTCATGAGTCAATTACACAAAAGAAAAAGAAGTTAATTGATTTTGCCTGAAAGTAATAAAAATAGTTATCCATTTAAGAAAATCTGGTAATCCTTAATTCTTTAAAATAAATTCCATTCAAGAATATTTGATGAATATCCTTGAATGAAATTACCCTTAACATATATTCTTTAAAGTCATAAAAATAATATATCAAGCCTAGTAAATAAATAAATCACTTCTGGGGGGTATAAATTAAACACACCATAAAGCATGCATTTTTGAATCTTTAACCATTGCCCTTACTGGACAATGATGCTGTTTTCCAGAACCCGAGGTCCCGGGTCACTTCAACAAATCCAATTGCACTACCTTGCAGTTTGCAGGCAAGTTCACTCTTGCTCATATCTCTTGATTACTTTTATCAAATTACTTGCAAATATACCGGTGGTATGATTATTACTGCATCGAAAAGCAAAAGGTTCTCTTTTCATAATTAATATGATTAGCTGGTTATCGACCCGAGTGGTGGTAACCTAGGATGGCTGGAAATGGAACCATGGTATGATTGTTGTGGTGGAGGTTCCATTTGTTTGGGAAAGTGAACCCTAGGACTTAACAACCAATGTCGCCAGTGATTCTAGCGCCGTAAATTACGGTCAACCATGAGATCTGGAATGGGACGGAGAAGTCGGCTGTATCTTTTTGCTCTCGCATGCCAACGGATCAGTAGTCGAGGGTTGTCTTGCGCGGGCTACTATAGTGCAAAGGGGGGAAATGTGTTTCCTGCCGGGCTGCCTATAGTATAGGGGGGACAAACTGGCTAATTGATCTATGATGGATTGTAAGAGTCATCCGGGTCGGTCTACCCATATTGCATAGGAGCGGGCACCGGGGTCCGGGCTAGTTTACCTATGGGGTCGTCCATAGTGTAAAGGGGAAGGACCAGTGCGCCAATCGGTCGGCATATGTGGTATAGGAGATGGATGGACTTACAAAAGGGTGGGTCTGCGGGGTCGCGGAGAAGAACGGTGATTGGCTTGGATCATCAACTGGGCCCCATACAAAAAGAAGTATGGACGGGAAGGTACGCCCGGTTGTGCAGCAAAGTGTTGATCTCTCATGGGTACAAGTGACCACCTGTTCTGGGAAGGAGCTGCGAACGCGGCAGGAAAGGAGCCCATCGAAGCTCTAATCAACCTGTGAAGACTGACGGACATAGTTCTTTTAAATAAAAGCAATCTTTGAAGAAATGATTATAAAAACTGCATTTGGCCTAAGACTCTTGAGTTGGTGGTCGTAGCTAGTGCATCAAACACCTCTATCCTGTTAAATGAACTTGTTGGGTAACGCTCGTTACTCACCCCATTCCCTCTTAACCCTTGCTTAGACTTGGAGGGCCAGAACGAGGAAACTGAAGGAGCATCAGAGGACTACGAGGAAGTCTATTATGAAGAGCCGAACCTTTCTGGTGGAGTTGAAGGCGTGGATTACACGATCGTCTATGGAAACAACGAAGAAACCGAGGAGGAGGCCGACAACTAGTAGTATAGGGTAGTAGTTTAAGTCACAGGAACCTTATAGAATAAAGTGACTTAAGCCAGTTATCATGTTTAGTCTACTTCTATCAGTCATAGTTAAGGTTTATAGCATCAAGGTAGAACCTACTAGTGTTCCTCTTTGGACCGAGGAGGAACTGGAATCCTTTGTAAGATTATGGCTTGTAATATTAAGTGCTTGAATAAAGACCGCTATGTTTCTGTTGTACCACTCTGAGGGATGTAATATTTGTGAAATGGTACTTCACGAGTGTTATGTCAATGATTTGCATACTATAACATGCAGTGGTATGCTATTCAACTTATCTACATTGAAAGTTACTCGCCCCTTTGCATGTGTTTGGTTTTGTATCTTGCATGTGTTTGTATATGTTGTGCTCCCTACTTGCTTTATTTTGAGTAATCAATTATGTGCATGTTGGTTGCACACCATGTACGGTTGTTACTGTTGAGCCTATTGCATCTTGATCTATCTTCTTGGCTCTTGGGAGTGATTAATGGACCATCCCATTTTGGGGGAGTGATATGCTTTGGCACTTCACAATCCTAAAAATGTGTGTACATGAGGAATACCACTTAGTGTTGATATTTAAAGATTATCTAGTCTCTATGTGGTATGTCATTTTCATGAGAAATTCAAATTCTATAATGTACATTAATCATCTTGTTGGATTCTATTTGCCTCTTGTTGGTAAAGTTTAATTTTCTAGGTTTGGAGACTCCGTTGGTTCTACCCCGGAGACTCCGGTGGTTCTACTCCGGAGACTCCGGTGGTTCAACCCCGGAGACTCCGGTCCCCCTCGGAATTTCCGAGCCCTATGGAAATTGACTTTAACAACTTATTTGAAAATTGGTTTTATCACATTATGGGGGAGTATTGTGCTTTGTGCATATTACAAATCCATGAAATGTGTATATTTGAGGTTGTGTCACATAGTGTTGATATTGTAAATTATCTTGCTTCTATGTCCAAGGTGTTATTCAAGGAGTGATCTAAAGTCGGTCATAAGAGAGTTGAGCCTATATCAAGTGTGTCTTGAAGAATAAGATTGAGTGAGCTCTCATGTGAATCTTCAAGACACCATCATTGTGGAGAAAGAAGAGTTGATTCAAGAATTGATCAAGCCAAAGCGCAAGTTCAAAATGGAATCTAGAAGAGATCATATGCTTGAAACTTCCCATATATATTGTGATCATGGATAAGTGAAGATATGCTTAAAGAGAGTCTTTACCATAGTGGTGTATGGGGGAGCAATTCGCAAGACTTCACCAAGCAATCAAGATCAAGAAAGGTGTTCCAACTTGAGGAAGACAAGACGGTCATAATCTAGCTCAAGTGGAATGCGCAAGGAAAAGGTATGTTCTTGATAGGGTTTCTTTCTTACCGGTCTCATAGTGTTAGTTGTGAGACCGGGTTATAGGATCGGTAGCCATACTATCAAGAGGGGCTCTCGAGTGAGTAACTTAGTCGTATCGTTCGGAGAGAGCTCAAACCTTTGCATTCTTGGCATCATCTTTCTTGGTTCTTATTTGGCTTTTATCCATGTGAGGTTCTAGAGCTTGTGGTTATTTCCATGACAAGCTCTAGCTCATCAAAAACGGATTTTGCATGCAACACTTATTGAGTTTTTGGTGTTTGGAGGTTTTACCGGTTCGTCTTTGAAGAGAGGTCAAACCTCTCATTATTTGGTTTTATCCTCCCTTGTTGGACTATGATGTTTCTATGCATATACTTGTAGATCTCGTTGTCGTGATTCCAACGAGCCCAAGATCATCAAAAACGGAGTCCGGATGCTCAAGTTATGGTTGTTTTCGTGTTGGTGTTGCTGCCAGTTTTTGGGTGGCCGGAGTCTCCGGCCCGAGACGCAAAGTCTCCGGCCCAACTCCGGTCTGGCACCTGATTCGTCCGTCCTGAGGCCCCCGAATGACCCCGGGGCACCGGAGACTCCGGCCCCCAAGGCCGGAGACTCCGGGGTAAGTGCCCAGCAACGGCTAGTTTTCGTGGGGGACCTATAAAAGGCCCCCTTCTTCCTCCTTGGGCTGGTTGGCTTCCTATTCTCTCTCTCCTCCATTGTTGACCTTGAAGCTTTGCTCTATCTCTCAATCCCTCTAATGATTCTTGCATCTTCTTGAGGGAAAAGAGAGAGGAGATCTAGATCTATCTTTCCACCAATCAAAATCCCCTCTAAGTGAGGGGAACCTATTGGATCTAGATCTTGGAGTTCTTTGTGGATTTCCTTTGTTCTTCCTCTCATATCTCTCCATATCATTAGTTGCTTTGGTAGGATTTGAGTGAGATGGATTTGAGCACTTTGTGTGCTCTTGCCATTGCATTTGGTGCATCGGTTTGAGTTCTCCTCGGAGATTCGGTAAGTGGAAGTTGTGAGCTTATTACTCTTGGGTTCTTGGAACCCTAGACGGCTTAGTGGCCTTTGTGGCATATACTTGGGGCCTCCAATTAAGTTGTGGAGATTCCCCAACCTTTGTGGTGCCTTTGTGGCGATTCTTGGGAGCCTCCAATTAAGTTGTGGAGATTGCCCCAAGCTTGTACGGGTTCGGTGACCGCCCTCAAGTGTCCCATAGTGGATCGTGGCATCTTGCTTTGTGCGAGAGCGCGAGGAGAATAAGGTGTGCCTTTGTGGCATTTGGTGTGTAGCGTGCCTCCGCATCTTGAGGTGAGCCTTTGTGGCATTTGGTGAGCATTGTGCTACCACATCTCAAGGTGAGGCCTTTGTGGCGTTTGGAGTGCATTAAGCCGCCACACCTCTCCAACGGAGACTAGCTTCCTTTGGAAGTGAACTTCGGGATACATCTTTGTCTCCTTCGTGCCTCGGTAACTCTTATCCGAGCTCCACTACTTATGCACTTTACATTTGTGATAGCCATCGTGCTTGAAGTTATATATCTTGCTATCACCTTGCTACTTGTCTTGCTTAGCATAAGCTGTTGGTACACATAGGTGAGCCTAGTTTATTAGGTTTTGTAAGCTTGTCAAATTAAATGTTAGTTTATTTCCGCATTTGTACAAGCCTTTATTAAAAGTTTTAATCGCCTATTCACCCCCCCCCCTCTAGGCGACATCTGTGTCCTTTCAACTGGTAAGAGTTTAATTTGAAGAGAAAATAAAAGCAAGTCAAATTTACTTGGAATAGCAAATTGCTAGTAGGTATGTATGGTGGACACTTTGGAAAACTTGGTTTTTAGGAGTTGGATGCACGAGTAGAGCTCATACTCAGTACAAGGCGAGGGCTAGCAAAAGACTGGGAGCGACCAACTAAGAGAGCAATAATGGCCATAATCATGCAAGGCGACAAAGCGACATTAAAAGAAGCATAAGATGGCATCAAAAGTCAAAAACTAAATGATCATAGAGGCTATTGGCG
Source organism: Dactylis glomerata (assembly GCA_007115705.1). Taxonomy (NCBI): domain Eukaryota; kingdom Viridiplantae; phylum Streptophyta; class Magnoliopsida; order Poales; family Poaceae; genus Dactylis; species Dactylis glomerata. The sequence goes on along the minus strand of QXEO01001137.1, from coordinate 868,252 downwards.
ACTTTGTAAGAGTCTAACATGTGTGAGCATGCGCCAAGTCAACCCAAATAACGCATCAAGGAGAAAACCAAAATAATGCTTCCAAACGATAAAAACAACGCATGATTTTTTCAAAGGCTCATTAAGCAATCTCAGTTATTTGAGACAAGTCATGCTACAGCAAAATCACTAAGCATACTATCAAAAGACATCAAGCATGACATGAAAAAGCTACCACTTTTTTGCATAAAGCTTTTTCACTTTTTCAACACCTTTCGAACTTTTTTAATCCAACTCTTTTGAGGAAAACCAACATGGTCCAGAGGCAAAAATACACCTTGATAAATAAATATAAGAATATATGAACGCAAATCAAGGCGAAAACGAAAACCAAAAGCAGTAGCAGAAAAAGAAGAACACTCAGTTTTTGATAAGAATGAAAACTAGAGCGTTCTTGGCAAATGAAAAGCAAGGCAACTTCTCCAAAAGAAATTTGTTGGGGTCCAACCATTTATTGCAGCAAACAAAACTAAACTAATAATGAAAACTAAAACAACTGACGCTCCAAGAAAAACACATAGTGCATGAAGCAATAAAAATATAGTGTCTTGAAAGGTGACCTGATTTTTGCCGATGAAGAAGGGGTGCCTCGGGGGCATCCCCAAGCTTTGATGCTTGTACTTCTTGGATATTTCTTGGGGTGATGCATGGGCATCCCCAAGCTTGAGCTTTTGTCCATTCTTCAACTCATCTCATCATTCTCCAATCCCTACACTTGAAAACTTCCTTCATACAAAACTAAACACAAATCTATTAGCAACATTAGTGTAAGCACAACATATAATCAACCTCTTTTTTCTTCAGGTTTCAACCCAAAACCACCACATATAAATTATATACTACTGTAGCAACTTCCCCAAAAGTTCTGTGATTAAAAGAACTCGAAAAGAAAGCGATAAAGCGGCAAACACAAATATTGGCAGAAATCTGTCAAAACAGAACAACTGACAAAGGCCGAATTTTTAGGGGGTTTTCTATTGCTCAAATCAAAAAGTGTTCAACTAATGAAAGTTTGGATATAACCTGGGGCATATGCACAAGAAATCTCAGGTCCAAAAGATATACAAAGAATTTTTATGAATTTTTACGGTGCAGCACCGAAAACAGTTTCAGGATAGCAACATCCCCAAATCTTACCTCACTCAAATTAGAGGCTTCTCTTGGCACAACAATGAAATAAAAATGATAAGGAGTGGTAATTACAGTGGTAATGACTTCCAAGACTCAAATAAAAGAAAAAGTACTGAAAATAAAACATTGGGTTATCTCCCAAGAGTGCTTTTCTTTAACGCCTTTGAGCTAGGCGCAGAAAATTGCGAATCAAGTATTATCAAGTGATGAAGTGCTAGGAACAGCGGGTGCCTTACGTCTTCCTTTCTTACCTTTGCTCTTGACTCTAGGAAAGACATGGCTATTGCAAGGTGGGGAGATAAATCTTATATTCCCTTTTCCCACATCAATGACGGTGCCCAGGAGCTTCAGTAGGGATCTTCCAAGTGTGATTTGTCCTTTTCCTACACATTCAATAACAAGATAATCAGTAGATATCATTCTTCCTAGGACTTTTGTAAAAACTCCTTCAGCTATTCCAATGGGAAATATAGTGGTATTGTTAGTAAGAGAAATTCCTTCTCCCCCCTCAGAAAGCTTCCAAAGACTCAAAGATTCATAAACATCATTTGGCATAAGACAAAATTCAGACATAATATCACAACGAGCATGAAAAGTTTCACCACTAATGGTGATTTTTACCGTAGGATACCAACTCGAAGGTTCAGAATTTGTTGGCACATAATCAAAATGCTGGCGCAAATTATTGTAGCAAGTATTCAAACTAGCAGTGCGAGTCTCAAGAGTATCAAGTCTATTAAAAATGCACACAAGAGAGGAATCAAAATAGGTTGGCATGTTATAAATTGTAATCAACTTTTGTATAATATTGAAGGCTTGATCTCCATCACAATGAAGGAAATCTCCTTCTACAGTAGCATCCAAAGCATATCTATAACGAAGAGCAAGTCCAAAGTAAAAGCTACTAAGAAGCAAACTCAAGGTCATTTTAGGTTCAGTTTTTCCATGCCAATCATAAATTCTAGACCAAGCTTCTTTAAAACTTTCCTCATCCTTTTGTTTAAAAGTGAAAATCATATCCTCGGGCGACATAGTAGTAGCAACTGAACTAGACATAATAAACAACTACAAAGGATTCTAATTTTTTTGGGTTTTTGATATAAAACAATGCAAGTAAAAATAAAGTAAAGTAAAGCAAAGCAATAAAACAAAGTAAAGGATGTGTGTGCGAAAAACTCCCCTTGCAGAGGTCTTCCACTTCTTCCCCGGCAACGGCGCTAGAAAAGGGCTTGATGTCTAGCGTGTAGTTGATGATTATTATGGCCAGGCAGTTGGGAAACTCCAAGCGGAAAGTATGATGAGCACAGCAGCAAGTCGTTTCCCTCAGTAAGAAACCAAGGTATGTCGATCAGGAGAAGAGCAGACAGTACAACTGAAGGTGATGCGGACTGGCTTAATAACACTCCAACAAGGGCGCCGTTTACGACACTTGTTGACTCGTCTTCAACCAGTAGCAACGTGGAACCTGCACACAACACAACCAAGTACTTTCTTTCCAACTTGCGATGAGGTTGTCAATCTCACCGGTTTGCTTGAAACAAAGGGTATGAGCGTATCGAGTGGAAAACAGTGAAAGTATGCGAGTAAAGTAAACAGTGCGAGTAAAGTAAACAGGTGATAGCAATATGATGGAAATAGGACCGGGGTCCATAGTTCACTAGTGGTGTCTCTCCATAAGATAAATAACACATGCTGGGTAAACAAATTACAGTTGGGCAATTGATAGAATAAAGATAACGTGATATGTGAAGAAGATCACTATGCGATTTACTCTGGGCATTACAACAAAATACATAGACTGCCATCTAACTGCATCTATGACTAATAATCCACTCACGGGGATATCATCCGAACACCCCATGAGTATTAAGTTGTGAACAACAGATAATTGCATTAAGCAAAGTGTGTAATGTAAACAAAGCATATGCCCTTGAGCATATGAATGTTGTTTTCTCCCTAGTAGCAACATCACATCTACAACCTTAGAGGTTTCTGTCACTCCCCCAGATTAAATAGAGGCATGAACCCACTATCGAGCATAAATACCCCCTCTTGGAGTCACTAGCAACTACTCGGCCAAGATAGCTACTAACAACGGAGAGCATGCAAGATCATAAACAACATAGAGATAACAAAAGATATATTTCAGTATAGCAACTCAATCATAACACCAATATTCATCGGATCCCAACAAACCAAACATGTAGAATTACATAACGGTGATCTCAATCATGTAGGGCAGCTTATGAGATGTAAACATGAAGCACATGGTGGAGGAGACAACCATCTAGCTACTGCTATGGACCCATAGTCCAAGGTAGACTACTCACTCATCGCTCCGGAGGCAAGCATGGCGATGAAGAAGACCTCCAGTGGCGATTCCCCTCTCCGGCAGGGTGCCGGGAAGAGCTTCTGGACCCTCCCGATCTCGGGTCGATGGCGGCGGCGGATCGCGATGTGTTTCTGGAAAATTGATCGGGTACTTAGGTTTTTCCCGTCGGGGGGTCTTTATAGGCGAAGGGGCATCGTCGGGAGTGAACCGAGGCGGTCTCACACATAGGGGGCGCGGCCAGGGGCTGGGCCGTGCCGCCCTGGTGTGAGGCCACCTCGTGGCCCCACTCCGTCTCCTCTTTGGTTCTCTGGAAACTCCGTGAAATATCTGGATGGCTGGCTTTGGTTTCGTCCAATTTCAAGAATATTTCCTGTGTAACTTTTCTGAAACACAAAAATAGCAGAAAATAGGGAACTGGCACTGTGGCGACTTGTTAATAGGTTAGTTCCGGAAAATGCATAAAAGTGACACGAAGTGTAACGAAACATTAGGCGAATGGTGTAAAAAAAAGCACGGAGCATCAAAAATTATGGATACGTTGGAGACGTATCAAATATCTAAGGACAGCCTATCCCGAATTCTTCAGGTACACCTTACCCCAAACTTTGGGATGAAGTTTTTGTTAAGGGGGGAAGTCTGTAATATCCTAGCACGTAGGACAACTCCGGGGTAGAATAGAGGGCTTTTGTGCATTGCATCTAAAATTACGGGATTTTTTCGCGCTTTTGCAGGCCAGGAGGGGAGGCAAGCACAAGGAGGTGCAAGCCACTGGGAGGAGCAGAGCAAGTGCCAGGGGCAACTGATCAAGCTCAACCAAGAGCATCATCAACATCACCACCAGCCACTCATAAAAGCCAGCACAGGACCAAGGTATAATAGGACTTGCATATCCATGAATAAAACAATGCAAGCATCCAGGTTCTTGCATACACAAGATAAACAGCAACAATGAATCACTCACCACCAAACCCTTCTACTAAGTATAACACTTAGGAGGTTTTGGGGAGGTTTTTCTCCTCAGACCTACAGAGAAGTGCTCTGTATAATCTTCATAGGAAGATTTAGTTAATGGGAAGCAAATCAACATGCACCATCAAGAATAAAGGACTCAGACCATGCATCATAGGCCTGGACTAAGATCATCATGAGGATATGTTCTTGTCAGTAATTTAATTGCCCAAAATGATGATTTAGCCACTGATAGAAGCCACCAAGCATGTTTAGCATCACAGAACAGCAGCCATCCAGTTAAATTATCAAGCAAGCATTGTGCACCTCACATGGAGGAAACACAATTGAACTCAATAATAACAGTTACATGCTGTAATTAGATAACATGCTATAAGAAGCAAACAAAGCCTCTAACAGAATACAAATTCAAGCATGAATTGCTTGATAGAGACAATCATCACTGAAACAAGTTTCAGTTCATAAAAATCAACAAAATTATGTTATAGAAAGCTTAAGCTCAGCATGTTTATGCCATCATGAAGACAATCATCAGCATACACAGCAGCTAGCAACAGAAGGCTAGAACTGTCTGCACACCATCACAGACAAACCAGCAGAACAACCATCCTATGAAACAACTGATAGCAGTTTGCACTGCAAGCCAGAGGGCATCACATAAACATTGATTGATAAGCACACCACTAGAGAGCCAAGCTAGCATCACAGGGGAAGCATCCCAAGTAGATCACACAAAATTCAGTTAAGAAACTCTTAACTAAATTTCACACTGAAACTAACAGTAGCAACATTTGCACAACACTTGATTAAGCTAACAGCACAGGGAAGCATCCTATTAAATCATACCAAGTTCAGTTAAGAAATTCTTAACTGAATCTTGCACTGAACCATGCACTGAAATTCACAGTAGTAGTAGACAGAAATTAGTAGAGGAGCTCCAGGATAATAGCAGCACAAGCAAGCATGGCACAGCAACGGCATAGGCAAGCATGCCTGGCTCACTGGCCAGGCCACCATAGCTTGAACACAGAAACAAGGAGGAGGAGCAGGAACTCACTGGAGTGCTCACAGAGGAGCAAGGCAGAAGACCATGGCGGCGACACGACGGCGCAGCCACGGTTGCGGCAGCAAGGCCACCATCCAGAGGCTACGACAGCAAGGGGGCAGCATCGTGCTCGTGGCCGAGCGTCCGAGCACAGCATGGCGACGACGTCGGGGTTGTAGACTGCCATCCAACCGATGCGGCGGTGAAGAGTCACCGCAAGCACCCAGGAGCTAGGGCGGAAGCTCCAGCGAGGCCAACCGGAGCAGATCGAGCCGCAAGGGCGAGATCCACTGAGCGGAGCTCGGCGGCGATGGCGGCGATTGGAGGCGAGGACGATGAATCAACACAATCAGGAGGAAGCACACGGCGAGGCAGAGCACATGCGCCAAAGGGCGGCGGCAGAGCTCGCCGGAGCTCGCCGGAATCGGGCGAGGAACTCGTCGGCGATTCGGAATCGCCAGAGGGGATTAGGGTTAGGAACCGACCGAGAGGGGGAGCGAGTGAGGGGCGGCCAGCTGGGCCGAGCCGGTTCGGTCAAGCCCACTCGGGTTGACTGACCGGTGGGCCCAGGCTGTCAGCCCAGCCTTTTATTTGATTTAATTCATAACCCCCCCTAAGAAAAACCCTAATCTGCTTAAAAATAAATCTAGAAAAATACCTAAAATAAACTAAAAATAGAAAGTAGTTATTTTTAGCTCTTCTTGTATTTTTGAACCCATTGAGTGAATAAAATAATCTCATGAGTCAATTACACAAAAGAAAAAGAAGTTAATTGATTTTGCCTGAAAGTAATAAAAATAGTTATCCATTTAAGAAAATCTGGTAATCCTTAATTCTTTAAAATAAATTCCATTCAAGAATATTTGATGAATATCCTTGAATGAAATTACCCTTAACATATATTCTTTAAAGTCATAAAAAGAATATATCAAGCCTAGTAAATAAATAAATCACTTCTGGGGGGTATAAATTAAACACACCATAAAGCATGCATTTTTGAATCTTTAACCATTGCCCTTACCGGACAATGATGCTGTTTTCCAGAACCCGAGGTCCCGGGTCACTTCAACAAATCCAATTGCACTACCTTGCAGTTTGCAGGCAAGTTCACTCTTGCTCATATCTCTTGATTACTTTTAGCAAATTACTTGCAAATATACCGGTGATATGATTATTACTGCATCGAAAAGCAAAAGGTTCTCTTTTCATAATTAATATGATTAGATGGTTATCGACCCGAGTGGTGGTAACCTAGGATGGCTGGCAAATGGAACCATGGTATGATTGTTGTGGTGGAAGTTCCATTTGTTTGGGAAAGTGAACCCTAGGACTTAACAACCAATGTCGCCAGTGATTCTAGCGCCGTAAATTACGGTCAACCATGAGATCTGGAATGGGACGGAGAAGTCAGCTGTATCTTTTTGCTCTCGCATGCCAACGGATCAGTAGTCGAGGGTTGTCTTGCGCGGGCTACTATAGTGCAAAGGGGGGAAATGTGTTTCCTGCCGGGCTGCCTATAGTATAGGGGGGACAAACTGGCTAATTGATCTATGATGGATTGTAAGAGTCATCCGGGTCGGTCTACCCATATTGCATAGGAGCGGGCACCGGGGTCCGGGCTGGTTTACCTATGGGGTCGTCCATAGTGTAAAGGGGAAGGACCAGTGCGCCAATCGGTCGGCATATGTGGTATAGGAGATGGATGGACTTACAAAAGGGTGGGTCTGCGGGGTCGCGGAGAAGAACGGTGATTGGCTTGGATCATCAACTGGGCCCCATACAAAAAGAAGTATGGATGGGAAGGTACGCCCGGTTGTGCAGCAAAGTGTTGATCTCTCATGGGTACAAGTGACCACCTCTGCAGAGTGTATAAAAAGTATCAAGATACTCCCTGTTCCGGGAAGGAGCTGCGAACGCGGCAGAAAAGGAGCCCATCGAAGCTCTAATCAACCTGTGAAGACTGACGGACATAGTTCTTTTAAATAAAAGCAATCTTTGAAGAAATGATTATAAAAACTGCATTTGGCCTAAGACTCTTGAGTCGGTGGTCGTAGCTAGTGCATCAAACACCTCTATCCTGTTAAATGAACTTGTTGGGTAACGCTCGTTACTCACCCCATTCCCTCTTAACCCTTGCTTAGACTTGGAGGGCCAGAACGAGGAAACTGAAGGAGCATCGGAGGACTACGAGGAAGTCTATTATGAAGAGCCGAACCTTTCCGGTGGAGTCGAAGGCGTGGATTACACGATCGTCTATGGAAACAATGAAGGAACCGAGGAGGAGGCCGACAACTAGTAGTATAGGGTAGTAGTTTAAGTCACAGGAACCTTATAGAATAAAGTGACTTAAGCCAGTTATCATGTTTAGTCTACTTCTATCAGTCATAGTTAAGGTTTATAGCATCAAGGTAGAACCTACTAGTGTTCCTCTTTGGACCGAGGAGGAACTGGAATCCTTTGTAAGATTATGGCTTATAATATTAAGTGCTTGAATAAAGACCGCTATGTTTCTGTTGTACCACTCTGAGGGATGTAATATTTGTGAAATGGTACTTCACGAGTGTTATGTCAATGACTTGCATACTACAACATGCAGTGGTATGCTGGGTCACCACAGTCTCGCACCTTGCGGCGGTCGCTCGCACCGCGAGTATGGCTGCTAGAGCCTCTCGCTAGGCCGCCATGAATTGGCACGAACAGAGCCGACTGCTCGTCAGTCGTCACTGACATGTCCACATCGTCGTTGTCGCCGAAGAGGTTCTCGATGTCGTCGTCGCCGTCATCTTCCTTTGTGTCCTAGGGAATGGCCACGGCCACCACATAAGCCTCTGTCATTGCCGCGTTGTCGGCCGAGACGACAAGGTCAGCGGTAGCTCGGTATGGACCGATGAAAGGCTCCTCCTCCGTGGCATGCCGCGGCTCCTGCTCCCGCCGCCGCATTAGCCTCCTCAGCCGTGCGTGCCACCTCAGTCACCCTCGCCGTCGCAGCCCTCACCTCAGCCTCCTCGCGCTGCGCCAATGCCTCTTCCATGGTCGCGACAACTGCCTCCCTTGCAGCCGCCGAAGCCGTGTAGGCCTATGCACCCTCCGCCTGATGCTCGGCAATGTGGAACGCGATGGCCACCGCCCGAGACACGTTGACGTCCTCGGGGAAGTGCTCCCACGCCTTCTCGGTGAGCCGGGCCCACTTGTTGTGGTCTGGAGGAGACATTGCCGGCGGGGAGTGGAGGGTTTTTTTTGGTTGGTTGGATGGCCATGGCGGGGCACGCGCCGTCTGTTTTGTAGCCAGCGAGCTTTGACGGGAAACGCCGCACGTGGGAGGCCGTCAGCGGGAAACGATTGAGGGCGGGAGTTTCCTGGCGGGATCGGCCAAAATATTTTTGTCAAGCGGCATGCCTCGCCGTCCCGTCATCCATTTTGGTTCGTCGGGTGAGCATTTAATGCGCCAGCCCGCTGGGTTCAGCGCCCCCCCCCCCCCCCCCCCCCCCCCCCCCCCCCCCCCCCCCCATCCCACACGCACACACCCATTCGGATAGCTCCCCTTTTCGTATTCGCGGATCAAACCAAACGAACACCTCGCTGGAGTTGCCCTAACAACCAGCTTCGTACCTTCTCAGGTGAGAGCTCCCAGATCCAGAGTACAACCTTTTACTGTTAGTAAGAGCATCTTCAGCGTGCTCTTAAAGAGGGCTTCTAAACGACTCTGAACCAAAAAGTGAGGTCCAACAGGGACCCTAAACACGGGTAAGATATATCTGAAGATACTATAAAAAGCTCAAATCCTAACGTCGCTTCATGTCTTATGTTTCAAGAAGAATCACTCGAAGATAACAGAGCAGCATACCATGACAGTTCTACGCAAATACCAGAAAACATAGAACGCATACACAACGCAACACTGACTCGCATACTATGGATAAGGTTACTACTTAACAGGTGATCAGGTCGACCACGTTAAGTTTAAGTGCAGTGCTCTTTCAGTATCCCAAATATAAGATACATATAGTTTACAAAGGAAAACACAACACGAGCAAAATTCTCCGAGTAGGAAGGAACTGTATCAGATGATCACTGTGAACTTCTCGAGTTGCTTGTCATGGATGATCAGCACGTGCACATTGTAAGCACTGATCATACAGCCAAATGGCCAAGATGAGCGTCCAAGTCATCTTCCTGATCGTCCTCATCACTGTCACCAAATGCACCGAAGGAGCCAGAACCATGGTGAGGAAAAAGAAGTGGGACGGTATTCAGCGAGAGTGTCTCGATGTATGACTCGTGCTCATAGTCACTGGCTGAGTCCTTGGGTAGCTTTACGTCTTTAAGCCTTCCACACTTGGCTCGCAGTTCTGCATCAATGAGAACGTTAAAGCATTGACGCAAATCAAGGGACTCGAGGTGGTGGCAGCTGTCAAGGATGGCAGTAAGTGCATTGCTGCGGAGCCGATTGGCGAAGAGCTGAAGGTGGCGTAGCTCAGGCATGCTGCTGGCGATGTCCAAGGCACGGTGGTTGTCAAAAGATTCCTCACACTGAATATCGAACCACCGGTTGTTCAGCTTAAGTCGCTTCAGCTGTGGGAATGCTTGGCCAACAGCCTTCATTGAAATTTTGGTGGAGCAGGTAGTAAGCTCTAGTTCCTCAAGATGTGGGGATCTCTTGCCCACAGCAACCAAGCCTTTGTCTGAGACTTTCATGCAGTTAACTAGCCGAAGGCTTTTCAAGCCATTAGTTCTGCAAATTATAGTACTTCAGTTAGATGAAAAGAATTGATCAAACAACCAAGATATCGAGTAAATTGCAAAAAAACTACAACAATTGTGGAAATGTTATCAACCCTTCAGTAAAAAACCACACTTTTGATGCATTTTGGTGGATCTTTGTGGACATTTCCTCAATTGTGGTCGTTTTTGCAATTTACTCCAAGATATCATATAGGTTCCCTAAAGACACAGAAGGTACACTCTTCAGGAAAGAATGGTGGAACAGAGGCTACAATAATTATTAATATTACATACATTGATATATCTTCAGGCCAAAAAGATCAAATGCCAACCAATAAAATAGCCACATTAAAATAATGATATATTGTTTATTTAGTTCATCAAGTTGTCGTAATCTATCAATTCAAGAAAATGTTTCAGTTCCTTGTATCCCTGCATGGATTGATATTCCAACATACAAGTTTCTTATAAGTGAAGCAAAACCAACAAATAATGACGCAAGATAACATGCAAAGGATGTGAGCAACTCATATACTCCCTCCGATCCATATTACTCTTCATCAATACGGATGTATCTAGACACTAAAATGTGTCTAGATACATCAATATTAGCGAAGAGTATTATGGGTCGGAGGGAGTAATAAGATAGCTAATCTAGTCAGCTTATATTCCCTAATCTGCATAGTGCTATTTCCCTCCTGCCTTGCAAAAGAAAAACACAAGTAGCTATTCATCTAGTCATCTTATATCCTTCCCCAAGCTGCATAATGTAATTTCCCTTCTGTCTTACTAGGAAAAAACGGCCTACTGGAGAACTATGGTAGCACAACAAAAGAAATAAGTTCCAGTAGTCAGTATTTTTATTTTGAACATGTTACCGTTCAACTTAATGAACCATGAAAATGAACACTAACCCAAACAGCTCCAGCATATTTTTCAAAATTATAAGCTATTTTGTGAATTTTGTTGGTGAAATCAATGACACACCCATTGCTCTGGGAGCATGAATCAGCGAAAAAACACATTCCTTCAAATCCTCATAGCAGCTGAGAAAAAAAATATCTTAAGACATTCATAAGATAGGTAATTAAAACAGTTAGTTAGTACACAATACGATGAAAAAAATGTTGGTTGGCGGTGCACAATTCCAATGTCAGGCCATACATAATATGGATCATAGCAATTGGTCTTATGTCATATGTCAGCTGTTAGCCATGAAATGGTAGTAGTAGATAATTTCATGAGATCCTTACTTTTAAGAAATAAGCTTTCATTAACAATCAACCAAAACAGAGAAACACAAACAGAAAACAAACTGGAAGGCTAATTCTTGGAACAGTGGAAGCTTCTGCAGTCTTATGAAAGAGTTCACCAACCATTATCAGTAAACTATACACCAAACCTGGACATCCCTGTAGATAGAAGGCAACGGAAAACAAACTCCATATACAAGATGATTATGACCTCAGCAACTGGAAAATACAAAAATCAAAGGAAATCCAATATCACACTTAGAAAGACCATATCGTGAACAAAGGTGGTAAGAAGTTCCCAAAATCTGAGGTACCCTCCACACAGAAGAACGTGACCAAAGCGCGAAAGATGAATCTGTGGTAACCTCTTCACAGAAAAAGACAACCAAAGCACGAAACATTAATCTGTGCTACCCTCTCACAAAAAAGAAGACCAAGTGCAAAACGCTAATCCGAGGTATCTTTCTTGCCAAAAAGAAGAAGATATCATCGATACTGAAAACCAGAGATAGCAAAATCTACTAACTTGAGTACACCACTTGCTATATAAACTTGAGTTCTACAAAAAAACTAAGGTCTTCTTTGTCAAAACAAGGACGTATCATCCCCATTTTTGGTTCTGCATATTTCCTATTTTTCTAGTAGTGCATCAGAAATAGGTTGTTGAACTAATCTAAAACACACATGCGCACATTGTCTTATTACAAGCACCACAACATCAAAGACAAGCATAAAAGAAGGGTAAATCATGCCTCGCTCTGCTGACAATGCATAGCTCCACAACGCCACTACTAGTTCCATGGCTATCCAGTTCACTGGTGAAGGTGATGACGATATTCTGTTGGCCACCATGGCAGAGTGATGCATTTGTATACTATCAAACTTAATTGTAACTACATTCAGGTAATACAAATAATGCGCTGCCAATTAATGTAATAGTGTATTCAAAATGACAAAAAAAAATTGGCATGAAAGCAACAAAACACCATGTTAGTCAGTAAAACTTACAGGAACATCTGTCTATATGTGTTCGGCACACAAAAAGTAATGATAAAAGTCGCACTAAACAGAAAAAAAACTCAACTACCATCATATAAACAAAGAACACTTAACTACCAAAAGTTGCACAAAAACCTGTTTGTAAACACTAAATTCTCATCCTTGAGATCCAAACATTCACAAAAGGCATACCACACTCACAAAAGCATTATTTCACCCTTGTGGACACAGGGGGTTTGTGGCACTTGCACGGGGTTGACTTGTCAGTGGGGGTGATCCAGGATGGTTGATTTTTTCACCAGGGCAACAATCTCAGAGAGTTATGCAGCAACAGGCGCAATGAGGTGGGGTCTTGGTTCCGCATGGCAAGGGCAGCGATCTTTTTCTGGAGGTGGCAGTATTTTGAGGCCCAGTTGGCACGGCCCGATGTGGTTGGTCTTGATGGTATGTCAGTGCAAGGCCCCGGCCGTTACTGAAGTGACCACGGACTGCACGCAGTTATCCTCTTTTGTGCCCTTTCAGGCGGCTAGGATTTTTTCCAAAGCCAACATGTGCCCAAAATCACTAATTATGTTACGAGTTTTCTACATCGAAAATCGCTGTGAGGCATCCAGGTTGTGCGGCATTGTGACTCATGAGTGAGCGGTGATTGTCGGCTAGGCAACCCTAGAAATGGGAGTTTTTGTGTTCTGCGGTGTGGTGTTGGTCTCATGTTGTATTGGTGACAGCGCTTTTGTTGCCATAGGGTGTTGTATGGTTTTTGGCCCAGTTTTTTGCTTGTAGACAGGAATATTACACTCTTCTTCATGAAATGCAAGAGGACAGTTCCCTGCAGCGTTCCGAACAGAAAACAAAATTTCTATATAAAAACCAAGAATAAGGCCCCATTGACAAAATTAGAATGTTGCTTATTCCTCTGAAGTTGTCACATGGTAGCATCCCACAAAAATATACATTAGCCCCTTTGATCCTAACAACAAGATCAGGATCCATCCATGAAGACCGCGATCAGAAATTCAGAGCACCGAGCATATGTATAAGTATCACAGGCTTAAGGCCTAAACCAAATCCTAAGACCCCAAAACAATTCTCACAGTGGGAACAAATAAGTCCCCGATCCACAGCGACTATTCTTAGAAAGAAGCAGAAGGTGGGTCACAAACCTCTTGGCGATGTAGAAGAGCAGCGCATCATTGACGAAGCTATCGGCGGAGAAATGCTCGAGGTGGCCGTCGGCGCGGTCGACGGCAGCGCACGCCATGGCTACCATATCAATGGTGGGGTCGAAGCAGTCGGAGAGGTCCACGCGGCGCCAGAGGTCGGGCTCGCCGGTGGCGACGCGGAGCCAGTTGCGGCACACGACGGCGGTGCCCAGGAGCACCTCCGACGCGCCCAGCCGCTTGAACACTGTAAGGAGAGCATCGTCAGGGAGCCCGGCCCAGTCCGCCGCCGGCGCCGGTGGGGGGTTTTCCATGTCGATCTGGTCTAGGGATTTCAGAAGCTTCCTGTGTGGTGTGAGAGGGAAGTGGTAACAGCTAAGAGCAGGACACGCCAAAACTCCCGGGCCGCAAATTAACCGCCGGTTTGCCGCGCGAAAAAGCCTACGCGCTTCTTCAGTGAGCGCGGCAAAATGCCGCGGCGCTGAAATCTTTGCCGCGCGCTTTTGCGCCATCCTGTAAAACAAAGTTGCCGCTCCGGCTGTCGCGCGCACTATTTAACGCCATGCGCGCGTGAAGCCAACCGCCACGGAAACTTCCCCACCCCGCTGCACGTGTCACTCGCTCTCCTCCGCGCCACCCACCTTGTTCCGTCGCCGCCCTCTTAACTCTCCCTCGCGCCGCGCCACTTCTCCGCCGACGAGATGCCACCCCGCCGCCGCTCGAGCTCCGGCTACCGCGACGTCCGCGCGCGCGCCCAAACGGGACCTTCTACGCCGAGATCCGCAGCGGCGAGGACCGCATCGGGCTCGGCACGTTCGAGACGGCGCACGAGGCGGCATGTGCGTACGACACGTTCGCCTGGCGCCTCGGTCGTCCGCGCCAGTCGATGAACTTCGACGACGTGACGACGCACCAGCAGGCGGAGATGCTCGCGCCGCCGCCTCCGGCCGTCTGATACGTCTCAAACGTATCTATAATTTTTGATGATCCATGCTTGTTTTTACACTATTTGCTTAGTGTTTCGTTACACTTTGTGGCATTTTTATGCATTTTCCGGAACTAACCTATTAACAAGATGCCATAGTGCCAGTTCCCTGTTTTCTGTTGTTTTTGTGTTTTAGAAAAGTTACACAGGAAATATTCTCGGAATTGGACGAAACAAAAGCCGAATATCCAGAAATTTACCGAAGCTTCCAGAGAACCGAAGAGGAGACGGAACCGAGCCAGAGGGTGGTCTCACCACCAGGGGGCGCAGCCCAGGGCCTGGCCGCGCCGCCCTATGGTGAGCCCCACCTGGTCCACTTCTGACGCTGCCCCTTCGCCTATAAAGACCCCCGACGGGAAAAACCTAAATACCCGATCACTTTTCCAGAAACACATCGCGATCCGCCGTCGTTGTCGACCCGAGATCGGGAGGGTCCAGAAGCTCTTCCCGGCACCCTGCCGGAGAGGAGAATCGCTACCGGAGGTCTTCTTCATCGCCATGCTTGCCTCCGGCGCGATGAGTGAGTAGTCTACTGATGTGTCACGGTTGATGATGTAAATCACCGTCCAGTTGGGAACCCCAAGAGAAAGGTATGATGAGCACAGCAGCAAGCTTTTCCCTCAATAAGAAACCAAGGTTTATCGTATCCAGGAAAAAACCAAACTCCAGAAGGTGATGCTCGCTAGCTTCGCGACAGCTCCGGACAATTTATAAGGTGCCTCGTCCAGTGCTTTGCTTTGCCAGCTGCAACGCGGAACCTGCACACAACACAACCAAATACTTTGCTCCCAACTTACAATGAGGTTGTCAATCTCACCGATTTGCTATAAATAAAGGAATGAGCGTATCGAGTGGAAAACAATAGTAGTATGCAAGAAAGTAAACAGTGCGAGTAAAGTAAACATGTGGTAGCAATATAAAGGAAATAGGACCGGGGTCCACAGTTCACTAGTGGTGTCTCTCCATAAGATAAATAACAGCATGCTGGGTAAACAAATTACAGTTGGACAATTGATAGAATAAAGATAGCGTGCATATATCGAGAGGATCACTATGAGATTTACTCTGGGTATTACAATAAGATACATAGAACGCCATCCAACTGCATCTATGACTAATAATCCACTCGCGGGAAATCAATCCGAGAACCCCACAAGTATTAAGTCGCAGACAACAGATAACTGCATTAAGCAAAGTGTGTAATGTAAATAAAGCATATATCCTTAGACATAAGAATGTTATTTTCTCTCTAGTGGCAACAGCACATCTACAACCTTAGAGGTTTCTATCTCTCCCCCAGATTAAATAGAGGCATAAACCCAACTATCGAGCATAAATACCCCCTCTTGGAGTCACTAGTATCTACTCGGCCAAGATAGCTACTAACAACAGAGAGCATGCAAGATCATAAACAACATAGAGATAACATAAGATAATATTCAGCACATCAACTCAATCATAACACCAATATTCATCGGATCCCAACAAACACAATATGTAGAATTACATAACGGTGATCTCGATCATGTAAGACAGCTCACGAGATCTAAACATAAAGCACATGGTGGAGAAGACAACCATCTAACAACTATTATGGACCCATAGTCCAAGGTAGACTACTAACTCATCGCGTCGGAGGCAAGCATGGCGATGAAGAAAACCTCTGGTGGCATTTCCCCTCTCCGGCAGGGTGCCGGGAAGAGCTTCTGGACCCTCCCGATCTCGGGTCGGCGACGGCGGCGGATCGCGATGTGTTTCTGGAAAAGTGATCGGGTGTTTAGATTTTTCCCGTCGGGGGGTCTTTATAGGCGAAGGGACAGCGTCAGAAGTGGACCAGGTGGGGCTCACCATAGGGCGGCGTGACCAGGCCCTGGGCCGCGCCCCCTGGTGGTGAGACCACCCTCTGGCTCGGTTCCGTCTCCTCTTTGGTTCTCTGGAAGCTTGGGTAAATTTCTGGATGTTCGGCTATTGTTTCGTCCAATTCCGAGAATATTTCCTATGTAACTTTTCTGAAACACAAAAACAGCAGAAAACAGGGAACTGACACTGTGGCATCTTGTTAATAGGTTAGTTTCAGAAAATGCATAAAAATGCCACGAAGTGTAACGAAACACTAAGCAAATGGTGTAAAAACAAGTATGGAGCATCAAAAATTATAGATACGTTTGAGACGTATCAACATCCTCAAGCTTAACTCCTGCTCGTCCTCGAGTAGGTAAGTGATAACAAAAGAATAATTTTTGAGGTGACATGCACCTACACAATCTTGACCATCTATGTAAGCATTATGTACTGGGATCAAAAGAACTTAAAACATGGGCATGAAAGATATAATCTTGATAGAAGAAACTTAGCAATCATGTTGTAACATGAGAAAGAACACAAACGAAAGATCATGAAAATAAAACAATGAAAGTCAAACGTGTGTTCAAATCATATGGAAAAACATAGCAAATGGTTTTCAGCTTGTCCTTCATGGAATAGCAAAACATAAATGCATAGGATACCTTCAAGTTTAAGAGGGCGACTAGATACAAATAATTTAAGAACAAGTGAAACCAACATCATGAATCAATCAATGAAAACTTTGGGACAATGCACATTATACTAAGAATGACAACTATGCTCTCTTAGACGGTGCATAAAGATAGAAGGTGGAGACTCAACATAAAAGTAAAAGAAAGGCCCTTCGCAGAGGGAAGCAATGATTACGAGTTTTATAAACCTTCAAAAATTATGGTACTTACTAGCTTTGAGCTCTCATTGCCCCCATCATAGGCATCTTGAATGGTTAGAGTTAATGCGAGTACAATTATGGAGCATATGCTTGACAAATCATAAGTTGAAAACCTCGTATCCCGTGAAGTACGAATACCCAAACCTCATGCTACTCGACTTAGAGTCCCAAACAGACTCTTGTCATTGTAAATATATGTGTATCATCGAGAACCACCAACGGGGTACCTCCTGCCCGATGACATGGAATAAGCCCACATCAAAATAACAAGACAAACAGACAATTAACACATCGACATCTCTTTTATTTACCATTGATATAGCTTTTTTATTGTGAGATGCGTCGTCGAATGTCCACTATGGGCATGCTGTAAATTTCCACCATGAATGATGCATGGCTTAGATTAGCGGCCCAGGAGTTTCCCTAACACATATAAAACTCCATGATCCCGCAAGATTCCCAACTTGTTTGACATCACGAGTATCCATAAACAAAAGATCACGATATCAACTCAAATGAAAGATAGTGCAATGTTGAAAGCTTGCCCCATGACGGCATGGCTGGGCTAATTTCCAACTTACAACTTGCAAGCATAACAACTCAACATAAGAGAGCCACAATGTCAAAATTTAAAACGAGAAAAGTAAAGTGTGCCATCAGATTCGTGAGAGCTTTACTGACCAATTTTCGCATAACACTAAAAAGAGTTTAATTTGAAGTATAGATAAAAGCAAGTCAAATGTACTTTGGAATAGCAAATTGCTAATAGGTATGTATGGTGGACACATTGGAACAACTTGGTTTTTAGGAGTTGGATGCACGAGTAGATCTCATACTCAGTACAAAATGAGGGCTAGCAAAAGACTGGGAGCGACCAACTAAGAGAGCAATAACGGCCATAATCATGCAAAGCGACAAAGCGACATTAAAAGAAGCATAAGATGGCATCAAAAGTCAAAAACTAAATGATCATAGAGGCTTATGGTGACTTTGTATGAGTCTAACATGTGTGAGCATGCGTCAAGTCAAGCCAAATAAAGCATCAAGGAGAAAACCTAATTAATGCTTCCAAATAATTAAAACAATGCATGATTTTTTCAAAGGCTCATTAAGCAATATCAGTCATTTGAGACAAGTCATTCTACAGCAAAACCACTAAGCATACTATCAAAAAGATATCAAGCACGACATGCAAAAGCCTAGGCCGCAGTCTACACAAGCTCCTTTTTGTACCACTTTTTTGCATGAAACTTTTTCTCTTTTCCAACATCATTCAAACTTTTTTAAAACAACTCTTTTGATGAAAACCAACATGGACCAGAGGTCAAAATACACCTTGATGCAAAGATATAACAAGATCTGAACATAAATCAAGACGAAAAATGAAAGCTAAACGCAGTAGCAAAAAAGAGAACACTCGTTGAAACGATAAGAGTGAAAAACGGAGTGTTCTTGGCAAATGAAAAGCAAGGTAACTTCTCCAAAAGTAATTTGTTGGGGTCCAACCATTTATTGTAGCAAACAAAATTAAACAAAAATGAAAACTAAAGACAACTGACGCTCCAAGAAAAATGCACAGTGCATGAAGCAATAAAAAATATAGTGTGTTGAAAGGTGACCTGATTTTTGCCGATGAAGAAGGGGTGCCTCGGGGGCATCCCCAAACTTTGACGCTTGTACCTCTTGGATATTTCTTGGGGTGACATGGGCATCCCCAAGCTTGAGCTTTTGTCCATTCTTCAACTCATCTCATCATTCTCTAATCCCTACACTTGAAAACTTCCTTCTTACAAAACTCAACACAATTCTATTAGCAACATTAGTGTAAGCATAATAATGGATCAACCCTTTTTGCTTCAGGTTTCAACTCAAAACCACCACATATAAAGCATATACTAATGTAGCAACTTCCACAAAAGTCCCGTGATCAAAATAACTCAAAAAGAAAGCGATCGAGCGGCAAACACAAATATTGGCAGAAATCTGTCAAAACAGAACAGCTGACAAAGGTCGAATTTTAGAGGGTTTTCTGTTGCTCAAATCAAAAAGTGTAAAACTAATGAAAGTTTGGATATAACCTGGGGCATATGCACAAGAAATAGCAGGTCCAAAAGATATACAGAGAATTTTCACAAATTTTTATGGTGCAGCACCGAAATCTGTTTCAGGACAGCAACATCCCCAAATCTTACCTCACTCAAATTAGAGGCTTCTCTTGGCACAAAAATGAAACAATAATGATAAGAAGAGATTATTACAGTAGCAATAACTTCCAAGACTCAAATAAAAGAAAAATAACTGAAAGTAAAATATTGGGTTATCTCCCAAGAGTGCTTTTCTTTAACGCCTTTGAGCTAAGCGCAGAAAGTGTGAATCAAGTAATATCAAGTGATGAAGCATCAAGTTCATAATTTGCTCTAAGAATAGAGTCAAAAAGTAATTTATTCCTCTTTCTAGGGAAGTGTTCCATACCTTTCTTGAGTGGGAATTGATATTTGATGGTGTCTTCCCTCATATCAATGATGGCACCTACAGTTCGAAGAAAAGGCCTTCCCAAAATAATAGGACATGAAGCATTGCATTCAACATCCATGACAAGAAAATCAACGGGAACAAGGTTATTGTTAACCATAATAAGAACATCATTAATCCTTCCTAAAGGTTTCTTCTTAGCAACATCAGCAATAGGAACATCATAATAACACTTTTCAAGTGGTGGTAAATCAAGCATGTCATAAATCTTTCTAGGCATAATAGAAATACTAGCACCTAGATCACATAAAGCATGGCAATCAAAACCATTAAAATGCATATCAATGATGGGTTCCCAACCATCTTCTAACTTCTTGGGTATAGAAGCTTTTTGCTTCAACTTTTCATCCCTAATTTTCATGAGAGCATTGGTAATATGCTTAGTAAAAGCAACATTTAAAGAACTAGCATTGGGACTCAAAGCAAGCTTTTGCAAGAACAAAATAACTTTAGATATATTGCAGCCATCAACATCAAAATCATTAAAGGAAATAGAGCTATCATCTCCCGCACTCCGAAAAATTTTAGCACTCTTTTGAGAAAAAGTTTTTACAGTTTTAGGCTTTTTAGTACAAGGAGTGAGAGTTTTCTCTACATCAATCAAAGTAAGAGGATTGCTAGCATTTGGAACAACATCATTAGAGGTAGTAATGGTACATACCTTCATCTTTCTAGCCATCTCATCTTCTCTTTCCCACCTTGCTTGCAATTCTGCTAGCATCCTAACATTTTTATCAATTCTAACTTGGATAGCATTAGCAGTGGCAAAAGGATTGTTCTCCTTAACATCATTAGGAAACACTTTTAATTTCAGAAGTTCAACATCATGAGCAAGGCTATCAACTTTAGAAGCAAGAATATCAATTTTGCCTAACTTTTCCTCAACAGACTTATTAAAAGCAGTTTGCTTACCGATGAAGTCCTTGAGCATGACTTCAAGCTCAGAGGGCGCAGCCCTAGCGTTGTTGGAGGAATTATCATAAGAGTTACCATAACCATTATCATTGGTAGAAGGATACGGCCTATAATTGTTATTGGCAAAATTGTTCCTATAAGCATTGTTGTTAAAATTATTATTTCTAATGAAGTTTACATCAACATGCTCTTCTTGAGCAACCAAAGAGGCTAAAGGAACATTATTAGGATCAACATGAGTCATATCATTAGAAAGCATAAGCATTATAGCATCAATCTTATCACTCAAAGAAGAGGTTTCCTTAACAGAATTTACCTTCTTACCTTGTGGAGCTCTCTCGGTGTGCCATTCAGAGTAATTTACTATCATATTTGGTACAGCAAACAACTGAGAGAGTTGCCGAGATTAGACAACATATGCTGACTGCACAGAGTAGGCAAAAGAGTTATGCTGATCCCAAGAGACGAAACATGAAATTTCAAGTGGGTGATGAGGTGCTTCTAAGGGTATCACCTAGTAAAGGTGTTGTGAGATTTAATATCAAAGGGAAGCTCAGCCCACGATACATTGGTCCTTTCAAGATAGTGGCACGAGTTGGGAAATTAGCATACCGCCTTGAACTACTCGAGTCAATGAAGGGTATACATAATGTATTCTATATCTCCATGTTGAGAAAGTATTTCCGAGATCCTGAACGACAGATGACGTTGGAGCCAATTATGATTGAGCAAGATTTGACGTTTGAGGCTCGGTCTGTACGGATCTTGGAGGAGGCTGATCGCGTAATGAGGCGTCGGACACTCAAGTTTGTCAAGATTCTTTGGACAAATCAAACAGAGCGAGAGGCAACATGGGAATTGGAATCAAGAATGCGAGAGAAGTATCCCGAGCTATTTACACCTGGTGAGTAACTACGATATATTTAAACTTCCGCCATCTTTTATCGTGGGTGAGTGAGAATTCGAGGACGAATTCAGTTGAACGGGTGGAGAATGTAATACCCCGGAATTTATAAAGACTAATCTTGACATAGCTCCTTATAGTTGACCAAAAAATTGACTTTTAGATCCATAAGTCGTATGGAAAATCTAAGACCATAGTTGGAGTCGTATCGTCGAGTTGTTCGAAATTATGTATAAGTTTCCGCAAATCTGAGTTCAAAATAAAATTTAGAGTTTTATTAAAATACAGACTGTTAGAGGCATTTTCGGATTTTATTTTTAATTCGGATCTGGATGGGAAAAAAAAGGGAAACTTAAATCCCCACGACCTAGGCCCAGCCCAAACCCGAACCAAACTCTCTCCCGCACAACCAGACGCCGCCGTCGGGAGCTCCATCAACTAGGGATCCACCTCGTCCGCCACCGGCAGCTGCTCCAGTGCGGGGTGCCGGGTCGTTGTTGTTTGGTCCGCTTGGTTCCCTCGTTCACGGTGGTCACTTCACCAGGTATTCAGAATACTTCCGCAGGCAATTATGCTGGTGCCGATTCGATTCATAGCTTAGTCCGCACGAATCCAGTCGCTAGCATCAATCTTTTTTTATACTAGTATCGTGTATGGATTCGATTCACTGGACTGGTTGCTAACTATTTCCAATCAGTAACCAATATCAGGACGTGCATCGATGCTCTCAATTAGATTTTCTAGCCAAGACGTACTACATGCTTTGCTGCAATAAGTGTTCTTTTTTATAAAGGAAGGATTCAGATTAGTACAGCCTTGTGTCGCTCACTCTTGTAGATTGATAATTGTAGTGTGTGGATACTATGGAATTATTTGGTCAGGTTCCGAATTAGCTTCTGTTTATTACCGATGGGTTCGAGTGTGTTTGTTCTAATTCCAGTACAGAATTACTACTACGAACCACACGCTACAGTTTAGTTAGAACCTGTGAGAACAATTCCTAAGATCGTTTTACCTACAGGATTTGGAGGTCCGGGTGTCGGGAGTGGTTCTACGGCTTGATCATCCATCCTAAGGCAAGTGCATGTTTGATGTTATGAGTGTCTTTGGTTTGCTGTCAGTGAGTTGTTGTATTGGCTGTTTTTTGCCTTGTGAAGTATTCGACAATTTTATTTTTAAGCCAGGGCGGTGATAAAGTTACAGGTAACTATTCCGCGAGGGTCGGTGAGTTAAGTTATTGTGTAACTACTCCGGTGAGCTTGAGCTAGGTCGGTGATAATTCACGTGATTAACTATTCCGCAAGGTCGGTGAGGAAGTTAACAGTGAATATTCCGGAATGCTCCAACTGTAAAGAATAAGTTGTATAAAAATGTTTCTGGTTTTCCTTTGGAATGTTGGATTCTTTCTTATTGTTTTGGCTCTACATAGTACTTTGCTGAGTATATCTTTACTCACTCTTGCCTTTCCTCTGTTTTATTTGGTTTCTTTTCAGGTACTCAGTGTAGCATCATGCATGGGAGGGAGTAGTTCACTACCACTTCGACGCACACGTCTACACTACATGCCTTAGAAGATCACATTACATAGTTGATCTATGGTTATTAGTACATTATCGTGTTTCCAGGAGTCTTATGCATGTTTTGTGAGCCTTGGCTGCTCTAGATTTAAATCTTTAAACCTTGTGTCATAAAGTCTTGCATTATATGATCTGCGTGGGTGCATATCTACTTTTATCAATATTGGATTTATTATATTGTGAATTGCGTGTCGTGGATGTCCTTAAAAACAAAGGAGGTGCTGCCGAAAATTTTAGTTGGTCGAAGTGTGTGTAAATGTTTTTTTGGGGGAAGTGTGGTAGCATTGCCGGGTTGTAGGAACCTGGGGTGTTACAGTTGGTATCAGAGCTATTGGTTTTAGATCTCTGGAGTAGGAAGAAAAAGAAACTTTTTTTAATCTATATAGGATAAACAACTAGTTATTTTGGAAACTTTGTCTTGTAGGTTGCTTAAATAACTAAAACTTGACTTAGGAACAACCAATAAAATTTTGACACACTTGTGCACTGTAGGATGGGGTCTTGGGTCATGCATGTCATTTACGTTTCTGCTGATTTTTTTATGTTGCTTCTTTAGCTAATCCTTTGAGTAAGGATGGAGATGATTTGATGTTATGTGTTATGGTTGCTGATTATTGGTTGTGTGTTGTATAGTTATGCCGCCGAGACGTAGAGGTCGTGCTCGTGGTCGTGCTGGCCACAATGGCCATGCTGGCCGCAACGGTCGAGCAGAGGAGTCGGATCCAGAGGTTGAGCAGAGTCATAATGAAGACGAGGATGCTAGCCGTTCTAGCAATAGTGACGGACGTCGTGCTTCAAACATGACTCTCACCAAATGGTTGGATATGAAATTGGAAAAGTTTGATGGATCAGGGACACCAATGGATGCTTCAAGCTGGCTCCGCAACATGGAGAGATACATGGGTGCTTCGGTGGTGACGCCAGAAGACAAGGTTGTTTATGTGGCTTTTCAACTGAAGGGTCTCGCTGATGTTTGGTGGGAAGGTGTTTTTGTAGCTTGGACACCGGCACATGGACCGCCGATGTGGGATGTTTTTGTTAACCAATTCACTGCTAAGTACTACCCATCTTCATTCAGGGAGAAGATGGATGTGGCCCTAAGGAACATCAAGCAAGGGAACAAGACAGTGGATGAGTATGATGCTGAATTTAGAAAGATTGTTCACTTTGTGGACCACATTAACCAGAATGAGCCTGAGAAAGCAAGGAGGTTCTTTGAAGGGCTTAATTCACGGTACCGACATGTCATGGGAGTGAACCGGCCACTCGACTATTTCTCCGTGGTTGAGCAGGCTAGGGGGTTGGAGTTACAATATCAGCTCACGGAGGCAGAGACAGCTCGTACTGCTAGTACCAATAATGGTGGTTCTGGGCACAAGAGGACCTACCAAGATGGAAGTGGGTCTAATCAGCGATCAGACTTCAAGAAGTTCAAGTCAGGACATCACTCTCAGCAGTCGATCAAGCCAAGGCAGACAGGGGTTCACTCTACTCCAGGGTCACGCTCTACTGCACCTACATTCCTCCGACCTGTTCCAGGGCAGGGCATGCTTTGTTTCAAGTGCGGCGAGGGTCATCGCTCATCTGAGTGCGACTTTTTAGGGTCTTGTCATCAATGTGGCAAATGTGGACACATGAGTAGAGTCTGCAAAGAGAACCCGAACTCTGTTATCAAGTGGGAGGTGGCCACATCTTCCAAAGCAGGGTCTTCGGTAGAAGGATCCTCTCGTGGTTCAGTATCCACAGTCAGATCTTCCCATGGTTCAGTACATATGATGGCATCTTCTCAGCAGTTTCAACCACCACCTCAGGCGTATCTAGCTCAGCACTTTCAGTCCCAATCGTTCCCAGCTCCGCCGCCAGGTTACTACTTGGCAGCGACTCCTCTTCCTACATCACACGCCCCGCTTCAGTTACCTGCACCACCTACTGCTCCGCTACCACCACATCAGGCTCCTGGGATTTCTTCTTCAGCACAACCTGGGATCTATGACATGCCTACTATGTCCTCTCTGGGTCGCCCTGATGTCGTTACAGGTATACTTCCAGTTGATTCACATGATGCATTAATTCTCTTTGATTCTGGTGCTACCTACTCGTTCGTGTCACTTGATTTTGTAAAGAAATCTAGCCTATATAGCCAAGATTTTTCCCAATCTGTCCGAGCTAGTTCCCCTGGTGGTTTGATCACCAGTTCTGTAGCATGTCCGGGTTGTGTTATCTCCATAGGCGATGAAGATTTCGTGGCAAACTTGATGGTAATTCCTCTACCATCGTTTGATGTTATCCTTGGTATGGATTGGCTGCACCGTTATCGGGCCATAATATCTTGTTTCTGGAAGACCATCACCTTGGAGGCTCCATCCGGTAAACAATTAATCTTTCAGTGCAATGCACCTCAACGTTCGCTATCATTGTTGGCTAGCCTGTTTCCGGGTCAGCGGCTGGTGAAGACCGGATTTCTTTGGGCTTTGCTAGCGAAGCCAAGTAAAGAGCTGAAAATCGAGGCCATTCGTGTGGTTAAAAATTATCCTGATGTTTTTCCTGCGGAGTTACCAGGTATGCCACCGGAGCGTGACGTGGTATTTCGTATTGACCTTGTTCCTGGTGCTCGCCCAATTTCAATCGCTCCGTATCGTTTAGCTCGTCCTTTCCAAGATGAGCTGAAGAAGCAAATTGATGACCTACCGTCCAAGGGTTTGATTCGGGGTAGTGTGTCATCATGGGGAGCTCCTGTCTTGTTTACCGAGAAGAAAGATTTGAGTTTGCGGATGTGTATTGATTACCGTGCTCTTAATGCGGTTACTATCAAGAACAAATATCCGATGCCTCGCATTGAGGACTTATTTGATCAATTGAAGGGAGCAAAGGTATTTTCAAAAATTGATCTGCAGTCGGGCTATAACCAAATAAGAGTGCGCGAAGAGGATATTGAGAAGACAGCGTTCTCTACCAAGTATGGGCATTATGAGTTTAAGGTTATGTCTTTTGGTCTAACTAATGCACCGGCTTATTTCATGGAGGCGATGAATAGCATGTTTTATAAGTATGATGATTTTGTGGTGGTATTTATCGACGACATTCTCATTTTCTCCAAAACGGAGGAAGAGCATGAGCGTCATTTGAGCATGGTACTTGAGACATTGAGGAAGAACAAGTTCTATGCTAAGTTGAAGAAATGTGAGTTTTGGCTTGTGGATGTCACCTTTTTGGGCCATGTTATCAATCGCGAAGGTATTTGCGTTGACCCCAACAAGGTTTCCACTGTCGTTGAGTGGGAACGACCATCCACTGTAAAGGAGGTGAGAAGTTTCTTGGGAATGGCTGGCTATTACCGGCGTTTCGTGAAGGATTTTTCCATTATTGCCAAGCCCATGACCATGCTTACACATAAAGGGGTAAAGTTTCAATGGACCCAGGAGTGTGAGCGTAGTTTTTGCTTGTTGAAGGATAGATTGGTGTCAGCTCCTATTCTCACACTTCCAGAGTTTGGAGAGCGTTTCACAGTATACTCCTGATGCTTCTCGTGTCGGGCTTGGCTGTGTGCTCATGCAGAATGGTAAGGTTATTGCCTACGCATCTAGGCAGTTGAGGAAGCATGGGGAAAATTATCCTACCCATGATCTAGAACTCGCAGCTGTTGTTTTTGCACTCAAGATTTGGAGGCATTATCTCTATGGAGCGACGTGTGACATATTTACAGATCATAAGAGTCTCAAGTATATCTTCACCCAGAAGGATTTGAACTTAAGGCAGAGGAGATGCTTGGAGTTGATTAAAGATTATGATCTCAATATTCAGTATACACCGGGTAAAGGAAATGTGGTTGCGGATGCTCTTAGTCGGAAGTCAGTTCCTCCCACAATAAATTTCTTAATAGCTGATTTTCAGCGGATGGATATCTCATATTGCTATGCAGGAGTTGTCGAATCAGAGTCACAACTCATTCTTGAGTCAGCCATACCAGATCGAGTATTGGAAGCACATCAACAAGATCGACTACTGCAGCAGGCTAAGAAGCGCATTCGAGAAGGGAAGACTGGAGATTTTACTTTGGATGCCATGGGAGCAGTTCGGTTTCACGGTCATCTTTGTGTGCCACAAAACTCACAGGTAAAACAAGATATTTTGAGGGAGGCACACCGTACTCCATATACAGTACATCCAGGTGAAAACAAGATGTACCAGGATTTAAAGAAAAATTATTGGTGGAAACGGATGAAGGTTGACGTCGCTAAATATGTGGCTTCTTGTAGTGTGTGTCAGCAAGTCAAGGCTGAGCATAAGAGACCAGCAGGATTGTTGCAATCCCTAGCGGTTCCGGAGTGGCCATGGGATGACATTGCAATGGATTTTGTTGTTGGGCTACCTCGTACACAACGAGGGAAGGATGCTATTTGGGTGGTTTTGGACCGGCTCAGCAAAGTCGCTCATTATATACCTATTCGCACTACAAATTCAGCGAGTGACCTGGCTCCGATATATGTGAGAGAGATAGTACGGTTGCATGGGGTTCCAAAAACTATTGTTTCCGATAGAGATGCTAAGTTTGTATCCAAGTTCTGGGAGAGCCTTCAAAGTGCGTTGGGTACAGAGTTGAGGCGTAGCACATCGTTTCACCCCCAAACGGATGGCCAGTCAGAGCGTACGATCCAGACCTTGGAGGATATACTGAGATGTTGTGTTTTATCTTGGCAAGGTAGTTGGGAGGACCACTTGCCACTGGTGGAGTTTTCATATAATAATAGCTATCAAGTTAGCATCCGCATGGCACCTTACGAGGCTCTATATGGACGGAAGTGCAGATCTCCGCTTTGTTGGACTGTCGTGGGTGAGAAAGCAGTGTTGCGGCCAGATTGGGTACAGCAAACAACTGAGAGAGTTGCCGAGATTAGACAACATATGCTGGCTGCACAGAGTAGGCAAAAGAGTTATGCTGATTCCAAGAGACGAAACATGGAATTTCAAGTGGGTGATGAGGTGCTTCTAAGGGTATCACCTAGTAAAGGTGTTGTGAGATTTAATATCAAAGGGAAGCTCAGCCCACGATACATTGGTCCTTTCAAGATAGTGGCACGAGTTGGGAAATTAGCATACCGCCTTGAACTACTCGAGTCAATGAAGGGTATACATAATGTATTCTATATCTCCATGTTGAGAAAGTATTTCCGAGATCCTGAACGGCAGATGACGTTGGAGCCAATTATGATTGAGCAAGATTTGACGTTTGAGGCTCGGCCTGTACGGATCTTGGAGGAGGCTGATCGCGTAATGAGGCATCGGACACTCAAGTTTGTCAAGATTCTTTGGACAAATCAAACAGAGCGAGAGGCAACATGGGAATTGGGATCAAGAATGCGAGAGAAATATCCCGAGCTATTTACACCTGATGAGTAACTACGATTTATTTAAACTTCAGCCATCTTTTATCGTGGGTGAGTGAGAATTCGAGGACGAATTCAGTTGAACGGGTGGAGAATGTAATACCCCGGAATTTATAAAGACTAATCTTGACATAGCTCCTTATAGTTGACCAAAAAATTGACTTTTAGATCCATAAGTCGTATGGAAAATCCAAGACCATAGTTGGAGTCGTATCGTCGAGTTGTTCGAAATTATGTAGTTTCCGCAAATCTGAGTTCAAAATAAAATTTAGAGTTTTATTAAAATATAGACTGTTAGAGGCATTTTCGGATTTTATTTTTAATTCGGATCTGGATGGGAAAAAAAGGGAAACTTAAATCCCCACGACCTAGGCCCAGCCCAAACCCGAACCAAACTCTCTCCCGCACAACCAAACGCCGCCATCGGGAGCTCCATCAACTAGGGATCCACCTCGTCCGCCACCGGCAGCTGCTCCAGTGCGGGGTGCCGGGTCGTTGTTGTTTGGTCCGCTTGGTTCCCTCGTTCACGGTGGTCACTTCACCAGGTATTCAGAATACTTCCGCAGGCAATTATGCTGGTGCCGATTCGATTCATAGCTTAGTCCGCACGAATCCAGTCGCTAGCATCAATCTTTTTTTATACTAGTATCGTGTATGGATTCGATTCACTGGACTGGTTGCTAACTATTTCCAATCAGTAACCAATATCAGGACGTGCATCGATGCTCTCAATTAGATTTTCTAGCCAAGACGTACTACATGCTTTGCTGCAATAAGTGTTCTTTTTTATAAAGGAAGGATTCAGATTAGTACAGCCTTGTGTCGCTCACTCTTGTAGATTGATAATTGTAGTGTGTGGATACTATGGAATTATTTGGTCAGGTTCCGAATTAGCTTCTGTTTATTACCGATGGGTTCAAGTGTGTTTGTTCTAATTCCAGTACAGAATTACTACTACGAACCACACGCTACAGTTTAGTTAGAACCTGTGAGAACAATTCCTAAGATCGTTTTACCTACAGGATTTGGAGGTCCGGGTGTCGGGAGTGGTTCTACGGCTTGATCATCCATCCTAAGGCAAGTGCATGTTTGATGTTATGAGTGTCTTTGGTTTGCTGTCAGTGAGTTGTTGTATTGGCTGTTTTTTGCCTTGTGAAGTATTCGACAATTTTATTTTTAAGCCAGGGCGGTGATAAAGTTACAGGTAACTATTCCGCGAGGGTCGGTGAGTTAAGTTATTGTGTAATTACTCCGGTGAGCTTGAGCTAGGTCGGTGATAATTCACATGATTAACTATTACGCAAGGTCGGTGAGGAAGTTAACAGTGAATATTCCGGAATGCTCCAACTGTAAAGAATAAGTTGTATAAAAATGTTTCTGGTTTTCCTTTGGAATGTTGGATTCTTTCTTATTGTTTTGGCTCTACATAATACTTTGCTGAGTATATCTTTACTCACTCTTGCCTTTCCTCTGTTTTATTTGGTTTCTTTTCAGGTACTCAGTGTAGCATCATGCATGGGAGGGAGTAGTTCACTACCACTTCGACGCACACGTCTACACTACATGCCTTAGAAGATCACATTACATAGTTGATCTATGGTTATTAGTACATTATCGTGTTTCCAGGAGTCCTATGGATGTTTTGTGAGCCTTGGCTGCCCTAGATTTAAATCTTTAAACCTTGTGTCATGAAGTCTTGCATTATATGATCTGCGTGGGTGCATATCTACTTTTATCAATATTGGATTTATTATATTGTGAATTGCGTGTCGTGGATGTCATTAAAAACAAAGGAGGTGCTGCCGAAAATTTTAGTTGGTCGAAGTGTGTGTAAATGTTTTTTTGGGGGAAGTGTGGTAGCATTGCCGGGTTGTAGGAACCTGGGGTGTTACAATAGGACCGGGGTCCACAGTTCACTAGTGTTGTCTCTCTATAAGATACTCCCTCCATTTTAAAATATAAGATGTTTTAGCTTTGTGAAGCAAATGTATTTAGATATTTTTTAGTGTGTAGGTTCATTTGAATATACACACTAAAATATGTCTAGATACATTCGCTTCACAAACCTAAAACATCTTATATTTTAAAACGGAGGGAGTAAATAACAACATGATGGGTAAACAAATTACAGTTGGGCAATTGATAGAATAAAGATAACGTGCATATGTCGAGAGGATCACTATGAGATTTACTCTGAACATTACAACAAGATACATAGACCGCCATCCAACTGCATCTATGACTAATAATTCACTCGCGGGAAATCAATCCGAGAACCCCATAAGTATTAAGTTGCGAACAACAGATAACTGCATTAAGCAAAGTGTGTAATGTAAACAAAGCATATGTCCTTGGACATAAGAATGTTGTTTTCTCCCTAGTGGCAACAACACATCTACAACCTTAGAGGTTTCTGTCACTCCCCCAGATTAAATAGAGGCATGAACCCAACTATCGGGCATAAATACCCCCTCTTGGAGTCAGTAGTATCTACTCGGCCAAGATAGCTACTAACAACGGAGAGCATGCAAGATCATAAACAACATAGAGATAACATAAGATAATATTCAGCACATCAACTCAATCATAACACCAATATTCATCGGATCCCAATAAACACAACATGTAGAATTACATAACGGTGATCTCGATCATGTAAGGCAGCTCACGAGATCTAAACATGAAGCACATGGTGGAGAAGACAACCATCTAGCTACTGCTATGGACCCATAGTCCAAGGTAGACTACTCACTCATCGCGCCGGAGGCAAGCATGGCGATGAAGAAGACCTCTAGTGGCGATTCCTCTCTCCGGCAGGGTGCCGGGAAGAGCTTCTGGATCCTCCCGATCTCGGGTCGACGATGGCGGCGGATCGCGATGTGTTTCTGGAAAAGTGATCGGGTGTTTAGGTTTTTCCCGTCAGGGGGTCTTTATAGGCGAAGGGGCAGCGTCAGAAGTGGACCAGGTGGGGCTCACCATAGGGCGGCGCGACCAGGCCCTGGGCCGCGCCCCCTGGTGGTGAGGCCACCCTCTGGCTCGGTTCCGTCTCCTCTTCGGTTCTCTGGAAGCTTCGGTAAATATCTGGATGTTCGGCTTTTGTTTCGTCCAATTCCGAGAATATTTTCTGTGTAACTTTTCTAAAACACAAAAATAGCAGAAAACAGGGAACTGGCACTGTGGCATCCGCACTGTGGCATCTTGTTAATAGGTTAGTTTCGGAAAATGCATAAAAATGCCACGAAGTGTAACGAAACACTAAGCAAATGGTGTAAAAACAAGCATGGAGCATCAAAAATTATAGATACGTTTTAGACGTATCATCTACCTTGGACTATGGGTCCATAGCAGTAGCTAGATGGTTATCTTCTCCACCATGTGCTTCATGTTTAGATCTCGTGAGCTGCCTTACATGATCGAGATCACCGTTATGTAATTCTACATGTTGTGTTTGTTGGGATCCGATGAATATTGGTGTTATGATTGAGTTGATGTGCTGAATATTATCTTATGTTATCTCTATGTTGTTTATGATCTTGCATGCTCTCCGTTGTTAGTAGCTATCTTGGCCGAGTAGATACTAGTGACTCCAAGAGGGGGTATTTATGCTCGATAGTTGGGTTCATGCCTCTATTTAATCTGGGGGAAGAAACCTCTAAGGTTGTAGATGTGTTGTTGCCACTAGGGAGAAAACAACATTCTTATGTCCAAGGACATATGCTTTGTTTACATTACACACTTTGCTTAATACAGTTATCTTTTGTTCGCAACTTAATACTTGTGGGGTTCTCAGATTGATTCCCCGCGAGTGGATTATTAGTCATAGATGCAGTTGGATGGCGGTTGATACGTCTCCAACGTATCTATAATTTTTGATGCTCCATGCTTGTTTTTACACCATTTGCCTACTGTTTCGTTACACTTCGTGGCACTTTTATGCATTTTCCGGAACTAACCTATTAACGAGTTGCCACAGTGCCAGTTCCCTGTTTTCTGCTGTTTTTGTGTTTCAGAAGTGATACACAGGAAATATTCTCGGAATTGGACGAAACAAGTTCCTGAAGTCTTATTTTACCCGGAAGCTTCCAGAGATCCGAAGGAGAGTAGGAGGGGGGCCACCAGGGCCCCACACACAGGGCTGGCGCGGCCAGGCCCTGGGCCGCGCCACCCTGGCGTGAGGGAGCCTGGCTCCTCCTCTGACATCGCCCCTTCGCCTATAAAGACCCCCCGACGGAAAAAACCTAAGGACCCGATCAATTTTCCAGAACACATCATGATCCACCGCCGTCGTCGACCCAAAGATCGGGAGGGTCCAGAAGCTCTTCCCGGCACCCTGCCGGAGAGGGGAATCGCCACCGGAGGTCTTCTTCATCGCCATGCTTGCCTCCGGAGCGATGAGTGAGTAGTCTACCTTGGACTATGGGTCCATAGCAGTAGCTAGATGGTTGTCTTCTCCACCATGTGCTTCATGTTTAGATCTCATGAGCTGCCCTACATGATTGAGATCACCGTTATGTAATTCTACATGTTTGGTTTGTTGGGATCCGATGAATATTGGTGTTTATGATTAAGTTGTTGTACTGAATATTATCTTTTGTTATCTCTATGTTGTTTATGATCTTGCATGCTCTCCGTTGTTAGTAGCTATCTTGGCCGAGTAGTTGCTAGTGACTCCAAGAGAGGGTATTTATGCTCAATAGTGGATTCATGCCTCTATTTAACCTGGGGGAGTGACAGAAACCTCTAAGCTTGTAGATGTGATGTTGCTACTAGGGAGAAAACAACATTCATATGCTCAAGGTCATATGCTTTGTTCACATTACACACTTTGCTTAATGCAATTATCTATTGTTCGCAACTTAATACTTGTGGAGTTCTCAGATTGATTCGCCACAAGTGGATTATTAGTCATAGATGCAGTTGGATGGCGCTCTATGTATTTTGTTGTAATGCCCAGAGTAAATCTCATAGTGATCTTCTTGACATATCACGTTTATCTTTATTCTATCAATTGCCCAACTGTAATTTGTTTACCCAGCATGTGTTATTTATCCTATGGAGAGACACCACTAGTGAACTGTGGACCCCGGTCCTATTTCCATCATATTGTTATCACCTGTTTACTTTACTCGCACTGTTTACTTTACTCGCATACTTTTACTGTTTTCCACTCGATACACTCATAACCTTTGTTTCAAGTAAACCGGTGAGATTGACAACCTCATCGTAAGTTGGAAACAAAGTACTTGGTTGTGTGTGTGCAGGTTCCACGTTGCAGCTAGTAAGCAAAGCTTGGACGAGGCGCCATATATAAATTATTCGAAGCTGTCGCAAACTAGCAAGCATCACTTTCAGTCGTTTGTCTCTCCTCTCCAAGAACGATAAACCGTGGTTTCTTAACTGAGGGAAAATCTTGCTGCTGTATTCATCACACCTTCCTCTTGGGGTTCCCAACGGGCTGGACATTCAACTAGGCACCAACTCTTGGCGCCATCATCCCAGCAATCAAGCTCTTTTCTGGTGCTGTTGCCGGGGAGGAAGTAGAAGACTTCTGCGAGGGCAGTTTTCGCGCACACATCCTTTACTTTGTTTTATTGTTTTGGTTTACTTTATTTATTTTACCTGCATCGTTTTATATCAAAAACCCAAAAAAATTAGAATCCTTGGTAGTTGTTTTTACTTGTTTACTTTCGTTTTGCTAAAATGGCCAATCCTGAAAACACCAAGTTGTGTGACTTTACTAACACAAACAATAGTGATTTTATCTGCACTCCTATTAAGCCACCTGCTCCTGCTACAAACTTTTATGAGATTAAGCCTGCTTTGTTGAACCTTGTTATGAAAGAGCAATTTTCTGGTGCTAGTACTGAAGATGTTGTAGCTCATCTCAACAATTTTGTTGAGCTATGTGAGATGCAGAAATATAAGGATGTAGAAAGTGATATTATTAAGCTCAAGTTGTTTCCTTTTTCTTTGAGAGGAAAAGCTAAAGATTGGTTGCTGTCTTTGACTAAGAATAGTATTGATTCATGGGCTAAGTGTAAGGATGCTTTTATTGGTAGATACTATCCTCCTGCTAAGATTATATCTCTGCATAGCAATATTATGAAGTTTACTCAGTTTGATAATGAACATGTTGCTCAAGCTTGGGAAAGGATGAAATCTATGATAAAGAATTGCCCCACTCATGGACTGACTACTTGGATGATTGTCCAAACTTTTTATGCAGGACTGAATTTTTCTTCAAGGAACCTACTTGATTCAGCTGCTGGAGGCACTTTTATGTCCCTTACCTTGGGCGCCGCAACAAAGCTACTTGACAACATGATGGTAAATTATTCTGAATGGCACACCGAGAGAGCTCCACAAGGTAAGAAGGTAAATTCTGTTGAGGAAACCTCTTCCTTGAATGATAAGATTGATACCATTATGGCTATGCTTGCTAATGATAGGACTAATGTTGATCCTAATAATGTTCCTTTGGCCTCTCTGGTTGCTCAAGAAGAGCATGTTGATGTGAATTTGATTAGAAATAATAATTTTAACAACAATGCTTATAGGAACAATTTTGCTAGTAACAATTATAGGTCGTATCCTTCTACCAATGGTAATGGTTATGGTAATTCCTACAACAACACTAGGGCCGTGCCCTCCGAGCTTGAGGTAATGCTCAAGGACTTCATCGGTAAGCAAACTGCTTTTAACAAGTCTGTTGAGGAAAAGTTAGGCAAAATTGATATTCTTGCTTCTAAAGTTGATAGCCTTGCTCATGATGTTGAACTTTTGAAATTAAAAGTGTTGCCTAATGATGTGAAAGATAACAATGTTTTTGCTACTGCTAATGCTATTCAAGTTGGAATTGATGAAAATATTAGATTGTTAGCGGAATTGCATGCCAGGTGGGAAAGAGAAGATGAGATGGCTAGAGAGATGAAGGTATGTACCATTACTACCTCTAATGATGTTGCTAAGAAGAAACCTTTGGGAAGGATTAATGATGTTCTTATTGTGGTTAACAATAACCTTGTTCCCGTTGATTTTCTTGTAATGGACGTTGAATGCCATGCTTCATGTCCTATTATTTTGGGAAGACCCTTTCTTCGAACTGTAGATGCTATCATTGATATGAGGGAAGGCACTATCAAATATCAATTCCCACTAAAGAAATGTATGAAACACTTCCCTAGAAAAAGAAAGAAATTACTTTTTGACTCTATTCTTAGAGCAAATTATGAGCTTGATGCTTCATCACTTGATATTACTTGATTCGCAATTTTCTGCGCCTAGCTCAAAGGCATTAAAGAAAAGCACTCTTGGGAGATAACCCAATGTTTTTACTTTCAGTACTTTTTCTTTTATTTGAGTCTTGGAAGTCATTACTACTGTAATGACCGCTCCTTATCTTGTTTATTTCGTTTTTGTGCCAAGAGAAGCCTCTAATTCGAGTGAGGTAAAGATTTGGAGATGTTGCTGTCCTGAAACTGTTTTCGGTGCTGCACCGTAAAAATTCGTATAAATTATCTGTATATCTTTTGAACCTGCGATTTCTTGTGCATATGCCCCAGGTTATATCCAAACTTTTGTTAGTTGAACACTTTTTGATTTGAGCAACGGAAAACCCCTCAAAAATTCGACCTTTGTCAGCTGTTCAGTTTTGACAGATTTCTGCCAATATTTGTGTTTGCCACTTTATCGCTTTCTTTTGAGTTCTTTTGATCATGGAACTTTTGGAGAAGTTGCTACAGTAGTATTTGCTATATATGTGGTGGTTTTGAGTTGAAACCTGAAGCAAAAATAGGATTGATTATATGTTATGCTTGCACTAATGTTGCTAATAGAATTGTGTTTAGTTTTGTATGAAGGAAGTTTTCAAGTGTAGGGATTGGAGAATGATGAGATGAGTTGAAGAATGGACAAATGCTCAAGCTTGGGGATGCCCATGCATCACCCCAATAAATATCCAAGAAGTACAAGCGTCAAAGCTTGGGGATGCCCCCGAGGCAACCCTTCTTCATCGGCAAAAATCAGGTCACCTTTCAAAACACTATATTTTTATTGCTTCATGCACTATATGTTTTTCTTGGAGCGTCAGTTGTTTTAGTTTTCTTAGTTGGTTTAGTTTGTTTGTTTGCTGCAATAAATGGTTGGACCCCAACAAATTTCCTTTGGAGGAGATGTACTCCTTTTCATTTGCAAAGAACACTCCGTTTTTCATTCTTACAATTTCACCGGGTGTTCTTTTTCTGCTACTGCTTTTGGTTTTTGTTTTCGCCTTGATTTGCGTTCAGACCTTGCCATATCTTTTCATCAAGGTGTATTTCTGCCTCTGATCTTTATTGGTTTTCATCAAAAGAGGTGTCTTTAAAATTTCAAATGGTGTTGGAAAAGAGAAAAAGCTTTGCGCAAAAAGGTGGTACAAGAAGGAGCTTGTGTAGACTGCGGCTTAGGCTTTTTCATGTCATGCTTGATGTCTTTTTGATAGTATTCTTAGTGGTTTTGCTGTAGCATGACTTGTCTCAAATAACTGAGATTGCTTAATGAGCCTTTGAAAAAATAATGCGTTGTTTTTATTGTATGGAAGCATTATTTTGGTTTTCTCCTTGATGCTTTATTTGGGTTGACTTGGCGCATGCTCACACA
Organism: Dactylis glomerata; assembly: GCA_007115705.1. Classification (NCBI taxonomy): domain Eukaryota; kingdom Viridiplantae; phylum Streptophyta; class Magnoliopsida; order Poales; family Poaceae; genus Dactylis; species Dactylis glomerata. The sequence goes on along the minus strand of QXEO01001137.1, from coordinate 830,931 downwards.
TGTTAGACTCTTACAAAGTCGCCAATAGCCTCTATGATCATTTAGTTTTTGACTTTTGATGCCATCTTATGCTTCTTTTAATGTCGCTTTGTCACTTTGCATGATTATGGCCATTATTGCTCTCTTAGTTGGTCGCTCCTAGTCTTTTGCTAGCCCTCGCCTTGTACTAAGTATGAGCTCTACTCGTGCATCCAACTCCTAAAAGCCAAAGTTTTCCAAAGTATCCACCATACATACCTACTAGCAATTTGCTATTCCAAGTAAATTTGACTTGCTTTTATTTTCTCTTCAAATTAAACTCTTACCAGTGTTATGCGAAATTCGGTAAGTAAAGCTCTCACGAACTGGAAGGCACACTTTACTTTTTCCTGTTCTTAAAAAAATTGACATTGTGGTCTCTTATGTTGAGTTGTTATGCTTGCAAGTTGTAAGTTGGAGACTAGCCCAGCCATGCAGTCATGGGCAAGATTTCAACATTGCACTTCTTAATTGAGTTGATATCGTGATCTTTTGTTTATGGATGCTCGCGGTGTGAAATGAATTGGGAATCTTGTGGGGATCATGGAGTTTGTATATGTGTTAGGGAAACGCCGGGCCGCTAATCTAAGCTATGCATAATTCATGGTGGAAATTTGCAGCATACCCATGGTGAACATTCGACGACGCATCTCACAATAAAAAGCTAAACAAATGGCAAATAAAAGAGATGTCAAGGTGTCCATTGTCTGCTTGTCCTGTCATTTTGGTGTGGGCTTGTTCCATGTCATCGGGCACGGAGGTACCCCATTGGCGGTTCTCAATGATATGCATATACTTACAATGACAAGAGCCTTGCTTGGGACTCTAAGTAAAGTAGCATGAGGTTTGGGTACTCGTATTCACGGGGCACGAGGTTTTCAACTTATGATTTGTCAAGCATATGCATCATAATTGTTCTCGCATTAACTTTAACCATTCAAGACGCTTATGATGGGGGCAATGAGAGCTCAAAGCCGGTAAGTACCATAATTTTTGAAGGTTATAAAACTTGCAATCACTGTTTCCCTCTGCGAAGGGCCTTTCTTCTACTTTTATGTTGAGTCACCACCTTCTTTCTTTATGCACCATTAAGAGAGCATAGTTGTCATTCTTAGTGTAATATGCATTGTCCCAAAGTTCATTGATTGATTCATATTGTTGGTTTCACTTGTTCTCAAATTATTTGTATCTAGTCGCCCTCTTAAACTTGAAGGTGTCCTATGCATTTATGTTTTGCTCTCTTTGAAGGACAAGCTGAAAACCATTTGTATGTTTTTCCTTATGATTTGAACACACGTTTGACTTTCATTGTTTCATTTTCATGATCTTTTGTTTGTGTTCATTTGCATGTTTACAACATGGTTGCTAAGTTCTTATTGTCAAGATTATATCTTTCATGCCCATGTTTTAAGTTCTTATGATCCCAGCTCACAAATGCTTACATATATGATCAAGATTGTGTAGGTGCATGTCACCTCAAAAATTATTCTTTTGTTATCACTTACCTACTCGAGGACGAGCAGGAGTTAAGCTTGGGGATGCTTGATACGTCTTCAACGTATCTATAATCTTTGATGCTCCATGCTTGTTTTTACACCATTTGTCTACTGTTTCGTTACACTTCGTGGCACTTTTATGCATTTTCCGGAACTAACCTATTAACGAGTTGCCACAGTGTTAGTTCCCTGTTTTCTGATGTTTTTGTGTTTCAGAAGTGATACACAGGAAATATTCTCGGAATTGGACGAAACAAGTTCCTGAAGTCTTATTTTACCCGGAAGCTTCCAGAGATCCGAAGGATAGTAGGAGGGGGGCAACCAGGGCCCCACACATAGGGCTGGCGCGGCCAGGCCCTGGGCCGCGCCACCTTGGCATGAGGGAGCCTGGCTCCTCCTCTGACATCGCCCCTTCGCCTATAAAGACCCCCCGACGGGAAAAACCTAAGGACCCGATCAATTTTCCAGAACACATCGCGATCCGCCGCCGCCGTCGACTCGAAGATCGGGAGGGTCCAGAAGCTCTTCCCGGCACCCTGCCGGAGAGGGGAATCACCACCGGAGGTCTTCTTCATCGCCATGCTTGCCTCCGGAGCGATGAGTGAGTAGTCTACCTTGGACTATGGGTCCATAGCAGTAGCTAGATGGTTGTATTCTCCACCATGTGCTTCATGTTTAGATCTCATAAGCTGCCCTACATGATTGAGATCACCGTTATGTAATTCTACATGTTTGGTTTGTTGGGATCCGATAAATATTGGTGTTTATGATTAAGTTGCTGTACTGAATATTATCTTTTGTTATCTCTATGTTGTTTATGATCTTGCATGCTCTCCGTTGTTAGTAGCTATCTTGGCCGAGTAGTTGCTAGTGACTCCAAGAGGGGGTATTTATGCTCGATAGTGGGTCCATGCCTCTATTTAACCTGGGGGAGTGACAGAAACCTCTAAGGTTGTAGATATGCTGTTGCTACTAGGGAGAAAACAACATTCATATGCTCAAGGTCATATGCTTTGTTTACATTACACACTTTGCTTAATGCAATTATCTGTTGTTCGCAACTTAATACTTGTGGAGTTCTCGGATTGATTCGCCACAAGTGGATTATTAGTCATAGATGCAGTTGGATGGCGGTCTATGTATTTTGTTGTAATGCCCAGAGTAAATCTCATAGTGATCTTCTTGACATATCACGTTTATCTTTATTCTATCAATTGCCCAACTGTAATTTGTTTACCCAGCATGTGTTATTTATCCTATGGAGAGACACCACTACGAACTGTGGACCCCGGTCCTATTTCCATCATATTGCTATCACCTGTTTACTTTACTCGCACTGTTTACTTTACTCGCATACTTTTACTGTTTTCCACTCGATACACTCATAACCTTTGTTTCAAGCAAACCGGTGAGATTGACAACCTCATCGTAAGTTGGGAACAAAGTACTTAGTTGTGTGTGTGCAGGTTCCGCGTTGCAGCTAGTAAGCAAAGCTTGGACGAGGCGCCATATATAAATTGTCCGAAGCTGTCGCAAACAAGCAAGCATCACCTTCAGTCGTTTGTCTCTCCTCTCCAAGAACGATAAACCTTGGTTTCTTAACTGAGGGAAAATCTTGCTGCTATATTCATCACACCTTCCTCTTGGGGTTCCCAATGGGCTGGACATTCAACTAGGCACCAACTCTTGGCGCCATCATCCCAGCAATCAGCGGTCTATGTATCTTGTTGTAATGCCCAGAGTAAATCTCATAGTGATCCTCTCGACATATGCACGTTATCTTTATTCTATCAATTGCCCAACTGTAATTTGTTTACCCAGCATGTTGTTATTTATCTTATGGAGAGACACCACTAGTGAACTGTGGACCCCGGTCCTATTTCCTTTATATTGCTATCACATATTTACTTTACTCGCACTGTTTACTTTCGCGCATACTACTATTGCTTTCCACTCGATACGCTCATTCCTTTGTTTACAGCAAACCGGTGAGATTGACAACCTCATCGTAAGTTGGGAGCAAAGTATTTGGTTGTGTTGTGTGCAGGTTTCGCGTTGCAGCTGGCAAAGCAAAGCACTGGATGAGGCGCCTTATAAATTGTCCGGAGCTGTCGCGAAGCTAGCGAGCATCACCTTCTGGAGTTTGGCTTTTTTCTGGATACGATAAACCTTGGTTTCTTACCGAGGGAAAAGCTTGCTGCTGTGCTCATCATACCTTCCTCTTGGGGTTCCCAACTGGACGGTGATTTACATCATCAACCGTGCCGCATCACCGTCACGCGCGAGCAGCGCCAGCGCCAGCGGGAGCTCGAGCAGCGGCCCGTCATCGCGGAGCGCGACGAGCGCGTCTGTCTCGAGTGGCGCGAGCAATTCCCAGAGGACGTCGCCGTGATGGAGGCCTTCTACGCCGAGAAGGCCGAGGAGAAGGCGGGTTGAAGGCGGCGAAGAAGGCCCACCGCGAGGAGCGCCGGGTGAAATCGGCAGCGAGGAAGAAGGAGAGGGAGGAGAAGGCCGCGAGGAAGGCGGCAAGGAAGAAGGAGGAGAAGAAAAACAGCACCAGCCCGTCGATGATCGTTGTGTCGTCTTCCTCTTCCTTCGACTGGTCGTCCACTCCGGTGTCGTTGATGACCCTGTCCTCTAGCTTCTGGGACTCTCTCGACGAGGAGTAGTGTAGTTTTTAGCATTGTAGCGGTGTATCGGTGTAATTTCTATCTATTTGCAATGTTAAAATAATTATGAAATGTGTTTGTGGCGCTGTATAATGGCGCGTTCGGCGAAGGAACGTTTTTAGCGCTCGCGAACTCTCTCCAGTTTAGCGCCTCCGGTGGGGGAAAATTCGCGATAGCGCGCGGTAAACATTTACAGCGCGCTCGCAGCGACGTATACCATGCCGAAATATAGCGCGGCTGTTGAAGATGCTCTAAGATCAGCACGCAGTGGTAGCCGCCTAGAGATGCAGTGGGTCACTATGTTATGGTTTGTGGAATGGAGCCAAGGGTATGGATGTATCTATTACTTCCTTTCACCATTAATATTTAGGGATTTCTATTTTTGTGCCCTCGGGTCCTTCGTTGTACTCAGTTTTCCCCAGCTCCTTAGTTTTTCCTCAGTTTTGACCAAGCCCTTGTCTGAAACCCTCACAAGGAGCTCGGACGGGAGGAATCATGTTTAGTTGACCGTTCCGTGCTGACGAGTGGGGCCGCGTCGTGTGGAGCTGGTAGAAAGGGACCGCGTGGGACAGGACGAGACCGTGTTTGGTAATACGAGCGGAGCTGGGGCCGTAGCATGTGGGGCCATAGCGTGTGGAGCCGTGTGGGTCCGGGACGTGGGCACGAGTGGTTTCTGTCTCTTTCGCCCAGATTAGCAGTTTTCAATGCACATTTTTCCTCTCTCTCGCTCGATCTCATTCATTCTTGATTGCCCAAATTGGTAGCAAATCTAGAGCAGCTTCTCCTTCTATTTTTTAACGCCATTCATTTCTTTATTCCTTCATTTTTACCCAATCAGGTACTCTCTCCGATCCATATTACTCTTCACTAATACAGATGTATCAACCACTAAAATTTGTTTAGATACAACCACATTAGCAAAGAGTAATATGGATCGGAGGGAGTAGGAAATCTAGGGCACAAATCCAGAGAAAATATAGGGACGATAAGCTGCATACAACAGCCAACATAGCATAGATTAACAGTACTACCGACCGAGATCCAACATAACCTACATTTTACATGAATGGTATTAAGCCTGGAGGCTGCGCAGGTGAATCCCAAGTGCTTTGTGTTTGGCCATGAACGCATGCACGTTCACGGTCGTTCCAACTCTAGCACCGCCGATGGCTCTGCCAATGGATTCGGCATGGTTCACCAGGCAGTTGAAGTCGGTGGCGCGGAGCCTCCTGGTGCAGAAGGGGCACCTGTAAACGCCTCGAGCAAAGTGGTGATCGTAATGGCTGGACTGCAGCCTCCGGAGGACGTGACGAGTCTTGTTGTGGAAGGACTCGTCATCGCTGTCGACGTCGCTGCTCTGCACCTGTCACGTAGCACCAAAGATCGAAAAACACAGAGTCAATTGCAGCGATGATGGAACAGAGAGTGAACAAAAGATCATGCATAATAATATGGGCATGAAAAAAAGAGATAGCCTCAGTTACATTGGACACACCTATATCCAGGATTTGGGTCAGTGAACCAAAGATCATGCACAACAAATTTGTACACACCAATTGTTCACAGACCAAACCCTGAATCAATCTGTGCCCAAATATTCATCATCATCGGCACAAATTAACCGGATGGGATTGATTACTCACATAAGTTAACCAAATCTTAAACAAAAGCAAATCACAAACACTAATAATGCAAGATCTAGAACTAGGAACAGACGAACCCTAATAATGCTAGATCTAACATGCAAGATCTAGAACTAGGAACAGACAAACCCTAATAACGCAAGATCTAACACAAAAATTTTGAACTAGGAACAGACGAACCCTAATAACGCAAGATCTAACACAAAATGATAGAACTAGGAACAGACGAACCCTAATAACGAAAGATCTAACACAAAAAGGATTGAAATGGGATTAGAACAAGGGAACAATGGGTTACCTCCTCGTTGTCGATGATGCTGGTGTCGTAGGGGTTCTCCGGGACGACGTACGGCTCTTGTTCGTACGGATCCCAATCGACGGGGAACTGGACGGGGGCCTGGACGGGATCCTGGATGGGGGCGGCGGCCGATGCGCCGGCGGCTGATGAGCTGATGGCTACGTCGGAAGCAGCGATGGGGGCCTGGACGGGGGCGGTGGCCGATGCGCCGGCGGCTGATGCGCCGGCGGCTACGTTCGAAGCAGCGACGGGGTCCTGGACGGGGGCAGCGGCCAATGCGCCGGCGGCTACGTCAGAAGCGCCAACAATGGGTATCTCATTCTTCTCCATCGCCGGGGTTTTTTCTTCGGGTTTTTTTTTACGCGAAGTGGAGAAGATGATGGGACAGGAGAGGCGGTTGCAGTGAGAATGAGAGAGTGGGCGAGCGTCGAGAGAGAGAAAGAGGGGCTCTATAAAGACGAAGGTGGCGTTTGGTGTACCGCAACACGCGTCCGCTATGCACGGCTGCAGCGTGCACAGCGACACGAGGCTAACCCTTCGACGTTTAGTGTACTCAGTTCAAGCCTCGGGCCTTATACGGAAATTTTATCTGTACTCAGTTTTCCCCTCGAGTACTTAGACTGGCAAGTGCAATATACTCAGTTCTACCCTCAAGTAGCTGGTCAGCAGAGAGTCAACAAATGAGATTAACATAGCTAATTGAGTCATTTCATGCGCAAAAAAATCCAAAAAAATAAAAACATAGTGGCACCTACTCATGGAGTCTTCCTACGCAACCTGCCACCTTAACAAACATAGATAAATCATGTTTTACCACAAATTGCCACATCTCATAATCACTAGTAGCTATGAAGATGCATGGTTTTCCACTCAAACCCCTTTGCAAAACATCTTCCCTAAAATATAGTTTGTCTAAATGAGGCCATAATTGTCACACTCATGTATATTTAAATTGCAAATAATTTGATGTAGCCCAATATGAATTATATTGTATAAAACACGCATTTTTCATTTTGTAATTCTTTTGTTTGAATCCCTTAGTCTATTTACTATTTACGTGCCCTTGGTTTCTTAGTACTACTCAGTTTTGCCCTCAAGTACTGTCACAAATGCTCACAGAAACCCAAACTTATCCTGATTGGTTGAGCAGTTGTCACACGGATCGACTCCACCAACCGTTGATCCACTGATCTAACGGGCAGTATACCCCTATCTGTCTCTTCGTGGCCACCCCTCTCTCTCTCTTCGTGGCCACCCCTCTCTCTCTCTTCATGGCCACCCCTCTCTCTGTCGGTGGATCAACGATTGGTGGAGTCGATCCGTGTGCATTTATGGATTATTTTGCCACGTAACTATATTCCCTCTATTTATGCATTATTTTCCATGATTTAAAAATGTTAAACTAAAAAGTGGTATAATTTTGGTGTAAACAAGAGACATACATATTTATCACCCCTCTAACAATTATCAACTATCTTTAGCATTCCTTTTCTTTTAGGGAATATAGTTTTGGTAATTTGAAATGGCCCAAAAGTGGTATAATTTTGGTAGAAACATGAGACGTACATATTTGGCATATTTGGGGGATTTCGGTGAATGGATTATTTATCACCCCTCTAATAATTATCAACTATCTTTAGCATTCCTTTTCTTTTAGGGAATATAGTTTTGGTAATTTGAAACGGCCCAAAAGTGGTATAATTTTGGTAGAAACATGAGACATACATATTTGGCATATTTGGGGGATTTCGGTGAATAAATTATTTATCACCCCTCTAACAATTATCAACTATCTTTAGCATTCCTTTTCTTTTAGGGAATATAGTTTTGGTAATTTGAAACGGCCCAAAAGTGGTATAATTTTGGTAGAAACATGAGACATACATGTTTGGCATATTTGGGGCATTTCGGTGAATAAATTATTTATCACCCCTCTAACAATTATCAACTATCTTTAGCATTCCTTTTCTTTTAGGGAATATAGTTTTGGCAATTTGAAACAGCCCAAAAGTGGTATAATTTTGGTAGAAACATGAGACATACATATTTGGCATATTTGTGGGATTTCGGTGAATGGATTATTTATCACCCCTCTAACAATTATCAACTTTCTTTAGCATTCCTTTTCTTTTAGGGAATATAGTTTGGGATATAGTTTTGGTTATTTGAAACGTCCCAAAAGTGGTATAATTTTGGTATAAACATGAGTGACAAGGGTATAGTTAATAGAGCCCGTTAGTTGAGTGCCCCTGCGGCCCGTTAAGCTAGGCCCAATTGTAATGATAGTCGAATACGAGTTCTTACCGTATGTCGATATTGTAATATGTATCGGACCCTACCCGATCCTCGAGACCTGGCCATCTATATATAGGGGCCAGGAGGGGACGGTGTAGGGCAGATTGAAAGCAAGCCAGGTTGAACACCCAAGTTTACTTTCGACACACACCTATTTCGACTAACTTTACCTTCGAGTTCATCCGACGCCCTATCTCCCCGATCCTAAGTCCTTCATCTAGGACATTTGTCGAGTTAACCCTCGTCAATTGGCGCCGACCGTGGGGATCTTGGGCGTTGGAATCATGAATTCGACGGCTTTTTCGCTTTTAGCCAACAGTAGTACAGAAATCGACGAAAATCAAGAGATGGAGTTGACAATCGGAAGCTTAAACATCCTCATCGGACCGTCGGGTTCATCTCGCCTTTCAGATCTGACGAAACAAGATCCGTCGGCAAGTGAGCCCAAAACAACAGCAGTGATGGAATATTCTGAAGGCTCTTCTAGCGAGGTAAACTCGCCGGTCAGCCCAGAGGAAATGCAAAAAGGAAAGATCGCAGAAGACAACGAAGAAAAGGGAAATTTTGACGTAGGAGTCCAACTCAAAGATTTCACGATCTGCTTCGACGACATTGCGAACAAGTCAACAGATACATGGAAGACAGGATTAGAGCTTTCTGAGGATAGTAACTCGATCTTCTCAAGCTTCAAGGGTAACATCGGCAAACAATGCCAGGTGCTCGCCATTATAGGAGATAACTCAGAAGAATTCGACGAAAATGACAATCCAGTATTAAACCCAGCAAATATCGACAGAGGAGCAAATCACCTAGCAGAAGGGCAAACACCAGAGTCCCTCGGAACCAGGGAAAAAATTCGACTATCAGTCGACGAATGGAGGATAATAAGAGAAGCCGTAGAACACGGCACGCCAATACCACCAAATTCTAGCAAAAACATGCTTTTGGGGTATCACTACGCCCTAAGGCAGCAGGCCAAGCAATTAGCAAAGGAGAAAATAGAGATACAAAAAAGAAAAGATTCAGCCATTGCAGCTAGCGAAGCTGCTCGAAAAGCACAAAGCGACGCATCATACAGCAACGCAAGGAAAAATCGTCGACACGGTTCAAAGTACGATAACCTCGAGTACTCCGACAGGCAAAGTATTTCTAAAAACCTCGACTCGTCCTTCCTATCGGTCGACGAGCAGGGAAACATCCTACCAAAAACTCCTGAAGCAGCACTAGTGGCAGCACAAGCATATCTACTTACAACCCGACCAAGCCCAGGAGATCCTAGAGAACATATGCATAGAGCAGCACTAAACGGACTCAACATGGTCGGCCACAAGCTATCAGCAAAAGGAGAGGAAGCATATCACCACAAGGAAGTGCACAAAGCAAGGTCACCTCGCCGTCACAATAGTCCTCGGCGCAGAAGCAGCAAGCACCGATCTCGATCGCCATCACCAAAGCAGCACGGTGGAACTCAAAGATCACGGTCCCCAAATGAAAAACGCGACTATGAAGATGACGAAAAAGAGATGGGGGCATCATGCTTTACTCGCAGGGTTCGCACCACTCCAGTTCCCAAGGGATTCAAGCTACCTCATGACCAGCAAAAATACGATGGATCACAGGAACCACAATCATGGCTCGCAGATTACTTACAAGCAGTTCAAATATTGGGAGGAACCAAAGAAACAGCAATGCAAAGTTTGCAACTACACCTCACCGGCGCAGCAAGGTCATGGTTGAGCAAACTAGAGAAAGAATCTATTGGAAGCTGGGAAGACCTCACAAAGCAATTTACAAGCAACTTCAGGTCGACATACAAACGACCAGCATCAATAGAAGAAGTCAAAGCATGTGTGCAACAACGCGACGAAACACTACGGGCATACATCCAAAGATGGAGCCTTATCAAAAATTCAGCAGTCGAAGTTTCAGACGAAAGAGCAATAGATGCGTTCATCATTGGATTAAGACGAAGAGACCTAGTCGAGGAGATGGGTAGAATCAAGCCGAAAACAGTATCAGACCTCATGGACACAGCAAACAGATTCGCAGATGGAGAAGATGCGTGCAACAACAAAAGGACGCGATCTCCAGAAGATGATAGAAGAAATAGATATGGAAGTCAAAGAAGAAGGTCCAGAAATTTCGACAACTATGGCCCTCATAGCCAAGTCGCCGCAGGATACAAAGACAACAGCTATCAAGGAAGTGATCGAAGAAGTTCAGGATATCGAAGTTACGGAAAAGAGGACTATAAAAAATTCCCCGTAAGAGAATCCAGAGAATACAACCCCTCGCCAGAAGACATGCTCAATGGACCTTGTCATATACACTCAGCGTTCTTCGATGGGAAGCGAGTATCAAGGCATGCAATGAAAGATTGCACAACATTCTTAAAACTTCAAGAGGTGACAGTAAACAAGCAAATCGAAGCAAGGCGACAAGGATTCGAAGGAAGCAACAACCCTCCGGCAAAGCAGCAAGGAAACAATGGAGCTCCTCAAGGACAAGACCAGCAAAATCAGGGACACGACGACGACGAAGGGTACGTTCCATCAAAAGGACACATCACAGCAATGATACAACCTGTACCCAAGTCGAACAAAGAAGAGAAGAGCATAACTTGACAAGTCAACCTAGCAGTCATATCACCTCCAGCTACAACGGAGTATCTGCACTGGTCAAAACAACCAATAGAGTTCAACAGAGAAGATCGCCCTATAACAGTACCTCGGCCGGGAAACGCGCCTTTGGTACTCAAAGCTCAAATCGGCGCGTATGATGTCGACAGAATATTCATGGGTGCAGGGAGTGGAATTAACCTGATATACGTGAAAACACTCTGAGCAATGCACATATCACTAGAGTTCCTGAAGCCAACAGATTGTTCCTTCCATGGAATCGTGCCAGGAAGTGCCAATTACCCATTGGGTCGAATAGCACTCAACGTTTGCTTCGGCAACCGACAAAACTACAGAAGAGAAAAGCTAGATTTTGAAGTTATGGATTGGCCATCTCAATATCACGCAATCCTCGGACGACCCGCGTTTTCGCGATTCATGGCAGTACCTCACTATACATATATGGTACTTAAGATGCCAGGACCAAGAGGAATAATTACAGTGAAAGGAAGTTTTGAAGTTTCAGATCTCTGCGACAGGGAGTTCCACAAAATGGCGCAAAACTTCGGCATGATAGCCAACTACGCAGAGAAGGCGAAAAGCACGACAACAGAAGGCGTCAAACCACTCGAAGGACACGCTGCGGAGCCAGAGATGAAGAAACCACGAATAGGAGCATCAGCAGAGGACAAAAATACAGGAGAAGAGGAGAAAGCTACGACAGCATAAGCATCAAAAGCACAATAGAGTAGAAGAATAAGGCTGTAAAAGCCACGAGTTATACCAGGGGCAATGCCCTCTAGATCCAGAACACGGTCCATAGGCCGGATCTCTTGGGTCACCTCATGTATCTTACATCGCAAATATAATGAAGACAAAACGTTCCTCATATTCGAGTTTACGAGTCTTTCAAAGAAAAAATGCGGCAAACGCACGAGTCATACAATAACGCTCTGAGAACAAATTTTCATCATAAAGTCACGAAATACAATACTCTCGCATTACACACACAAAAGTATATTACAACATCAGGTTGTCAGAATCATCTACACCTAAAGGGTCTAAGTAGTGAAACTCGCGGAAAAACGCGGAGTCTTCTTGCAACAACCTGGCTATAATTCGTCGGGCAGGCTGTAAGGTACTTTCTAAGTGTACTCGAAGGCTTGCCCCACCAGGAGGATAGCTCAGCGACATAGAACTATAATTGAGTCTTGGCTGCCACTTGCGTATCCACCCAAGAGCAAAGTTGGCACCTGCTACTAGGTTCAGTTCTATCAACCGATGGATTCGCTGGCTGGACCTAAAAACGTCAAGGAGCAATGGAAAAGTAGCAGGCAGAGGATTGCGAGGAAGCATCACCGAGTGCATAGTTACGAGAGCTCTCCTGCAGCCATCCACTGCCTCGCCAATATGCTGGGCACGGTCCTGAAGCAATACAATAGCGCTTCGGCGTCGAGGATCGGACCATAAATTTTCAACACCTGCGGACATCTTCTCCAGAGCTGCGCTTCGTTTGGTAACCCGACGATCTTCAGCAGCGAAGTCCAAGCAAGTGCCTATAAGGGCAAAGGATATTACAAGAGTAATAGTACAAAGAGAGGAAAATAAGTTCAGAGGAAGCTCACATCGCAACATTTCACAGGCGGATTCGACGATACCAAGAATGAAAGAGTTGCATTCTTCGTGATGCAAAATCTTTGCCGTCAAGCTGGACACTTCATCACTAAGAATCGATACCTGCTTCGTCAGGGCAGAAGTTTTGCTAGCTTTATCAAACGCCATCTGAGCTTGGCGTTTGGCTGAAGTCAAGCGAACCTCAAGGTCAGAAATCCTTGACGAATATTCTGCGCACTGATTGCATCGACTAGGAGTCGACAAAATCTGAGAACCGAACGCACGGGTAGAAGAAGGAGCAGGACCGTGAGTCAAAGGATCATTGGCGCGCATCGACTGCAAGCCAAAGGGGAAAGAAAGGAGAAACATTTCAGAGAGACAGCATAATACTTCATACGCCAGAAATATATTTACATAAGTGCAACACCCTATGACTAAGGTTCTCGGGTTGCACCCAGCTAAAGTTTTTGCATCCAAAAGGAGAAAACTAAAAGCTACAAAGAAATCCGAGTCTACGCCACCTCAGCATTGTGTTCCGTGGCAGAAGAGGGCATGGCAACTTCCTCGCCGGAAGTCGACGGTGGCACTGGACCTTCCGTTGCTGGAGATGGTGCGGCAGGCACCGCAGAAGCTGCCGAAGGGGAAATAGTTGTCAACAACGCAGGCGCTAGCTTCTTCGCCTTCTCGAAGAAAGCCTTCATCTCATCACGGGTGTGTCCATGAGGGGAGCTAACCCTCTCCCAGTCGAAATTCGTACCGTGCGCAAGAGAAAGTGCAATAGCACCCTCGGCGCCACGCTTAATTGAAAGTCCTTTCAGCTGGAGAGTGGGGTCTTCAGTTGTGTCGAAGGACTTGGCAAGATCACTCAAGTTGTCCTTCGGAACTGCTACCCTTTTCTTCGGCCACAACCCGACAAAGAGTCGTGAAAGGACGCGGCTAACTAACTCGAAAGTTTCCTGGATAGATATCCAGTTTTCCAGTAAGATAACCGCAGTCATTAGAGGGTCACCGTCCGGTTGCAGGGACGATGGAGATACCCCAGCAAAACCTGCACGACACAAAGGAGGTAGAAAAGAAAAGAAGGAGGAGGATGTCAACACAAGCAGCAGTGCAACAGAAGTCGAAAATAGGAGACAAGGCGAAACACTTACTTTCAGCAGCAGTGGATATTGTGTGGAGACGCTCCGCCACGGCTTGCTCTCGCTGGGCATGATCCTTGTTGGCATCAGCTAAAGCTTTTTCAGCTTTCTTCGCCTTACCAAGCGCAGATTTCTACGACTTCTCAGCATTTGCTTTGGCAGTAGCCGCAGCATCGTAAGCTTTCTGAGAAGCATGGAGCTCTGCTTCCAGCGACGCAATCCGGGCATTGGCTGTGGCTAGAGCAGCTAAAATGGAAGAAGAAAGGCAGTCAGAAAAATAGCACAAGATATGCAAGGAGGAAAAACCATGAATGGATGTCGAACATACCTTCGGAAGCTTTCGCAACCTTTAGGTACTCAGCACATTCAGTGCCCAGGGCGATGAATCTCTTCAATAATGCCTGAGAAAAGGAGTGTGTAAGAGCAGAAGTGCATGAAAGGAAAGCAAGTAAAAAAGAATTGCTCACATCGTCAGAAGAAACCATAGATGCATGGGCTTCTAGAGAAACTTCGGGTTCTTTGGCCTTCTTTGAGCGTTTGGGGTATCGGGCTTGAGGAACCTTCTTCACAGAAGACCTGGTAGCCCTCGGCGCAACATCTGGCTCAATAGGCTCATCAGTGGCCGCATGAGAAGTGGGGGGAGCAGCTGTCGCATATGCTGGTGGCTCTTCATCATCACTACATGAAGAATATAAATTATGGAAACAAGGCAAGAACGTTGCAATTGAAGAACTCGAATAAAATACTTACGATGCTAGCATGTCGAAGTACTCCATATCTTCTGCAAGAACGGGGGCTTTACCAGCCGCTGCAGAACTTGATGAAGCAATTTCATCGACACGCTTCCTTTTCTTGTCGACATCAACATCTTCAGCAAGTGCAGGAGGAGGCGATGTCGACGAGCTAGTTTCTTCTTCTGATTCTTCGACATCATCTTCGTCCTGACTTTCGTCAGCCTCGGGGGCTTCAGATGCAGGAGAGGCTAAATCAGCCGGTAGGGGCCCTGCCTCTGGAAGAGGAGGACGAGAGACAAGGAATTGGTGACCCTGCATATAAATAAGTCAGCAGGGTGCAAAGGCACAGAATAACACAAGTCGAACCAAGCAAAGTTTGACAACAAAGTGAACGCGAAGATACATACCTCAGGAAGAGGGTGCACAGAGTCGAAAAAATCAGCAGTTAAATCCGCAACTGCATGTTCTTTGGTGAGCTTGGTGAGATTCCTGACTCGCTTGTCGACATCTTCTTTCGATATCAAATCTTCAGATATGCGGGTAGGATCTTCCAAGCCAGAGTAGTTCCAAAGTTTGGTAAGGCGGTGTTGTAGGGGTTGAACTCGACGTTGAATAAAAAACGCCATGAATTGCATACCCGACAGAGCACCTCCTTGACCTCCTTTCAAAGCCTTGATGCGGGAAATAAGAGGAAGAATTTCTTCTACTTCTGCATCTGAGGGGAGCGCATCCCACGATGCCAATTTCTTTATCTCTTGGGAAGCGTCAAAGGGAGGAAGGCCATATTCATCTTCAAGAGAGGATTTGCGGTCCTTGATATAGAACCACTTTGTCCTCCACCCTTGGACAGATGCGGCCATGGAAAATTCAAGGTATTGCGCCTCAGGGCGCACAGAAACGACGGCTCCACCCAGTTCGGGTTTCCTAGCCAAAGCAACGTTGGGGCGGAGCCGAAAGATTGACCTCCACAGAAGGAAGTGGGGCTCAATGCCCAAGAATGACTCGCAGAGGGTCACAAAACAGGCGATGTGCAGAAGGGAATTCGGTGTGAGCTGATGGAGCTGCACACCGTAGACAAATAGAAGCCCACGGAGAAACTCGTGGGCAGGAAGAGAGAAACCGCGGAGGAGGAAAGCAAGAAACATTACCCGATAACCGCTCGGGGGCTTCGGGATCCGCTCAGTGCTAGGAAATTTGATGGAATCCTCGGCGGCGATGAGGCCGTCCGCCCTGGCCTTCTCCACCTCCTTCTTGGTGATGGCGGAGCGCACCCAGTTGGTGGCAGAAGTCTTGGCCATGGTATTCTTGGTGGCCAGGTGTTTCACGCGCATCCAGTACGAAGTGCGCTCGGGGGCTATGCACGAGAGGAGGAGACAGAAGAGATCAGCAATGGAGGCGGCGGAGAGAAAGAGCTGGTAAACAGTAAGACTCCCCACGATCCCCTTTATATATCTTCTGGGAGAAGGAACGTGGGCTGAGACGTGGCGCAAAGATAGGAAATGGTAAGCCCACTAACGGTCAAAAAATGAGAAATTTACAGTATTGCCCATGCAACGGTTCGCGATGGTACAGAATGACGTATTCATTGATATCATAAAGAAGATAATATAAGAAAGAGGAAAAGATGGCGCCGACAAGTGCAAAATAGGTGCACAAGACTATATATGAAAGAGTTTCGATTATATCCATGGGGGCTACTATTTTCAAAGATGGTAAATACAACTTCTCTCTGAAGTGGTGGATTAGTGTTCGATGACAGTATGTCCTTAAAGTATCTCGAAGTTGAAGTATCTCGAAGATGACGTATCTAGCAGTTAAAGTATCTCGAGTTGAAGTATGATGGATTACACTACATTTTTTAGCCTATACTCGAAAAAAGCCTTTTTCGACTATAGCCTCGGGGGCTACTCCCATCGGGAGCGCTGAGCACGCACCCGACGATATTTTTTGGCAAAGCATTATAATTAGAGAAGTGCAGGAGTGTTACTCCCATCGGGAGCGAGTTTTATGGTTGAAGAAACCCGAATATTTTCAGTCAAAATTTGACTGCGACATGAGATTCTCGAGTTGCGTTATCGCAACGCAACTCGAATGCCGTGACTTGTCACGAAGGTAAGACCCCGGGATCCGTCCTGTGTGGCCTGGTATACGCACATGGATGCGCTCTGCTGGTATGTATCCGTGTCTACGACGCGAAGAAAATCCTGGTGGACGCACTGGGTACCCTGAGAACCACTGGGATTCATTCTTTGTAAGTCCTAAATGCGGCAAAAGAGTGGGTTTGACCGGTATCCCGAATTCAAGTCCAAGGGGATTGAATTTGAAGTAGGTGACAAGTATTTGTTCTGGCAGTTAACTGACCTCTTGATCCGTCAGAGTTGTTAGGCTTGTTCATCAAGACCCCTTGCGAACAAA
Organism: Dactylis glomerata; assembly: GCA_007115705.1. Lineage (NCBI taxonomy): Eukaryota > Viridiplantae > Streptophyta > Magnoliopsida > Poales > Poaceae > Dactylis > Dactylis glomerata. The sequence continues at coordinate 813,992 of QXEO01001137.1, read as the reverse complement.
TTATCATAAGTCGAAAGACCAAGTCGAAGATTTGAAGATAAAGTCAAAGAATTGATCAAGTCGAAGATTTGAAGATTAGAGATTCAACCCGAATCTACAATTCTGGCAGAATGTCAGGGGCTACTGACAAGGGTATAGTTAATAGAGCCCGTTAGTTGAGTACCCCTGCGGCCCGTTAAGCTAGGCCCAATTGTAATGATAGTCGAATACGAGTTCTTACCGTATGTCGATATTGTAATATGTATCGGACCCTACCCGATCCTCGAGACCTGGCCATCTATATATAGGGGCCAGGAGGGGACGGTGTAGGGCAGATTGAAAGCAAGCCAGGTTGAACACCCAGGTTTACTTTCAACACACACCTATTTCGACTAACTTTACCTTCGAGTTCATCCGACGCCCTATCTCCCCGATCCTAAGTCCTTCATCTAGGACATTTGTCGAGTTAACCCTCGTCAATGAGACATACATATTTGTGGGAATTTGGTGAATGCATTATTTTTCACCCCTCTAACAATTATCAACTATCTTTAGCATTCCTATATTCCCTAACACTTATTTTTTTTTTGGTAATTTCGGTGAATGCACACACTAACTTTGAAAACAACTACAAGTACATGTAACTGAATAATGGATTTGTATCAAGGGATCCCTTGTAACAACTTCTAGCGCTTGATGAGCAATGATAAGAATCTGATCGCAATTATACAACAAAAAAAACAACCAGCCATCAGATTAGCTTGCTTCTTCAACTCGATCAGCTGCTTTAACTGCTTATTTATTTTCTTCAGTTCTCCCTTCACTTCCACCAGTTCTGCATTGGGAGCATTAGGCATAATCGGAACGGCCCCTCTCTCCGCCACATTCTCTACAGCAAGTCCCCTCCTCCCAAATTGCGCTCCCCAATACCGTCAATTGATTCCTGCAATTTAAGCCTCTGAACGTACACATCGATCCACTCGAAATACCTGCATTTCTTTAGGATCTGAAAACAACAACATGAACCCTAAATCCCAAATTCGGGGGAATAACAAGAAAATCGAGAGAAAATAGAGCAATTGGAGCGAGATCTAACCTTATCCCCCTCTCTATATGGCAAGCTCTCGCATGCAAGGAACTCACGTCCACGGTTGCCGTTGTCGTTCGTCTTACAGATCGACCGCTTCAGAGACTCTTGGCATGGGCAGTCAGGGCATCTTGTCAAAGGCACGGGTCCATACTACGCCCATGAAGAACGGGAGGTCGAAGAGAAACTAGACATCACCCGCCTGCCAGAGAAGGGCTGCCGCTGGCGGAGAAGAAGAACAATGGGGCGCGGGGAAAGAAGGGGGAAGCAATGGCACGGGCACGGACGCGGGGCTGGCTCGAGCTCCCATTTTGCAACGGGCACCTGGGTAAGCTGTGGGTCCGGCGCGCTAACGTGGACAAGTTGTGGGTCCCACGATGATCTGGATAAGTGGAGGCGTATCCACTGTGGGGCATCAACAGCGGCCCCACTTGCCAGCACCAACTAATGGTCAACTTAACGGGATTCCTCCCGTACGAGCTCCTTGTGAGAGTTTCAGACAAGGGTTTGGGCAAAACTGAGAAAAAACTAAGCGGTTGGGGAAAACTGAGCACAACTAAGGACCCGAGGGCACGAAAATAGAAATCCCTAATATTTATCTTTAACATGATGTATTTAGATACTTTTTAATATCTAGATATATTATATTAGAGACAGTATTAGTGATCAGAGAGAGTACTAAAATATGTCTAAATATATCTATATTAGTGAAGAGTAATATGAGTCGGAGGGAGTAATAAATTGCTAACAAAAAATGCCAGTAGCAATTTTTTCCTTTTTATTAACTACTCACTTCCATCCATAATAAATCGGCACTTTTTATGGGATTGGAGAAGTATTATTTTTTTCAAAATATTAATGTTATCAAAATTTTAGTTCATCTTCTTAAACTAAAACTAGCCACAATGGAAAGAGAGTGTCATAGGTAGTATCGTGCATACCATATTGGTAAAAATTTGATGTGGTACAAAAAATTAATGAAAAGAAAGTGAAGAGTCATATCATAATATGGTACAATATTATAGCACACAAAACTAAAAAAAATATAAGAGAAAATACATCATATACAGATATTTATATTAAGATTCTATAAAATATTAAATAAGATGTAATTATGATACTAATAGATGATACTATGCATTGTAGACATAATATTATAAACTAGTAGTATGTATGCATTATACTACAGTCGGAGATCCAATTAATATCTATAGACACCAGACGAGACCTTTTGAGATTCAAAATCTCGCTAGATCAGCACTAGTTTAAAATAGACCAGAGCAAGACTCCTTGGAAAATATCGAATTGGCAGATTTCATATAGCCATGTGTGACGGGCATTCCTTTGAAAACATGAGCCATAAATTTCCTCACCATTCACTCTCCCTCTCCCATCACTCTCTCCACTCACTCTCCTCTCTTTGCAGGATCCTCTACCGCTGGCATATCTTATAAGGGCGCGTTTGGTAGCCTGCAAAGAGTCGAACCAGGCCTGGGGAGTCAAGAGGCCGTTGATTGGATTCCTGGGCTCCCTCATTTTCTCGGCCCACACGCGCGTCAAAGCAGCTTCCATACATGCCCTGGGGATACCTCCGAATTGAGCGTTTCCACGGGGCCAGCCTCTGAGGGGCGCAACGCGAGGCTTCGCCTGCACGCCTGGGGAAGGAGCGCGAGACGTTGCATCATTTCGTGGCACGCGCCATTACTTCCCGTCACCGCCCAACCTCTCATATCTCTCTCTCCTCTCACTCCTCTTCTCACTCTCCTCTCGCAAACCGCCGGACGATTTCTCTTCCACCGCCGACAACTGCACCAACGGAGGATGCCCTGCTGCCTTGCCGCTTCCTCGCATCATCATCGCGGAGGCCGTGCCTTGCATCGAAGGGGAGCAAGCATCTGGCCGCACATCAACTGCTGCCTGCAAAATGTCGGTAAGCACCCTCAATCCCCATCTTGTACATTCGGTCTCCCTTCATGATGTTCGTAGGCGTGCGCTAGATGACATGCATAGCCGATCTGCTAGGTTTAGGGTTAAAGGTCAGTACTGTAGTGCCGGGGTTTTTTTTCTTTCATCGCGTTGATGATGTGTGCAGCTGCTAGGGTTAGGGTTCGATCTGTTAGATGCCAATGATAAACACCCTTTGTTAGATCTGTTTCCATAGCATATCATGCCGATGATGAACGTACGCAGATCATAGTGAGGTAGCCAGCATTTAACATGTGCTCTGCTCACCAAAGTATGGTGTGCTTGGCCACATGTTAAATGTTCGATTATCTCAGTAATCTGACCAGACGTTTGCCACAGTTCATTCTATTCAACCTTGTATGTAGAGCAAAAAGCAGTCCTTGTTCAACACACATGGTTGAATAGCATAAATTGTGGCGTCTACCACGCATACACTGTCTGAGGCAAGCTGTTTTGATGTGTTTTTTTGCTCAGTCATAGCTGTGATTAGCCAATGATTCGAATAGTTGTATATTAGTGGCCGAATAATCTTTCGGGACCTTATGCACTGCATATTTCATCTACAATGAGCAATGCATTTGGTCCCGAGGAATCATTCGTGCCGCAAGGTCAGCATTGTATGAGGCGTTTGAGTTTGTTGCTCAATGTTTTCTAGCCCTTGAGCCAATGATTAAAGACATGATCCGATGTAGGTTGCACAATGATTTTATCTGACCCTATACCTTGCACATGTAGTAAAAAATGTGCATTGCATTAGGTCAGCTAAAATCATTCTTACAGCACATCACTACTATGAGGCTCCACTTTTCTTGATGTGTTTTTTTGCTCAGTAATAGCTGTGATTAGCCAATGATTCAAATAGGCCTGGATATTAGCGGCTGAATGATCTTTCTGGACCTTATGCGCTGCACATTTCGTATACAATGAGCACTGCATTTGGTTCAGAGGGATCATTCGTGCCGCAAGGTCAGCATTGTATGAGGCGTTTGAGTTTGTTGCTGAATGTTTTTCTTGCCCTTGAGCTATGCTAAGACTTCTTCACTTGTATAGATGCTGCGTCTAGGAGTGCCTGTGGAGGTACCTGATGAGGGTCCGAGCAGGAAGCGTATTGGACGGCCACCTTCAGTAGGCCACTTCCACGAGGGCATGAACCCTACGCACTTCTGCAAGATCCTCATGGCGCCTGGGATCGGAGTGCTGCCACTCCCGGACGGCTTCAGGCCTTATCTAGGCCCGGTGCCGGGAAGATGATCATCAAGACCACCACTGGCTGCCAGTGGGAGATGAGCGTCAAGGAGGTGAGCGGTAAGGCCGTCCTAGAAGCTGGCTGGCCAGAATTCACGGTCGCCCACAAACTCAAGATCGGCTACCTCCTGTTCTTCAAAAAGCTCTCCGCAAGGGAGTACAGGTTGGTCGTCTTCGACTACTCGTGTTGTGAGGTTGACGGCGGGTGCCCGGAACACCCTCGCAGCATGAGGAGGCTTCAGGCGGCCGAGGAGGACTGCTGGTCCTATGTGAACTCGTACTTAGTCTACCCTATCTAGTTCTGTTGTTGTTTCTGTTCTTGTGCTGTTGCTTATGTTCTTGTGCTGTTCGTCCTGATCTTGCTTGATGTTCTTGCTGATGTTGCTATGGTATCCTCACCACTGGTAGGAAGAGGTTACCATAGCGCATCAATGGTTGACAACCAATCAACCGGTCGAGTTTCTCTCCCGGGCCAGCGCTGCCAACCAATCAACCGGTCGAGTTTCTCTCTCGGGCCTTAGAATTGTTGTTGTGAGCTACCAAACGAAACGCCCAAGTTGGTTTTTGCATCGCATGGTGCGACTCAGGCCCCCCGGCGCATGCGCCCAGGGAGCCCAAAAAGGGTTGTAGGCTACCAATCGCGCCATAAGCCTTTACGACCATCTACATGTTGTTGGCGACTTCCTCGTAGCTAATGCGACCCCGACTAGTCTGACGCATTATATCACCATAGTCTCTCTTGCCATGAGCAACTGCTTCATCTACTCGATAATTGCGGTAAACCCTACGCCCACCCTTACCAACCATATGGTAAGTAGACCTACATCACGCAGGTTAGTAGAGGGGTTGGGGATGATATGCCGTGGAGATTTGTACCTCTAACGACTGTACAGTTTTGGTGTTTCAGTTGACTGTGTACTGATTCCTCTTGATTGTACTGTTTTTCTTTTGAAATAGGGTACCCTGCATAAAATGATGCATACAACTTTCTTGATTGTATTGTTGGCTCGTGGTCTTATCTGTTGATTTGGTAACTCGTTACTGTCTAGGCATAGATTTGGTTCACTGCTTATTTATTAAAACTAGATGATATCCCACGCGTTTGCCGCGGGACATTGGCATACCAAAACTCTTGGAGCCGAAACAAACTGAAGTAGACAAAGATGGGCAGACTATAAAAGAACATTGAAAGAATTAAGAGGTTCATGGTATCTCTGGACCGCTTAATCAGCATGGACATGTTGAACTGTTGAAACGAAAAGACAACAAATGTTTTTGCCTAAAGCAATTATTAGACCATTGCCTGCGTAGAGCTATGCTGGTGATCAAAAGTATGATTTTACAAATATGGGAAGGGCCAACGGGAGGACATAAACATATGGCTGGTGAAGCTATCTCTACAATAATCTTTGTCCTTGTGTCTCGAGCACTGGAGAAGCTGATGGTCCAAGTACAAATAATAAACAACTCAAATTTCAGATATAGAATCCTAGAGTTCAGCAAACCAAATGATAATTACCCAACTGTAGGTTGCCTATGTGAGCAAGTAGAATTGATGAACATACAATTGTTAATGAATTTTTTATGGAGAGGGTATATAATTAGGTTAAAAATTCAGTGCTACATCAGGCAAACCCTGGCAGCGGTACAATTGAAGAAGACGGTAGAAGAAGAGATGAATCATATCTGGACAAATAGCTGATCTGCAATAAAGTGATGATGATTAAAAAAACGAAGATTCCCAAAGCAAATGTCATACAGTAACGAACCAGAGAGGAAAAATAGGTCAGCAGAACAATGCATACCATCTAATACAGAATCCATGTTTACTTATAATGACCAAACTTTTAAGGTGTTTCAAACTGAGATAAACAGATTGCAAGCTGAATTCAATCATGTACCAATACAGATCTAAAGTATGCAAGCTCAAAATATATGTTAGGACGACTGGACTAACCTCGTATTATCTTGGAACTGTATACAGCTTGCGACCTCCTCCCAAGTAAAAATACACTTTGTGAACAAATACTATCCAGTATCGAGAGCCTATTGGAATTTTGAGGCCTTTGAAGATAAATACCAGTAGACAGCCTGATGAGAAAAATAAACAAATCGTGTAAGCTTTGTTGCATACCAGCACACGAGAGTGAGTTTGAAAGGTTAGCAGCAATGCCAAGAATACCATTGGCCGAGCTAGGATCCAATCTGCAAAGGCAACGCCAGGCAACCCAAAATGATATGCTAGTACGTTTAGGCATTTTATCGAACACAGGGCACACTCTTGATTGCATAAATACACCTCAGAACTAACTCGTTTATGATCAAATTTCCATAAACCAACTCTACGTCCAGCGCACAAATTAGCTTCTGATCAAACGCGGGCTTACATCTAAAAACAATAAAGAATGAATGAAGCAGACAGATGAAAACCTGTACATGCTGGTGACAGAGGGGCAAGAGCAGAGGGGAAACTTCAGGCGCCCAATATCTCCATCCTACCCGTTACTCTACGCATGGGAACAGAGGCTAGTGGCACCAGCAGGTTGGGCCGGCGAAAGTGCGTCAGGGGAGGATGGAGGCGCGGTTGCCGTCTCGCCGTGAGGAAGTATGGGGACAGACGGCTGGAGTAGGAGAGCTGGAGAGGTTATGGAGCAGGGAACTTACACGGGGAGCTTTATAATCATGGAGGTGGTCAGGCGGCGGTGGCTGTTGAACATATAAGCAATTTACCATAAGATTTAATCCGAAATAACCAATAATAAAGCATGATGATAATTGCAGAAATTAACCTAACCATGCATACTAGCAGAATAGACGAACAGATCACATCTAACACAGATAAAAAGATCACATCTATTCCAAACGCTAGTACAAGAAATTGTAACATAAACTGTAAAAGATGGGTACAGATTGCATACGGTGCTGCAGGAGGATTCACGTTCGCGTTCAGATTCGCGTTGGCGTTGAGGTTCGCGTTGGCGTTGGCACCAGCGTCGTCAGCCATGTCGTCGATGTAGAGGCTGCTGATGTCCGGGAAGAAGTCCTCGTCGGGGAAGGAGTCGTCGGTCGACGTGATACCTTCAGTAGTCGCGCAGAAGCGCTCCCCAAAAACCTGATCGCCCCTCACCCGTACAGGTTCACAAGAGGCGGGGTTCCGGAGGCCTACTGTCCCGTCGTCCGGTGCACGCCGGAAGAGAGGATGGAGAAGGTGTGGCGGCGGCGCAAGGCTCTGGAGACGAGAGACGGGATGTGATACGGTGTGATTAGGGTTTGCGCCTAAGCCTGCTTATATAGCACCGGTCGGGTAAGACGTGGGGCGCAGCCCACGTCCGAGTTAGTAACAGCCCACGATCCGGAAAAACCGGAAACGGCTGATAGAGAAATAACTCGCGCAGTAATTTTCCCGAACAGCAAAAAGATAAGTAAGCTCGGCACCGAGGCACAATTCCGCAAACCGCGGCGCGCGCGCGCGTCGTGACGAGGCGTGGCGAGGCGGGCGGCGGAGGAGGAGGAGCGCGCGTGTAAGCCACTCCTCTTCTCTCACTTTAGGAGGTAGTAGAACACCCCACTATATATATTGGTGCAACTCCCCTCAAACTAGCAAGGTGGGACTAAACTTTGGCTGTCACCCCTTGCTATGCATGAATGGGCCATGAGAATTTCAGAATTTGTATTGGGCCATGGACCAAAGCCCACAGCCAAATTCCAACAATCCCCCACAAAGTCTCATTGGCACATCTCATCACATCACATCAAATAATTCCAGAACATTGTTTATATACCGGTGCAAGGTGGAGACTGTTAAGTTGAACTTCCACTTAGAACTTCATGCTACACTAGATTGCAACTTGAATAGTGGACTATGCCTTGAACTACAAGTTTGGTGCGCACTAGTTTCACACAAAGCCTAGACCGATACTAGGCTGCCGCAAGGCTTCCCCGCGGTTTGGAGCTTATGCGTCATACTCCATGGCCTTTCATGAGTTTATTAGAGAGCACCCAACTCCCATAGACTGCGACGTTTGACAGTCAGACTCATATAGGTGTGTTCTTCAAAAGATGTTCTGCAGGGCAACATCTTTGCTATAAATAAGCCACTTAGAACACATTAAGATAAATATCAACCTGCCATGCAGAATAGGAGAGTATTGCATCTATATGGAGTGGTAGTATAATGTAAGGATACTCTCCTCCCAGCTGACCAACAGCTTGTCTCCCAACTCTAATTCACGGGATCTCCGATCACATAGAGTGGGTTACCACTGTGGGCAACTCAAAGTGTGGGTCTCAAACCCATCTCCTTCGATGCATTATCTATCACATTGCGTGATAGACCCTTTGTGAAGGGATCTGCCAGATTTTTAGATGTTTGGATATAATCCAACGCAATAACTCCGGAGTTTCTCATTTTCCTGACAGATTTCAGTCTCCTCTTCACATGTCTTGATGACTTCATATTGTCCTTAGAACTGTTTACTTTGATGATCACAGTTTGATTATCACAGTTCATAGGAATTGCGGGTATAGGTTTTTCAACCACAGGCAAGTCCATCAAGAGCTCTCGAAGCCACTCTGCTTCAACAGTGGCTGTGTCTAATGCTGTGAGTTCTGCTTCCATAGTTGACCTCGTTAAGATGGTCTGCTTGCAAGACTTCCACGAAACAGCACCACCACCAAGTGTAAACACATAACCACTTGTGGCCTTAGTCTCATCAGCATCAGAAATCCAATTCGAGTCACTATACCCTTCAAGTACCCTTGGATACCCAGAGTAGTGAACTCCATAGCTCGCAGTGCCACTCAAATAACGCAAAACCCTTTCAAGAGCCTGCCAATGAACATCTCCAGGATTTGACACAAATCGACTCAACTTGCTAACAGCATAAGAGATGTCAGGCCTCGTAGCGCTGGCCAAATACATAAGCGAGCCAATAATCTGAGAATATCTCAACTGATCTTTAGCATCCTTAGGATCTCCCTGATTCTTTCGAACCAACATGCTAGGATCATATGGCGTAGGAGAAGACTTGCAGTCGCTATACCCAAAATGACTCAAGATCTTTTCCACATAGTGAGATTGAAGCAGTGTTATCCCACCATCGTCATCTTTCAGTAGCTTGATGTTCAAGATCACATCAGCCACTCCTAGATCTTTCATCTCAAAACAATGAGATAGAAAGTCTTTGACCTCCTTGATAACATCAAGACTGGTCCCGAATATCAGTATATCATCAACATACAGACATAAGATGACTCCTTGGCCCCCACCATGGCGATAGTACACACACTTGTCAGCTTCATTGACAACAAAGCCTGCAGCAGTTAAGGTTCTTTCAAACTTCTCATGCCACTGCTTAGGTGCTTGCTTAAGACCATACAAAGACTTCAGCAACTTACACACCTTTCCTTCTTGACCACCTACTACAAACCCATCCGGCTGATCCATATAAATTTCCTCATCTAACTCTCCATTTAGGAAAGCCGTCTTAACGTCCATTTGATGAACGAGAAGACCATGCGAGGCAGCCAGGGATAGTAGTACTCTGATAGTGGTCAATCTGGCCACGGGTGAATAAGTATCAAAGAAGTCTTCCCCTTCTTTCTGGGTATAACCCTTAGCAACAAGGCGTGCCTTGTACTTCTCAATAGTACCGTCAGGTCTAAGCTTCTTCTTGAACACCCACTTACATCCTACAAGTTTGCACCCATAAGGACGATCAGTAATTTCCCAAGTTCCATTTGCCAAGATGGAATCCATCTCACTGCGAACGGCTTCTTTCCAGTAGTCAGCATCTTGAGATGCATAGGCTTCTGAAATAGAAGTGGGAGTGTCATCCACGAGGTATACAATAAAATCATCACCAAAGGTCTTTTCAGTCCTCCGTCTCTTACTCCTAGTAGGAGCTTTATTGTTATCCTCCACAGGATTATCAGAGTGTTCTATCGAAATGGTGGGTTCAGGAATTGTAAATAATTCTTGACTAGATGAACTAGGCATCTCCTGATTTGATGAACTAGACGAACCTTTCATAGGAAAGATGTCCTCAAAGAAAGTCGCATCATTCGACTCCATAATAGTACCAACACGCATGTCAGATACTTCAGATTTTACTATCAAAAATCTATAGCCAATGCTATGAAACGCATATCCCAGAAGAACACAATCCACGGTTTTTGGTCCAAGCTTTCGCTTCTTGGGTACCGGCAAGTTTACCTTTGCCAAACAACCCCAAGTCCGTAAGTAAGAGAGTTTTAACCTCTTCTTTTCCCATTCCTCAAATGGTGTAATTTCTTTGTTCTTAGTGGGAACACGATTTAGGACATGACACGCAGTCAAGATCGCCTCCCCCCACCATGCCTTGGAAAGACCCGATGTGTCTAACATGGCGTTAACCAAATCAGTTAGAGTACGGTTCTTTCTTTCAGCCACCCCGTTAGATTGAGGTGAGTAGGGAGGCGTCCTCTCATGGATTATACCATGTTCCGCACAAAAAGAATCAAATTCGTTGGAAAAATACTCTCCACCACGATCGGACCTAAGCCGCTTGATCTTACGATCAAGTTGATTTTCTGCTTCAGCTTTATAGATTTTGAAGTAGTTCAAAGCTTCATCTTTAGATTTCAGAAGATACACATAACAGTATCTGGTGGAGTCATCAATTAATGTCATGAAATATTTCTTTCCACCTTTTGTCAACTCACCATTCATCTCACAAAGATCTGAATGTATGAGCTCTAGTGGTGCCAAATCTCTTGCCTCCGCGGTCTTGTGAGACTTGCGAGGTTGCTTTGCTTGCACACACACTTGGCACTTAGATCCCTTGACATTAGTAAATTTCGGAATTAAACTCATGTTGGCTAGCCGCGTCATGCAACCAAAGTTAATATGACAAAGTCGTGAATGCCAAATATTGGACTCATTATCATTGCAAACATGATTAATAACTTTAGTGCATAAGTCTGACAAAGAAAGGCGGAACAAGCCTCCGCACTCATAGCCTTTCCCAACAAATTGTCCATACTTAGATATTACAACTTTATTGGACTCGAAAACCAACTTAAAACCATCTCGACACAGAAGGGATCCGCTGACGAGATTTTTATTGATGGAGGGAACGTGCTGCACATTCTTCAGCTGTACGGTTTTCCCCGAAGTGAACTTCAGATTTACCGTACCAACACCTTGAACAAAAGCACGTGAGCCGTTTCCCATCAGCACGGAGCCAGCCCGTGCGACCTGATAAGAAGAAAACATGGAAATATCAGCACATACATGTATATTGGCACCGGTGTCAATCCACCATTCAGGCGAATGACAAACTGAAAGGATGGTAGGAAATATACCGTACCCAGCATCCTTCATATCCGTATCACCAACAACAACATTGGCAGAATTGCCGCCGTTTCCATGTGGACGCTTATCAAAGCGTTTAGGGCAGCTAGGAGCCCAATGATTCGGATCACCACACACATGGCAGGATCCTTTCTTCTTATACTCAGTCTTCTTCTTGAAGTTGGTAGTCTGCGAGGCCTTGTTCTTGCCGTCAGATTTTCCCTTGCCCTCAAATTTGTTCTTATTCTTGGACTTGTGGGACTGGAAGTTATTTTTCTGCACCACATGTGCACTAGAGCTTCCATCGAAACCTCGAACACGTGTATCCTTTGCTCTCGCCTTTTCCTCAACATGAAGAGAACCAATGAGATCCGAAACGGAAAACTCCTGTCTCTTATGTTTCAGAGAAGTAGCAAAGTTCCTCCATGAAGGAGGAAGCTTGGCAATAATGCCACCGGCCACAAACTTGTCCGGTAAGGTACACTTGAACTGCTCGAGTTCTTTGGCAAGAGACTGTATCTCATGAGCCTGCTCCACAATGGGACGGTCATCAGTCATCTTATAATCATAGAATTGTTCCATGATATACAGCTCAGTGCCAGCGTCAGAAACACCAAACTTGGCTTCCAGCGCATCCCACGCATCCTTGCCATTATCAAATGACATATAGGTGTCAACAATGTTGTCACCAATAATGTTGAACAAAGCCCCCATAAACATGGTGTCGACTTTCTGAAAAGCTTCCTCCTGAGCAGGAGAAAGATCTCCCTCAGGTCTGCCAAGAGTGGCGCTATAGCAGCCTAGGTTTTTCAACCATAGAACTGCTCTCGTGCGCCATCTCTTATAATGGACACCATCAAAGGGAGGCGGCCTGGTAGCCGCGGCCAAACCAGTTGGACTCAATTGCCTATAATCAGTTTTTTGGATTGTTGAACATATAAGCAATTTACCATAAGATTTAATCCGAAATAACCAATAATAAAGCATGATGATAATTGCAGAAATTAACCTAACCATGCATACTAGCAGAATAGACGAACAGATCACATCTAACACAGATAAAGAGATCACATCTATTCCAAACGCTAGTACAAGAAATTGTAACATAAACTGTAAAAGATGGGTACAGATTGCATACGGTGCTGCAGGAGGATTCACGTTCGCGTTCAGATTCGCGTTGGCGTTGAGGTTCGCGTTGGCGTTGGCACCAGCGTCGTCAGCCATGTCGTCGATGTAGAGGCTGCTGATGTCCGGGAAGAAGTCCTCGTCGGGGAAGGAGTCGTCGGTCGACGTGATACCTTCAGTAGTCGCGCAGAAGCGCTCCCCAAAAACCTGATCGCCCCTCACCCGTACAGGTTCACAAGAGGCGGGGTTCCGGAGGCCTACTGTCCCGTCGTCCGGTGCACGCCGGAAGAGAGGATGGAGAAGGTGTGGCGGCGGCGCAAGGCTCTGGAGACGAGAGACGGGATGTGATACGGTGTGATTAGGGTTTGCGCCTAAGCCTGCTTATATAGCACCGGTCGGGTAAGACGTGGGGCGCAGCCCACGTCCGAGTTAGTAACAGCCCACGATCCGGAAAAACCGGAAACGGCTGATAGAGAAATAACTCGCGCAGTAATTTTCCCGAACAGCAAAAAGATAAGTAAGCTCGGCACCGAGGCACAATTCCGCAAACCGCGGCGCGCGCGCGCGTCGTGACGAGGCGAGGCGGGCGGCGGAGGAGGAGGAGCGCGCGTGTAAGCCACTCCTCTTCTCTCACTTTAGGAGGTAGTAGAACACCCCACTATATATATTGGTGCAACTCCCCTCAAACTAGCAAGGTGGGACTAAACTTTGGCTGCCACCCCTTGCTATGCATGAATGGGCCATGAGAATTTCAGAATTTGTATTGGGCCATGGACCAAAGCCCACAGCCAAATTCCAACAGTGGCCAGTTTAACCAAGCAGAGCAGTTTGTTTAGAATTTAGAGAGATATATGGAGCAGTTTCAGAAGCATTTGTGGCAAGGAGGTTATAGGTCACACTGAGAGGATTTATTAACATAAAAATAACCAGAGTAAGGAGGAAGGGTGAGCGTCTCGTCCAGCCCAAGCGGGAACCTCAGCGCGCGTACAAAGAAACAACGTACAAACATGTGGACAAAACATGGGAGGGAGGGAGCGACGAGAGAGGGTCCACAATGCAGTGCCTGTGAAAGAATAAAGGGTGACGTGGAAGCATGAGGAGGCTGGTAAATAAGGTAGTGGGGGGTTCTTATTTAGATATAGAAGATAAAGTAAAATCAGTAGCAGCCAAACAAAGGACTATGTGGCTTGCTCTTATTAACTTCAACTTGTCTGCAAAATAGTTAGCTTCGGGGATTTTCATCATAGATTCACCTTTCGCATACAACTCTTCACATATCTATCTCCTTCATAGTGCAGAAAAGGATTCTTAAGATGCTCCATACTAGCTACATCCTACATACTAAAGAGCCATAATTTCAGAGATCTTGATTTAGATTCAGAAACAAGTAGAGAACAAAACTCCAACAGAGTATAGGGGACGAGGAAACTTACTCCACGTTGGAAATAAGGTATGCCCATCGGTGACTCTTGGTTAGGAAGCGAGAAGGCCTTGGCCAGAACTAGGCCCGCAACATTCTTGGGAGAGCACAATCGAAGGGAAAAACTCATGCTCAGAGTACTCAACATCGTCGCCACCACACGAGGGGTTCGCCACCGTCGGCACTTGCCACCACCATCGCCACGGGAGTAAGAGCAACTCAAGCAGACCTACCCATTTTGCCCCAACCCGCAAAATAACCGCCGGTTTGCGGGTTATGGTCAAAAAAATACGCAGACCAGACCCTATATCCGTCGCCGACCCGCAAATAAATTTGGGAGCGTCGCTATCCGCGCGCCCGTGACTTGCACTTGTGGGGTTAAAAGGGCAAACCGAGCCCGACCCCCAACTCGTGTGAGGCGTTGGCAGGAGGGACATTTCAGCGCGCGCTCCACCCGCTTCCGCGCTGCCTCCGGTACCCGATCTCCTCTCCCCGACCGGCGCCGGCCGATTCCGCCGCCGCGGAAGCACCCATGGCCTCCCCGCAACCGCCGGTGGTCGCCCAACGCACTGCGACAGCCGATTCAGCCCCGCCGCCGCATCTAGGGTTGATGGTGGTGCCGCGGCCACGCCGGAGGCAACGTCGCTGGTGCCGCCGCGGCCACGCTGGAGGCAACATCGCCGGTGCCGCCGCGGGTTCGAAACGGAAGAGGATGGGCGCTCACGTCGTTGGGCAGGGGCAGGCGGCCGCGGTAGGATTGGTAGGACCGGTTACCGGCGCGCCATCCACTCCGCCGGTCCGCCCGGTTGGGAAGACGCCCCCGATACCCAAACAATGCCCGAAGAAACCAGCAGCAAAGCCTCCGGTGGTGAAGAGGGCACCGGCGAAAAAGGGCTCGCTTGCGGCAATCAATGCGGCAGCCGCAGCTGCGCCCATGGCCGGCGGTGAACACACCCGCGAGGTGTTCGATGAAATGCCGGAGAGGTGTGTTTCTATTTTTCTTTCTGGTAAAGTTAGCTCGTTTGCGGTGAACTTGATTGTTTGCTCATTTGCGGTTCAGCCAAGGGGCGGACTCCTTTGTTGGCATGCTCAACGAAGCATCCATCAACATTGACGAAGAGCCGAATGGTGACTATGAGAATGGCCACATTGGGATCGATGATGCCGAGGATGTGGAGAAGGCGGAGGGAGTTGATGATGAGTTGGAAGAGATGGACGCCGGTACATATGAAGATGCCGCAAGCAAAAAAGATCACATTGCAAGAAGGACGGCAAACTACACCGAGGTGGAAGATGAAGCTTTGATCCGGGCATGGGATAGTGTCACCCTTGATGGCGTGACCGGGACCAATCAAACCGGTAAGCGGTATTGGCAACAAATTGAGGATATGTTTTGCTATTTCATGCCTAGGCTTGCACATAGGCCACCTAGGACGTACCGGTCACTACAAGGTCGATGGGATGCAATCAAGAGTCCATATAGCCGGTGGACCGCTTGCATGGACCAAGTGCAGGCTGCACCTCCGAGTGGAACCACCATATGTGAATATGTAAGTTTACTTCGCATCATTATTTATTGCATTTGTTGTGGGTAGGTTTGCTTCAGCATGTGTTTGCAACATGTAGGAACACATTGCAATGGATAAATACAAAGACATGGTCGGATCCAAGGGCAAAATATTCACACTTCAACATTGCTACACGCTACTTGAGCATAGCGAAAGTGGAAGATAAGAGATCGGAAAGCATCACGGCCAAGGAGGGTATTGGTAGGATTGGATGATTTAGAGGAGGAGGAGCTCAATACCAGAATATGACATTTTGTGGGCCGCGGCTGCGGGGTCTGTTCCGCCCCGCTTGGTTTCGGCTCGCAAACCGCGGATGCAGACCGGACTGAACTCGCGGATGCGGTTTTAAAAATGGGGAGTCTGCTAGAGTTGCTCTAAGAGAGCGTGCGAGAGGAAAAGAAGTGCACGAGTAAGCGGAGGGTTAACTGAAATATGATTGTTTGCCTCCATTTCACCGAGCAGTAAACGACCATTACACCTACATCTCCCTCATCATGTCATCCTGACATGTGGCCCCCTATATGTCATAAACCAGGTCAAATCGCTCTCAGAATCTCCACAGGAGCCTGGTGGGGAGTATGTAATTCAGTTTAATTAGAGAGAAGGATGAATGGTACGAGGGACATATTGCTGAGCTTGACACAAATCTCAGCTCATGCCTCCAAAAAGAAAAGATGCAGCAGTGATTGCACAACATGACTAAACGAATAGCAGCTTAGCTAGGCATCCAACGCCAAACCAAAACGCATCATCACAACATCATGCATTCATGCTAAAGTATCGAGAACTCAAGGTCGAAGTGTTTCTGCTACATCTAGCCAGCTACATCCATAGCCAGAGAGTCATGCCAAGATATCCAGATTACACAGTTTGACTGCCTGGACCAGACAATCGTCCTGGCTTTGAGCGGCTAATTGACAAAATGTGAGAGCCTTTAAACATGAAAAAAAAACGTTCAAAGAGGAAATCCAAAACGAACAAACATGAGTACTAAGTACTCATTGTAGACAAAAAAGGACGAGAACTAGCTCCAGACTCTTGCTCATAAGATCCTCCTCTCTTCATACCAGCTCGAGTTAGTTGTAGCACCTGGAAAAAGAAGAATGCTGCAAAACAAACAGGACCAGGTTAGCCAGATCAACAGCTATTATTTGCCACTTAGTGAACCATTATATATCGTAGCTAACTTAAGTGCAGTTCCTAGTTGCAATTAAGGGTTTGCATAAGACAGGATTCATGGATTCTAATTCTAAAATGATCTATATTTCTTCCACGATATTTTGATTTCCTGGACATTTGCCTACTTCATGCAACACATGAGCTCATGTCTTTCCTGCTTGCTTGAGGGCTCAAAGAATTTGAACTTTGCATGTGTTTCACGTGTTCTTGAAAGTACGATTACTTTCCCTGAACATGTCTACTTTTTAGTGCTTGCATCAAACAATTAGTATATTGACATGTGATCAGAAAAAGGCGTGGCCAATTCAGAGCACACCTAATTATGAAAAATTCATTCACCTTGGAACTCGATTTGTTCTAGGGGAATAAATTGCAAAAGATAGTCATGGCAAAGCTAATGGATCGAATTTTTTTGGCTTGAATATTTTATGCTTGCATGGTTTCAGTACTGGCAAATCCACTCTCGGCGGGGAAAAAGGTAAGATCAAGAGATGGCTTGTGACTATTTCCGGCGAGGATGTATGAATGCACAACAAGATTCGATTTTGACTCCTCAATGCATGATTATTGTAATAGGTTAATTAAGCTTATGTCCTAAACTGAGTTTCTTATGTATCAATGGATCTGAAGCAGTGAAGTTGTAAGAACCTTGTGCTCTTGCCACTTTGGTTACAACCATTTAAGCTAAATAACAATTGTAGACAGTATTGCTAAGGTTCCGTGACAGGCATCCTACTAGTTGTATCAGAAAGATCACTGCCCCCTAAAAAATCACTGTTCAAGAGATCACAAGGTACCTTGCAGTTGATAGCATCCACACAGTAAACAGTATGTTACTGCTTCGCTCGAGCGGTAGATGTGGACGAGTTCAGTGGTAAGTCGAATCATACTGCATTCATAAGCAACAATATATTTCATTCTGAAGACATTGGTAAGTCGAGTTGAACTGCTTTTGACATGTTACACACCTGTTTCCTAGAGAGCCGGTCTGCTGGATGGTGGTATTTGCAGTTCATTTGAAACCTACAGGAGCCATGCCTCATGTAGTTGAAACACGGAGGTTCACCAGGCCTTTCAGGATACGTAGTCTGTTCTTGTTTCTGCACAAAATTCTCTGGCCTTGTGAAATTATCATTTGCCAAGTCAGTTTTGTGACCAAATGCTCCCTGAAACAGCATAAGATCCATGAGTGGCAAATGTAAAATATCACAAAAAAATTGGAGAACAATTGAGCATCTATCTTGTTTCAATTGGGTGGAATGACACAGTTCTACTTCTGAGAAATGAACAATACTCGACCAGATAAAAAAGTCTTTGCTACTACACGGATAACCATTAGTTTAGCATCCATGGCAGCTCCAGAGTCCATGGATAAGACAATAATTTTCTTTCCAGTGAGCAATTTTTAGTAAATAGGAACAGAAAATGTTCAAAATAGACTTCATTCATACAAGGAGGTGGTATATTGCACAAGATGTGGGTCTCATGTACACACAACCACATCAAGTAGTAACATACTCACTGCAAACTGAACAAGAATTCTGAACACACAGAACTCATTGAGTTTTTATGTAAACATCTCTAACAGCTAAAAATGCAACAGGGGTCATCCAGGCAGAAGGGAACAATTGAAAAACTAGTTAAGATTGAATCAATAGTGTTCACTTGATCGGTGGTGGTGTTTTGGCACCCGGGATCATATGCTCCCGGTTTCTAAATTCTGATTTAAAAACATTTCGAAATATCAAAAAAATCGGACAAAAAAATCAGCGCGTACCTCTCAACATTCTATGTGCTCATAAAGTCGTTTCATGAAAAAACGACATTTTTTGTGTCGTGTGTAAAAATACAAAATTTGGTGTTAAAAAATGGCTTTGTATGAGACATCCTTTTGTCTTTTTTACACAAGCCACAAAAAATGTCGGTTTTTCGCGAAACTTGGCGTGCACACATAGATTGCTGAGACGTAAGCGCGAAATTTTTGTTCAGAATTTTTTGACATTTCAAAATGTTATTTTTCGATGGCAGGATCATACGCTCCCATGTGCCGAATTGAATTTTAACATCGATGATCATAAATACATTCCCCACAAAAATATGATGATGAAGACATACCTTTGTAGTTGAATGTTCTTTGGGATGACGAAATTCACATGCTGACCCAAATTGACATTTCCCAGATTTCATATAGAATGGGCATTCTGGCATGCCATGTATTACAGGTCCAATCTGATCAGAGTGAGCTGGACCTGAGGGATTCCACCCAACTGGAAGTCCATCTCTTGGATGGTGAAAAATACATGCAGACAGAAATTTACATTTCCTATATTGGAGGTAGTACCGGCAGTCTGGCTGACCAGGTCTCTCAGGATACTGCTGTTGCTGGGGCATATGGTCTTCTAGTATGATTCTGGTAGATTGATGATGTTCATCAGTGGTAACAGATATTTTTGCACTCGTTGGGCTCTGGACGGTAGGATATGAATCCTTTGGGTGATTAAACCTACATTTTGACATGAATCTACAGAACCGGTTTTTCATATAGAACGGGCATTCTGGTTCCCCAGGTCTCTCAGGATATTCTGTCTGAACCCCTCCCAGTGACGGAATTTCCTGATGGTATCTAGTTGGGTATTTGTCTTTTGGGTGATGAGAATTGCACGCTGATCTACCAGGCCTCTCAGGGTAATCTACATGCTCCTGCTTGCACAAAGGCCCATCTGAACTATCTGCTGAACAGCAACCATCGGAATCATCTGAAGTAGATGACCAATTTGAATCCTACATGAAGCAGATTGGATAAGAAATTATTAGAAAGGCCACCAGTCATAATCCAGGAAAAGTACATAGTACGGTGTGAGAAAAGTAGCAATATCCAAACGATATGTGCAAATACAGATCTAAACATTGCATAATATAAAGAAGGTATAATATGTACCTTTTTCACCTGCATCATCTTTCCTTCTGTATCAGGCAGTACGTTTTGGGAAGGTAAAAGCATTCTTAATATGTTTGGTGGCAGGACCTCGGTAGATGTGTCATCTATGGTTGCATGGTCAGAAGACTTCTCTGGGTATAATGTGGCATTCAAGGTTGCATGGTCAGAAGACTTCTTTGAGTATGATGTTTCATCCAAGGTTGCATCGTCAGAAGATTTCTGTAATTGTGATGTGTCATCTAATGTTGTATGGTGGTTAGAAGATTTCTTTAATCCCAAAGTACTATCCTCCCACCTTGTTGGTGCATAGAACTGAGCATCAACGACATGCTCTGGATGGTTAAAACGACAGTTTTTGCCATATCTGCAAGCACCATTCCTCATATAATAGGTGCAATTTCTTACTCCCTGAAAGGTAGACTCGAATTCAGTTTCAGCATTTTCCAATATAAATCAACTTCAATGGATGAAAAGAGATCATAAGCAGATGAAAAGAGATCATAAGCAGATGAAAAGAGATCGTAAGCATACTTCTCGTATGGGGAGGCCAATGCGGTTCAGTTCCAGAATATCAGCAGCGCCATGTTTCCCTTGTTCAGAGGGACACCATGAACCATCTGGCTTGGCTTTAAGCTGTGGCAATGACAAAATCAACAAAAAGAAGGAAAATTTACTAAATATCTCATGAACAAAGTAGTGAATGAGGTATATAATCAGGCTTTCAAATGTCCACAACATTTATCGGCAGATAAAACATTAAAATTACTACATTCTCTCCTGTTTATTTGGGCCTAGAAATGGCGTTGCAGACTACATTTTATACAGAAAAATTCAGGCACATGGGTTGCATTTCCTTTCATGACCATGTCTGACAATGAATCCGTGAACACAATCTTGTTGCATATTCATGTAGTGTAATATCGGTGCAATTAAATCAATAGGAAGATTTTGTAGTGCTATAATCTACAAGGTAAACTCTTATTTGTTGTTTACATATAACCAAAAGGTGGATGTTTCATTTACTGAAAGCACAACTTGACTGAAGACCGTCTCTCAAAAAAAAAAAACTGCCTGTTAGTGCTTGCTTCCCATGGCTAATCTGGAATCTCTGTCTCAATGATATTGCTGCAGAACTCGTTTGTTTCCACTATCCCATGTCTAACCAAACAAAGTACATTTCATTAGAATTATAAACTCTTTAATAAGAAATACTTATCTGGTGTGAAACGTGAAATAATTTTCTGAATGTAGTGTGTCTAATTTATAATTTTCTGAATGTAGTGTGCCTAATTTATAATTTTGTATTATTCTATCTTCGACGAAGGCATGGCAAGCTCTAGCATAGTTTGCTACTCTTCACTTACCAAATAAGAAGCAATGACAATAATTTAGCGTGCCAGTTAAGTTTGCGATATAATCACTGGAAGCTTGAGTAAATCATGATACCTTAGTCTATGTTTGTTTAGTCATTTTGGCCCTGTCCTTATGAAAAAGTTGATTAATATCTACTACTCACTCCGATCGGAAATAAGTGTCGGCAATTTTGTACTAGCTTAGTACAAAGTTTGTACTATCTCCCCAACAGTTATTTCCTATCGGAGGGAGTATCTATCAAGGTTTTTCAGCTTTCTCCTTACTTGGAACATGACAGTTTTCTGCTAAAAGATAGCCATGTGGAGCTGAAGACCCATGGTTTAATAAATAATATATATAGTTGCAAATCAAAGTTGATTTTTTTCAATTTATTCTGTAGTTTTAAAAGTATTTGTGATATCTGAATTCCTAAGTATATATTTATGTGTAAGAAAATATATATGTGATCATTCAAGTTGATGTACAAGTTCAAAAGTAAAGCATGGAATCTAACCCCAAATTTTTTAGTGTTCCTGTACCTATATATACTAAGATGAGCCGTACCCTCTATCTGAACTGTTAATAGGTGCATCAAGATCCGTGCTATTCTTTTTTTACCCTCTCAAATAACTTCTCTTTTTTGTATCTCTCACTCTATATAACATTTGAATCTGAAACTTTGCAGTTCACTCAAACATTTGAGATAGAATGTGGGAAAAATAGTTTGGGATTTTTATTATACTATATATATACTTTTTAAAACAATTTTTGTTGAATTTTAAATATTTGAAAAAGTTAAATTTCATTAAAAAAATCCGAAAATATTTTTCCCACATTCTAGTTGTAATATTACACCGATCTGCAAAGTTTGAAATCTAGATGTTACATAGTTTCAGAGATATAAAAAAGACAAATTCAAAAAAGTATGGGGGTGTAGGTGAGACTCTGCTTAGACAAAACTTTTCCTATATATATACTAAATAGTCACATTTTGTATATCTTGACTGTTCTAACTCAAGGCTTGTGATTATTAGGGAAACCTCCTATTTTTTCACAAGCCAGAACATGTTTTGTTTCGCCTGTGCTGAAAGGAAGGTTATGGAAAAATGTGATAGTTAATTTCAGCTTCGCAGTTAGGCCAGGAGAGGAATTCCTACAATGGTCGATTCTTTATGAACAAGATGAAGGTAAATATTGATCTTTCAGAGTACACATTACTGATAGAAATTTGTATGAGTCTGTTCCTCATGTTTATGCAACACTCTAATTTTCTCCATATCATAGCAACTAACAAAGCTCAATTTCTGATATTAAACGATATCAGAGATATAGATCACAGGACTAACTACAGAGCGGAAAGGCGGATGGCACAGGTTATGACAGAAATAATTTACACAACCTATTGTGCAAAATCAAAATTCAGCATTCTACTAATGACAGTTCAAGTTTATTTTCAGCAAAATTCACATTGCCTTTTCTCCTAGTATATCATATATGTAGAACAAGCATACAGGGCATGCAGCTGTGTGTTAATGTATTTGAAATAAAGATCATGGCACAGGTACGACAGAACTAATTTACACAAACTATTGTGCCAAATAAAAATGCAGCATTCTACTAATAAAGTAAAGAAGCAAACAATGGTTTCTTGTTGATAGTTACAGAATAGTAATATCAAATGATATTAGATTTTACCGGTGGGTGATGGTACTGGCATGAGGACCCGTATGAGCAGCTCCCTTTTGACATGTAATAGTGGCAGTTCATTTTCCCAGGCCTTCGTGGATATGGCATTGGCAGCTCAACGTTCTCCTTCTTCCCCATACCCCTGTCACTGCCATTAACCTTGGCTGAAACCGCCTCAAAAGATAAAACAGTGGCGTCCACTCCCTTGTGTGGATCCTGGACATCTATGGCAGCGTGCGTTTCAATTCCAGCGATGACACTTTGCCCCACCGCATCCTGATCTTCCACAGCACCACCACTCTCTGCTGATCCCAGCTCATCGGTAGCGCGTCCCTCCACCCTCTCCTGACCATCCTCAACAGCAATGCCATAGCATGTGGTTCCACTTCCATCCCTCGGGTGGATGGTGTCTCGTTCCTGATCACCATCCCTGGCAGCTCTGGGCTGATCACTCATGCACACCTTCTCTTGTTGATCATTCCCAGCAGCAGCATGATCAACATCCTTGAAAAAGGATGCACCTTGCTGCTCCCCCACCTTCTCCTTGCCTCCCGCAAGGTTCTCTTCCTCGGACGCCCCCGACTCGTCACTTGCACGGAATTGGTCATCCTGCTTATGCCCATGCCCAGCCACCAGGGCGAAGCCGGCCTCCTGGCCTTCTCCCACGGCAACGTCCCCCGCCGGCCTGAGGTGCTGGAGGAGGTGCGGCGCCCTCTTGGCGGCGGCCTGCTGCCTGAACATGCCGTTGGCCGGAGCCGGCGTGGCAGCAGCGTCGCCGAGCCTGTCAGGTGAGTGCGTCCCCTCGGCGGCGGCTGCGGCGGCGCGAGGCCGTGCCGCAGCAGCGTCTCCGTCCTCATCCTCCTGGGAAGCAGACGCAGACGGCGACGGAGACGCGGACAGGGTTGGGTGGAGGCGAGGGTGGTCGGAACTGAGGTGGAGCAGCAGGCCAAGGCCGACCTTGGGGGCGGGGGCGGCGGGTGGAGGCGCGGAGTGGGAGGCGAGTGCGCGGATGGAGCCGAGCAGCCTCCTCCCGAGGCTGGTCGGCTGAGCAGGCGAAGAAGGGGGAGCGATCGGCGGCGGTGGCGAGTGAGGGGAAGGCGCCGGGGTGGTGGTGCGGACGGAAGGCCGGACGTCCTCCGCGTCGCTCTCGTCGGCGCCGCCGATCATGTCGGCGCGGCGTGAGGAGGGAAACCCTAGCGAGACGAGACGAGATGAACCTGCATTCCCCCCCAACCACTCCCTCCCTCTCTGCGCTTTCACACGCGCAGAAGGGATGAACCTCTCTCTCTCTCTCTCTAAAACCTCTCTGAAACCGTACGGAAGGGAAGAGAGAGACCTATGAGACCGGGTCTATCCCCCCGAACAGGATAGACCCAACCCGATGGTTGATACTTGGCTGTCCCAATCTAAAAGCACAGAAGTCTCACTTACCGATTCCATTTCTCCAATTCTAATTTCAATGTGGGCACTACTACCTTGCCTTGCCGATTCTAGCCCTCTAGGCCATGTCAATCAAATAACATAGGGCCTTGACGCACGGCGGCCATGCGCCTATGCAGCAGCGATGCAACGCCGTTCTTTCTCCACGAGAGTGAAAGAGCTGCGCGACAACTCGGCGAAGCAGCAGCAGCATCCCACGTCAACAGCCGACGCGGCGGCGGCAAGCCGGCAACACGACAGTCATTTTCTTAGGCCAACGGGTAACGGCGGTGGTAGCACTAATTAACATGTAGTTGATCTTGGCCTCATGATCCATACAACATGCATGTATAAGCATCTGCTTGTGCCTTCGTTTCACACGAACATAAGCGGAGTAGTCCTTGATCGGACATGGCCTGGAGATCTTCACTTGCACCAGCGCCGCGGAGTTTGCCCGCCATGACCGCTGGCAGC
This sequence comes from Dactylis glomerata, assembly GCA_007115705.1. Lineage (NCBI taxonomy): Eukaryota > Viridiplantae > Streptophyta > Magnoliopsida > Poales > Poaceae > Dactylis > Dactylis glomerata. The sequence continues at coordinate 789,221 of QXEO01001137.1, read as the reverse complement.
CTGACGGAACAACTCGATGGTCATGCTGCATCGCCGGCGTCGAGGATAATGAGTTGTATTGTCTTGCGCCGCCACTGCCGACTAGGTCTTGCCGCGCGCATTGGACGGGAGAAGTTAAGAGAGGTCCTAAGTCGGGATTAAACCGGAGACAAAAACAAAAGCTAAATATCGGGCATAGCATAATTTCGTGCTGTTATATTGGGATGGCCAGGTGTCCTCTATTGGGCTGGGTCTATCCTGCTGGGATGATAGACCCGGTCTCATAGGATTTTTTTCCGAGAGAGAGGGGGCAGCCGGCAGCGTACCTCGTAAGCCAACTGGGATTTCGCACTGCGGCCCCTTCCGTTTGTCCGATTTTTTTACAAATATAACCCTCTGCACAATATTATTGTAAAAAGTAACCTCTTTAAAATTCTATTGGCAGAAGTGGTCTGCCGGAAGGAGGAAAAGCCGACACGTGGAACATTCCGCCACATCGTTTTGGTTCAAAGGATAGACAATGGATGGACCGGTGTGGTCACCCTTAAAATTGAGATGGTGTGATTACCCGAAATAAAATCATGGATACCTGAAATAAATATGGAGGGGGGAGGGGGTTGGTTCAAAGGATATGATTTAGGGGATGAGGGCATCGCCAACCAACCGGCTAGGGGTAGCCATTTTTTCTATTTAATTAGAAAAGATGACAAGTGGTTAAGGATAGTCATCTTTATGTTTGGTTCAAAGGACAAAATAGTGGATGGACTCATGTGCTAGCGCGCTGCTCGATTTGGTGCTGTCAAGGGTGGGAACGAGCAGAGGATAAGGAAGTATTTTCATAGGAGGTAAGCGGGTGAAACGTTTCGGAGGTGAGCCAACAGCCAGTGGTTGCCACCATCTATCACTTTTTGCCGGATATGCTCAACCAATTATTGAGGAATATATTCTGAATCTAGTTATCCACATCCCCTCTTATTCTCTAAAACAAACATGTGGCACACCACTAAAAAAATGGCTATACCTCCCTTGATGCATATGGGCACCAGTGATCTCGTTTGAAAAAATTCAAAGAAAAAATATTTCTAACATTAAAAGAATGAAAAATATATTCAGATGTAGCAAATATTAATCCCACAAAGGTCTAGAAAATCGTGTTCAGATACTTTACACTCTAGGCTACATAAAAATAATGAAGAATATGTATATTTTCAAATTAATAATTTATCAGATTTTGTTATTTTTGTGTATCCCACAATACAAAGTATTTTGTAATAATTTTCAACATGCTTATAGGTTACATAATTAACTATATTCAGATTTTTTTCATAATTTCTTGAAACTTAAAAATATGATATATTTTTTAAAAAAAATTAAGGAGTTACTCGAGAGCCAAAAAAACACTTCCCGCTATAAGTAGGGATGTTTCAATAGTCTCTACTGTATTAATTGTCTACAGGTGATGGTCGCCCGCCCGGTACGTCGTTCCCTGCCCCCACACGAAAAAGAATCGATGTCTTTCTCCCTGAGCGCCTCACTACGTAAAACCGTTCTGGAGAATAACCTGCACGCACGACTCCCATTTCCCTTTTCCTCTTCTCATCTCCCACCCTCATTCGTCAAATTTCAGGGCTAGGAACCGCCGCCGCCCCATGCCTCCATCCCCCGATGAATCCGCCTCTCCCAATGATTCCATGTGACTCCTCGATGTGAAGCAGGCCGGCCAGCCAGGACTCCCAACAGCGGCGACGCGGCTGCCGCTATGCGGCCCAAGAGCAAGGGCATGATTTTGGGCAGTCCAAGATGAGGGCCAGACACCGGCAACCCCAACAGCAGATGGAATGATGCCGGGACCCACTGCTGGTCTCCGTCCTCTGACGCCCTGCTCGCTGGGGCCGTGCCCATGGAGGAAGGGGAGAGCCGCCACAAGGGAAGCAGCGCCTGGGTTAATTGGCTGGGGTTTGAGCTCTCAATCTTCAGCCATGGCAACCACAACGGTGGAGGTGGACAGGGAGAGATATGGAGACCGCACGAAGAGGAAGCAGGGCTTCAGGACCATGCCATCCATACTAGGTGAGCACCGTGCATGTTGCTTGCACGAGCATTTTGTATCTCTAGATTGATTCTGAATAACTCAGGGAAAATAGAGCGAACATTGTAGACCAGGATGGTTGGTTGTAAACAGTCTTCGTTCTTTGACAGTTTTCGATTTGGGCAGTAACTGAGCTCAGCTCTGTCCAAAGCTGTGTTCGCATCTAGCGAAGATTACTAGCAACTCGTGGCTCTGCATTTTATATGATATCTTTTGTACTGAGACATATACTCCTGGCTGTCATAGGAAATCTGAATCAATTGCCTTGCGGTTGCCCAGTAACTTTGTTCCTTTCTAATTTCTTGCTCAGTTGGCAATTAGAAGGAGCATCTTCCAGCATTTTACTCACACCGTCCAGTTGCCAGTTTGTCACACTTTCATCATATAAACAAAAGACCGCAAGGGAGGCAAGCTCGCCCAACGCAAAGGCTCGCGCGGCGCCATTGAGCGATAGGAGGGAGGGTGTGTCGATTTGAGGGAGACCGGCAGAAGTGGCTTCGGTCGGGCGTCGCGTCGATTTGACGGAGAGGACAACAGTGGGCGGGGAGTTCCCGCCTGGCCGATGAGATTGACAGGAACTGCATCGCGCCAACTCCCCCATCCCTTTCATGGTCGCATCCCGTGCGGCTGGCGGCACACCCCGCCTAAGCGTCCATCGCATCTACCAGCCTAGGACGAGCAGCTCTAAAGCCGGCGAGGCTGCAACCATGCAATACACTTTCGGATGTCTATGGCGCTATGACCCATGCCCTGCTATAATAATTGGTGTGTTTGATAAACTGGCTTACAAGGAGAGAAGGCCAATGTTTGATAACTGCCGTGACATGGATGGTCGAATTGGCAAGATATGGATGATTGGGACCACGACGGTATCATAACTGTTTTGTTCTTGCTGCTTTCGCAGAAATCTTTTTCGTCGATGGGGAGAACCGGAGGATAAGAAGTTCGCCCTGTGGTTCAACAGACTGCGGTTCATTGAGACGCTTGTCACGGTGCACCGCTGAGATCGCAGGTAAGCTCGGCGATCGGCCGGATGACTGTTTATTGGGAGATTCTTTCCCAACTTCTTCATGCAATTTGGGGAAGAGGCTACCGATTTGGGCGCCTGGTGGCGAATATGCTGCCGAAATTTTGGTGACACAAACAAGTCTTTTGATTTCTTTCTTCCTTTTTTCCCTGATGATTATTATCTTATTACTGAGTGATGGGACAACAGTGAAGTGGTGTGCGATGATTGTTTGTACTTGTCTTAGCATAGATGGTCACACCGCAAGCTCTCAAACTCCCAAGGGATCAGGGGAACTAGGTTGGCACAATCTCCTTTATTACTGTGTGCATATGCCATGGATTGTCCAAACAATATTGTGTTTTTCATTATTTCGGGGTTTTTTGCTCACTTAAATATGACTACCATTTAGGTGTACTTCTTCATCTTCGTACATGCCAATGCTGATGTGCTAAGGATTCAGAAATTGTGACAGGCTGGTGAGGTAAACTTACTGGGTAAGTATGTTGAAAATAATGCAAAAAGATAGACCATTCAGTGAAGTTCTAAACAAAGAATATACTTTTTTAACACAAAAAAAAGAATCGTTTGTTTTTCCCGCTATTATCTAATTGTATGATGTGCATATACCGAGTTAATATTCAGATGAAGTGTGAACCGAGAATGAGAAATTTGGAAGTGTCAGTTTAGATGATTTGCAGGTTTGGATAAATAATGTTGTCTTTAAAGGACTACTCTAATTATTCCAATTAATACATTAACCCGGTCTACTGTTGTTATGTGTAGTGTCGCATGGTCCGAAGATGTTTGATCGAACGTGGAAATGGATATCAAGTAGAGGGTGGTTGTCCTCATTTGCTTTCCTTGCTTACAGTTTAGTCTGGTTGTTTTCTAGCACCTGCGAGCATGGTATGATAGAACCAAATTCACATTCTACATTGTTTGCATTTTCACTTCTCTATGTTTTTTCAGGTTTATGTTCAGATCTTTAGTGAAAAGTGCATGTTTATTAACGAGATCTTGATCTCATAGGCAACAAGGGCACATCTGATGGCATATCCGATAATATGAAATCCTAGAGAGGGAGTGCCTCTTTCTTTCCTGCCAAAGCATCGTCCTCTGGCCTAATTAACTTCATACCTGCACAACATGAACTTTAGTCAGATTCTCGGGTTACTTTTTCAACAATAAGGTTGGTAGGTCATGGTTATGTAGATCTGCTAATGTTGGATGAATTGCTTAATCTCTTGCTTTTGGTCCAGTCTCGCCTATGGCTTTTCTGGTGTGGTAGTTTCGCATGTCAGCAAGCTCTTTAGCTATGCTTTAAATGAGAGCTTACATCATTAGGGTAGAGTTGTTTCCATCGTTAGTATGTATGCTCTAAATGGACATGATAGAATTAATTTTAGTTCTCTTCTAATATTATGTATCTTCCATATTCCCCAGTAGGGCACCATTCGGTAGCTGGTTTTGATGTTTCACTGCTTATGTACAATTATTGTGCCAGTCAATAGCAGATAATGACTCGTGGAGGGTAATTTTTATAGATTGCAGACCTGTGGAAGATAATGACTCGGATATTGTTTATAAAAAATACTGAACACAAAAAGAGCCCTTTCTTGATATTGATTGTTTACTTTGGTTGTGAAAATGACAGGGATCTCTAGAAGAAGTCATGGAATGTGTGGTGAATAACTTACAATGCAACATTACATGTTGGTTTGAGAGATTTGTTATGGTATGTATAAGGAATTAAGGATGTCATTTTCTCCCACTTAAGGTCAGTCCTAGATCAAGTTAGTTCACTAAAATGCACATTGAAGACACGTTCCATGTTGTAATTAGATGAATTTTATTACCACCAATGTATATTCTGCTACTTACAGCGTAGCTGTTATGTATTTCAATAATCAAGATCATAGCAGCACCTTCGCTTGTTGTGTCTTTTCTTGATCTTGATTTTTCTCCTGCGGCGATTTCTGCTCATTTTATCGATAGATCTGTTAATTCATGGGCAGACACATATGTTCTTGTATTTGTCGTGCTTCATCCTTGCTTACTTCTGATTTCTAGAATGGTGCCATTGTTGGAGTAGGGCAGTGGTGAAAGCCTAGACAGACAGGGAGGGAGGGAGAGAGAGTCGTGGGAAGGAGAAGGCGATGATTGAAGAAATGATCAAGAGAAAGATCTGCATTTAGAGTAATCCAAACTGCTTGCTCACTAGCTTAGATGGTGCGCCCGTTGGAATGTTCAGTATATTATGTTCACAGGTACGACAAGGAATGAAACTCGAAATTCGGGTGTCCTTGGCATAGAGAAACAACACCAATCCATCCTGAATTTCATGGTTACTATACGGTGACGACGCTGGAAAAATAACTTAGCTTGTGACCCGTAGCAACGCACAGGTATTCAACTAGTATCGATAGTAGCCCTTCTTATAACATACGCTCCACCAGAATTGCACAGACATCAGCTCCACCAGAATTGCGCAGACATCAGCTCGTGCTGTAGGTTGGCATCGCCTGAACGACTGACTTTATTTGCTCCTTTCCATGCATGTGTTCAAAAAGGTCTTACATTAATAAACGGAGGAAGTAAAAAAGACTATCAAAAATGCAGATGTGCACGATTGCATCAATCATATACGAGTAATCAATAATCCATATAGTTAGTTGTGAGCTTTGCAGGGCCAAATGCAGCATATACAACTTACAAGGTCACAGCCGATCACATGCAGCATTAGTTCAGGTACACTCATGCAAACTTATTTGTAAGTTTGGACCATCCAACAAACAGAACAAGGGAGAAGATCTACAACAAGAACTGAAGCAATTATTTATGTCCACGGATTCTCAAAGTTCGTGACAGGCTGACAGCAGATTGTTACCCTGGCTAGGCGGCATTACATTACACGTGAAGACAAAAAAAAATCTTACATCCACCTTAAGCAGATAATTCCTGTTACCAAGTGAAATTAGAATCATCATTGCTGTCTTCTGCTCTGTCCTCCAACTGCTGGTATTTTGGCTACAGGGGGAGCTACAATTATATCATGGGACCCAAAAACTTTAGAAATTGTGTTTCACATTTACTAAAGAATCAAAAGGAAATAGTCTGCTATGCTTGGAGGATATCTCGTGGGTGCCAACCGCCTCTTTCGGCCCCAATCACGGAATTAACAACAATGTTGTTTCCCTGTTGCATGTGGAAGGTCAAAGCTTTCATGTTGAACAAACCAAAACTAGTGAATCCTCTAGCACATTCCCTATGCATAATACATGTACAAGCTATTTCCAGCAGCACACGCGATAGAATTCTCAGTTGGGTGCCACGCAAGATGGAGTAACTTTGTTGAGAAGTCATTAGAGTTCCCATTGCCATCGGCTCCTGCATTTTCACCACCTGTCCAATATTAATGATGAGAGGTAGGATGGATGAAATTTTGCAAAAGGAGAAGTAGGTTAATCTTGTCTACCTATGTGACAGAAATAATCAGGTCTATGGTACAACAGACACTTACCTCTCCTCACAGCACGGGTCAAAGAGGTCAGCGTTCTTGCAGGCCTTGTTGGATTAGCAACCTGACGCCTATCCGTTATTCAATCGCAACAAAACAGGAAAAATTAGTAAGGTTAAAAAATATATTCCAATTAGTGTGGGTTGGTGCACATGGTTGTGTATGTACTATCAGTTGGTCACTGGTCACCTATGTTCAAAATTTGGTAATCCTACCAGCTTTCACATACCGTAAATGAAACATATAGAACAGATGCAGATGGCTTCAGATTTACAGGGGAAATAAGCGGCGCCATTGAGGTAAGTGCAGCAGAAAATTATGTTGGTGCAAGGCGATTATGAATTATGCCCGAATTGTTGGGAGTGGTGTTTTGGCTCCTGGAGCATATGCTCCCTTTTATTTGAAATACATCTTCAATATTTTGAAATGCCAAAAAAATGGAAACAAAAAATTCGCACGTACATCTTCACATGCCACGTTCCCACAAAGTCATTTCACGAAAAATCAACTTGTCATGTGGCATGTGTAAAAAGACAACATTCGGTGCTAAAAATAAGGCTTTTCAAAAGACAAATTTTGTCTTTTTTTACATAGACCACAAATAATATCGGTTTTCCACGAAAACTTCACGAATGCACATAGCTTGTGGAGAAGTACGTGCATTTTTTGACGATTTCAAATATGCTTTTTTGGTAGAGGGAGCATATGCACCTGGGAGCCGAATTGAATTTCCAGTAGAGTATAGCTTACACTCATTCACAACAATATAAACACCAATAATAATTCACACGATAAGGCATACCTCATAGGGTTTCTGCTTGCTTCTAAAGTGGTTGCCTCTGTATTTCCAGGAGAACAACCAAAAACGCGAAATAAATTACTGCAGTAGAGCACCACAAGAACAGTACAAGTTAGCATACAGAAGTTACATATTCAACACTAGCAACCACCTTTTATATCTCATAATGAGAATACCTATAAGAGCCAGTAGCAACACGAAGACCATCCCCACTGAGACAACATTCAAATTTGTCAAAGATTGAATCGTTTTCGTATAGATCGCAAAGCTGAAAAAGATGAGATCAACACATCATTAGATTATAAAAGGTTCTGGCATTGCTAATTTGTTATTCATTAAGATGATAAAACTTCACCTTAGGCCTTAAATGTTCATGAACTTGAAAAGTTGCTACTGGGCCAGAATCCATGTTGAGATCCCATAACTGAAGAAAGACAAAGAAGATTGTACTAAGATATTTTAAGCAGTAAATCACTTTCATTGAAGAAAACAACGTGAAAACAGATGGTTCCAAGATCCAGAAATTCCACTATTTAATTATATACAGATAGCATAACGAAATGTTGGAATCAATAGCATGACATGCAAACATTACCAAGAAGATCATGATCTCATTTTTCTTTAGTTTCAAATCTCACTTAGGGCTGCCACCAATGATTATAGATTTTGATGGTTGAGATCTTAGGATACCATGGATTCATGGAAGAGTCCTTGACAACAAAAACCAACCACGAATTTGCTCTGATTGACGTCTATTTGGGTGCAGGGCAAGAACACGAAGAGCCGGAAATTATGGCGAGCAATAACGCGAAGGATACTCCATTGAGATCCCAGGCAGCCAATAGCGTCGCTGAGATCAGAGAAGACGGCGCCGTGACACCAGTCGATGCTAGAAGAATTTGTTCTGATCGACGACTTCTCAGGTGCAGGGCAAGAACGCGAAGAGCCAGGAACTGTAGCGAGCAATAACAGCGGCAGCAGTCAAGAGACGAAGGATTGTCCACTGAGATCCCAGGTGGCCAATATGGCCGTTGAGATCAGAGAAGACATTGCCGTGCACCAGTTGATGCTAGACACAAAGCGTGAAGCCTTCATGTGCATCGCCGATGTGCTGCAGACAAGCCTAGAAGACGAAGGAGAGCCGAGCCAGCTGCAAGCATGCTCCTCCAGACATGTCAACTTTTCAGCCGGCCAGCTAGCAAGGCGACTTACTCCAACCATGACAGATTTTTTTGAGGGCCATCCACAACTGATTTGATAGGCACAATATCAATCCATGCATGGAGCAGATTCATCGACCTGCCCGGTTGCTACAGAGATGCACAACGCAGGAAGCCAAGCGGCCAGTCAGCAGTTGGGTAACTAAAAATTGCCATATTAATTTGATTAGCTATTTTGTCAAAGGATGACTGGCAGGTATCGCATACTAGATGGATCTATTTTTATGGAGCTTATGACATCTGATGGACTGCATGGATGACTAAGTGCGGGAAGATATGGACTATGCCATCAATAGTCAGATCGGATGACAGATCGATGGACCAAGGTACACGCTCAATCGCCGTACAAGCTGAGGAAAAGGTAGAGTCTAAATTCTGACAACTCATATACTACAAATATATGCATTGTATAACTGAGAATCATATGTTCGGAATTGTCGAGAAAATTATTTTTACAGTATACAGTTATTTCAGATTTTTACCTATGCTGGTAACTACTTGACTTTCCAAAAGCTTTCAGTCAAACATCTCTAGCTTTCATAAGTAATAGGTAAAACATATGTAGTTTGGTAAAACATACAGATATGTAAATAATATTATATTTACAAAGATACTAATGTAAAGGAAAACTAAATCGTGACAACATAATTCGGAGGTAGATATAACAAAAAGATATGTACTTTAGGAATCTGCTTTCTCGCGCCTAAAAAAAGATACTTTAGCAACAAAAAAAACACAAACCCCTCAAAAATGAATCCATCGTACATATCTATGCTGCTTCTCGCGCCATTGTCAATCCTATGAACCTGAATTTATCTTTTACTATTTTGTTATTAACAGATAGGAAAAAGCCATTGGTGTTTTTCATATAGTCGATGGAAATAGCAATATAGTTTTCATACCAATTCCAGAAAGAAAGCCTGACAAGAGTGAATGAGACGTAATGTTTAAAAGGAATTACCTATTAGATAGATGCAATTTAAACCAAAATGAATAATGTTAGTTGCACCGACAAATAAATTGCATAGAAACAGTACAGACAAAAGATTGCACAATGCATTTTGGTTACCAGATTTTCTATAATTCTAAATGTCAACATAATAACACACAAACAAACACAAATTAATATAATTTATACGTAAAAATCACACAATAAAAAATACATAACAAAGCTTGCCGTGCAAATGCGTGGGTCACCCTGCTAGTTTACATGGAAAGCAAAAGTCCAGAAAGAGTCAATGAACGGGTAGCAGATCGATCTGTTACAAACCTTGAGAGTCATATAATCACGACTAAGGATATGTCTTCCATCCCTTGCAAACTTTATATCAGAAACAGAAGCAATTATCTCTGTAAAAAAGGATTTTGATCCAGCTGCTTCGTGCTCCTCAAATCTGTACAAAATGGTTTCATCAAATTTGAGACTTGAGAGAACAGTTTTTTGCAAATTTAGACAAATATATTAATTTAAAATGTTTGTAATCTTCAAAACATACTGAGCATTGCCTTCTAAAGTCTAAACACAAAGGGGAAGTGCAAGGGTACTAACATTTTAGAGTGGTTGTCACACAGTGCTGATTGCCGCAGGTCAATAAGCCTGATAGCGCCCTTTGAGCTACTATAGGCTAGTGTATTACAATGAGTTGGATGGAACTCCGCACATGTAATCACCTCTGAAATTTCACAGAGTTATAGCATGTGATGCATGTTGCCACAGGAAAAATGTATGGAGGAATGAAGGAACTGACATGAATCATATTAAACATTAAAAAACAATCACATGCAAATATTCAATATTAACAACAACGGCCCAAGGAGTCGCACTATTGACTAACCAAGATAAAATATTAGGGATCACAAATTATTGACAAGATACGAGTTTTGTATCTGAGCAGCAACAGCTCATACAGACTATCTCTATTTTATCCACTTGTGGTTTTTCTAAAAGCAAGCACTACACTGAATCTCCATTTTTCAATATCAAAAGAAAGCTGCTAACCATTGATTGCCAACGAACTGCTAGCTACCAACATATAGCTACAGAGTGAGAAATCATCCAAAATTTAGTACGTGAAAGTATTAGGAATTACTTCCATCCCATCTTCATTTATACAGTCCATCAGGAAAATCTTGATCCCACTCAAAGACCCAATTGGTAGATAGTAATACATGTTTTGTTATCCAAGTTCCAACAATAAGCATATAATTAGTTTTAATTTTTTGGGGGACAACCAAGAAAACATGGACACCCTGCATAGCAGATAACTCCTGCAGCATGACAATGGCTGCAAGATCAAAGGCTTTATGATTAAAAAGAAAAGGTAAAATGACCTAACCCTGGTTATTTTTATGCTTTTTGCCCCCAATAATAGAGAATTCTATGCATGATGTTAAGCTATTGGACAATTTGCCCACCAATTAGATAACATTGCACACTCAACATATAAATTAACAGCTCAGTGCACAGCAGGAATAATTTGTGTTGTGCTGACAAGTTTACCAGTTAGATCCTCCATGTTTGTAGGCTTCACATCAACAATGTTAAAGCTCTGACTGTTTATTTCCAAATTCCACAGATTAATTCGCAGATCATCTGCTGATATGAATGTCTCACCATCACTACAAGCAGAACGACATGAGAACAAGATATCAGCATAATTCCCATGGATTGTATCATTCAGTCGCTCATAAATCGATAAGGCATACAAATACAAAGGTGCAGGAAATCAATTTCATGAAGTCATCCAGAGGGAATAACTTGTAGAGAACAGAGATAAAGAAAAATCATGATATGTGTATACTAGTCACAACTTCAAAGAGAAAATTAAAGCACAACAAAGTCAATATCTACAAAAACGCAACTGTGCAACAATACTAAGAGGCAGGTGGTCAACTCATAAGAAAAGGTTAAAGCGACATAAAAAGTATAATTCTGCGCATACACAACAGTAATGGCTAATGAGAATTATTAACTCTCCCTTGATAACACAGAAGAAAGCTTAGGCTGCTTTTAAAATTAGGAGAAATGGAGAGAAATACGTTAAGAGTAGTATCGACGTAAAACAGAGAGAAGAGACACAAAAATAGCAAGGGTAACAAAATAATAACACCAAATGAAGGAAGCAGATATTCAGTCAGTGTAAAGTCAAGAGCGGGTTAAACAATGCAAATTACAAAATCTTACAGTTTGACCAGACATCCAATTTTTTCGGCATGTTTTTTACCAGACATTCATAATACCATGAGGAGCTAACCTATTATTCGAAATGGAATTGATATGGTAATCATGGGCGTGTGCATATACACGCCGGCATCTAGCGACGGGGTTTAAATCTTGCCCTGTAACCTGTACACATAGTAAATGAAACTGGTCAGATTCGTTTACTGCAATTTACATCCAATTTGCCTCAAAGTACCTGTCTATCATGATAAAATAAATTTACTAGTATGCATGCATGCATGATGCATCAGTTATGAATGACGCTATACAGAACTACAGATTTTGGATAAAGTGGCTTAAGTACAACTACCACAGGCAAACGCAATGATGCGCATCCTCCAGGAGGCAATGCCAGATCTTTGTTTGCGCACAACTTCTCTGAGCATCCTCCATTCGGAAGAAGCCCTCTAGAGCTACTGGTGCTCGAACTGGAAGTTGTACCATTGTCTGAACTTCGGGAAGTATCCAAATTCATCACTGAAATTCGTTTCACTTTCTTATCTTGCACCTGCAGATATAACAAAGCAGTAAAGCACCAAATATCACACGCTTGCATTTGGCAAGTACAAATGAACTTTTCATCTAAGAAGGCAAGCCATGGGATTGAGAATATTGATAGGATAAAGAAGAAATTGAATACTTCATCTATATATGTAAACATAAAAAGTTTTAAGAATATGTGTATCTTGATCAAAAAAGGCAGTATAAATGGGAAAAAATGAATACACCCACTTATTCCGAAGTAAGTTTAGGATGAGGTTTACGATCCGGTTGGTGTACACAAGGTGCCCAAAAGTATCTGGTAAACCATGCAATTGATACATATTGCAAGAATGGCATCGCTACATTATTTAAGGAATGAGGTCATAATCAAAAGAAACGAAATGAGCAAGTAAGCTTTCTGATGCAGTTGCTTAATACATACCTTCCAGTACTTGATGGTTTTGTCATTTGTAGACAAGATAAAGACTGCATTGTTGGCTGTTTGGCCCCACTTGATCTTGTTTATCTTCTCCTCTATTTCCAAACTTTTTAGGTAGTCAAACTACAGGAATTACATACAAATAAGGAAAAATGTGATTTTCATTAAGAAGATAATGTGCAGTAGCAGTACAAATGATCATATGTTGCTTATATCCTACTCCTTCCGCTCCATAATTCTTGACGTGACTATGGTTCAAATTTGAAATCACATCAAGAAATATGGAATAGAGGGAGTAGTAAGCTGATCCTGCAACTATAGCTAAGGAAATATTTTTCTAATTGTATTGGTTGCCAAGGTGTAGCAGGACTGCAAGCATTTTTAAGTGTATATTGTGGCAAATTACTATGTTTACCATACAAAATGGAGAAAACACATTATGCAGGCATGGCATGATTTCATCCAAATTCTGTCAGTTTGTCACAAACTTTTAACTCTAGGGATCTGTGGAGGCACAAGATTACAAGAGATTTAGCACAAAAAGGAAACATGTAGTTAGATGCTTTTACTCAAGGTGTAGAAAAGAACTCCAAACCGAATGCGGCCCAAGATGCTGGAGATAGACATGGTAATTTATGGCCAAAGACACAAAGTTTATACCTCAGGTTCGTGACTCTGAAATTCAGTTTTATAGCGGAACTCAGGATGCCTAGCCACCGGGTAATCTTGTCTCTCAAGTTCTGTCCGACTGGCATTCTGCATATAACTTGATTTTATGGGCACAATAGAATTAAGCAAGAAAGCAGTGACACTTAGATAGTGTGGTACTTACACCCCTGACATCAGTTCTTTCAAACAAAACAACACGGCCACCTCTATCTCCAGTGGCAAGATGGTCACCGGATTTGTCAAACTCAATTGCAGAGATGATGTCAACTGAAACAAGTAACATACTTTATCAAGATACAAATGGGACTTAGTGGATTAAAGTAAACCACAAAAGTAAATCATTTAAAGCATTTGAACACAACAGCCAAGTAAAAATGAACAGAACCACGTGTACCAGACAACTCAGACTGAGGAGATGAATTGTCAATTCTCTGCTAACGGCTATAAACAAATGGTAGATGTGGGACTAAGTATTAAAATAGGTTAATTCGGTTTTGATAATTCCTATAAAGGAACCAAATAACATAGCTAACGACCGTTGGGAAAAATGTATGCTTACTTTTTTTCTCAACAGCCTACCATCAATGATCAATTTATCCATCACAGCAAAGTGTTGTAGTGTGCTCTACAAAAAGGGCTCCTTAATAGTTGTAGTACTGCAAGCATGTTAGAAATGTAACGGGTAACTTTGTGAGATCAACAGAACTGGATTCTGCAGGAATTCCAGCTGTATTCTAGCCATCCGTTGAAAACAAGGACGACAGCCTGTTTTGGTAATAATTTGCCAGTTTCACTTTACAGTATGTATTAGTTTTTCCATGACTTTTCAAATTTCATTGGGCATTAGGAAAACGAGGCGCGGCGAGCCAATGCATGCATCAGCATTTATGACCAGCGGCTGCATAAGCCAATGCATGAGTGTCACCTCTAGCCTAAACAATCCCTCTTAACTCCTCTTTGGCATGCCTAAATTCCTAATATCTAAAATACAACGAAACGTAGGGAGTACAAATTGGTTGTCTGAAGACCCTGAGGTCCTGATGGTGATGGAAGAGTGCTCATGGAAAGTTGCAAGAGCATGATGTACCAAACTGACCTGAACAGACTGCAAGTCTAGGACTGAACGACTTATCTCAACAGACTGCATGTCGAAGACTGAAATCGTCTATATGGTGTTCATATCTTGATGAGTTAAAATACCACTATGGTTGATCGTTTATTTTTTCAATCGGGCTTCGCCCCTTTCCATTACTTAAAACGGAAATATCAAGTTAAAGGAGGTATTCAAAGGTATACCTCACTGTTGAGCAAAAAACACTTTCTGAAAATAGCATTTCACCATGGAACTACCAAAACTATAATTAAGCCGAAGAGTAGTAATGCAATGTGTCATATATTAATATGATCTGATATTCTGATGATCCACGTATGCCAAAAGAACACGTGGCGCAGTTGAAGTAAGACAGATGTAACACTTTTTATAATATGTTATGGTATGGTTTAATCACAAAAAGGCGCGGAATTACCCTACCTAGCTTCTCAGCCCCGTGCACATCATGTGTGCCCTATTCATACGCCAATACTGCCCAACCATCTCAAGGACATGAAACATTGGAACGTCCACAATCCCGACACGCCACCAGTTCATCACACAATGAGGTTTAAACTTTGAGCACACCGCTGGCATATCATAAGCAAATCCATCAAGCATTCCTAGTGTACTACCGTCAACGTGACTCCCTAGCATGGAGGCAATGCTGAGCATCTATCAGCCAAAAGGCGAGAGCATGAAGTGATCCCCACACATGACACGGTGCAGCTAAGCACCCAACCGCCCGTAACAAACTGCTCGACATTTAGCCGCGAACCGCCCTAGATTGCCGAGAAACAAGATGGTAAGCAGAATGCTTCGTAGAATGCCTGGCACCAAGCGCTTCAAACCCACATCGCGGCCAAGCCTCCACGCAACATCCCCTCGATTCGCAGAGGGCGCCGCCGCCCGCATCTAGGAGATCCCCGCATCGCCCCCGGTGAAATGCGCGCGCCTTGTGGGGGCCGCCGCGACGTCAAACCCCCGGCAGGAAACTGAGTAGATCTCGCGAGGCGCGACAGAGAGTAGCGGAAGCCCGAGGCGTGCGGACGGGTTACCTTCCTGCACGTCCTCCCCGGCGCCGCGCTCGCCGAAGACCTGCGCGAACCGCCACTCTAGCGGCTGCGGCTGCGGCGCCGCCGCTTGGGGGCGGTCGTCGGGGGACTTGGGGTCCATGAGCGAGCGGCGCTGCCGTCACGACACCATGGAGCGAGGATCTCGGCGGGGGAGATCGGGAGGGGGAGGGAGGTTCCGGGAGAATGGGGGGAGGCCGGCGGCGACGGAGGGAGATCGAGGGATAGAGGTGAGGTGCTGCAGGCAGCGAAATGAGGTGGAGAGGAGAGCGAGTTCGAGGCAGCCCCTGCGCCCCTGTATTGCTCGCGCTTTTCTGCTTTTCCTGTCTGCAGGAAGGGGGCATTTCGCGTTGGGTCCCCAGAAAATGTATGAATTTGCTATCATGGTTTTTCCTTTTTATTCGGTAAAAATAAAAATTGGGTTATTTTTGTTGTGGCATGCATCTCTAGCAGGTCGCTTAAAATCCATTCGGTAAAAATAAAAATTGGGTTATTTTTGTTGTGGCATGCATCTCTAGCAGGTCCCTTAAAATCCATACCCAAAAAAAGCGTTTGAGTACCGAAACATGTTTTATGGTATCGTGCGGGATCAGACGGACATGATCCCTAAACTCGTGTTGTAAAATATGTTTGGTTTGCATATAAATGAACTCCATACAGTCTTATATTCAAAAGCATGTGCACTAGAACATTTCATCAAACGAAATGTGCAATCAAACATCATTAGCAAATAATCAAATCGGACAAATTCATTGTTGCCAAGACCATCTCGAGGAGCATCTTCACCACCAACACCACCACCATACAATGACCACCATCGGACGTAGCACCACCACCGGCCATAGCATCACCAAACTCTTGTCTTCTCCATTACATGGTTCTCATTATTTGCATCTCCCAAAACTCTCTTGTCAATGGGTCCCTCGCACTTGGATCCATTATCATGAGTCTGTTCTCCTCGTCGATCATGTCGGCCCTCACCTTGTTCTCCTATCTCCTCGCCTTGCTCTCCTAGAGAAGGATTTTTTGCTCCTCAGGTGGCCTTTGCGATTCTCATCTTCATAGATGGGTTCCCACTTTGTCTCTTTAATTTGTTGTTTCTTCTCGATCGTGGTTGTTTTGGCTGTCAATTGTTTAGTCACCAATGTGTCACATACATGCCTATGATATATACCAAGCGAGTACAGATTATGTGCCTCATAAGCTAGGCAAACATGTGTGTAATTAGAGATAAAATAAACGGAGTCTCAGCCAAAAGTTGATGACAAACTTATTTACACTGCCTACAACTATTGCATCTTGAACTGTTGAAGGCAGTATTGCTTTAATTGTCATCCAACTCCAGACTAAGGAAGGACGAATAAGAAAGAGTGTGGTATGAGGAAAAGTAAGGAGTTGCTGGAAATTACACCTCAATGCCACTGATAAGTGAATGAAGTGGTACATATCTCTCTTGTATATCTTCTCTTGTCTCTCCTCTCTCTATCGTACGCGTCCATGAAGCCCCCACCCAAGTTCCTCTCCTTGATTCGACCCACACCGCCAATCGAGACTCTACAGATCTCATTCAATTTGCTGCCAGGATCTAGCGGGTAGGTGATATCCGCCTTGCCGCTAGAAGTTGAATTGTCGCACCCACAAGTGCCCCTCCGCCGCCTCCAAGTCCTATGCCGCCACAGCGAGCGCCCCTCTGCCGCTTTCCAACATCTAGAGTGAGGCTCATGGTCGTGGCGCCCATCTTTAACCTCCCCAATCTCTCTGCTGAGGCACCATACCAATAATGGGCTCAAAGCTTGGCCAAAAGAGAATATGCGTAGAATGGGATGCCAGCCAATTCCTCACAGAGTCAAGTGAGTCGAGCTATTCTCACGCGATCCTCCCAATCGGGAGAGTGCTACATTGCAGGAGCGGAGCGCTCGAACTTTCGGGGGGTGGAGTGTTGACGAACGACATTCATAGGAACACACAATAGAATGTGGCTTGGACCTACAAGCATTTAAACAATTATGTGTCTCATATGGGCTACTAAGACCATGTCAAACAAACTATCAAACATTATGGGTTTCGTACCTTCGGTCTGAACATTTCAATCAGCCACTTCAATTCTAGCCCATGGATAAATCTAGAAAAAATAGAAAGCCAACTTTGGTTTGAATTGAAATAAGTTCGCGCATGGGGGTCACGCGATGATGCATGTAAAATGCATCCATGATCTTTGTAGTTTATTAATTTATATTTTAATTATCTGATAGTTTTATGAGGACATGGACATGCTTTCCATTGATTTCAGAGATTTTCTAAATGAAGCAGATTAGCTTGTTTTTGCATGTTTTTGATTTTAAGGGACCTTCTGGATATCAAGCGGACCCAATCTTTTTGCCATGTCATTTTTTGGGAAATAGAAGACTATGATAAGAATAAGTCAACTGGGGACACAACGAGGCAAAAGTAGGGCCCACCATGCGGTCCCACTTCCTGGCTGCATGGTGGGCCCATATAAGGCCTCGTGCATCCTTTTAACGCAATCTTGATCTCCATGGACTCATCTTGACCTAAAACCACCTATATAAAGGACCCCTCAGGTGATTTCACAATGGGGCGGCAGAAAACCACGAAATACACCAAACGGATCTGCAGACTGCTAGGATAGGAGGGGAGACGCTCTCAGTTGCCCCCTTCGACTCCATCGACACCATCTCCTTCAACAACATAATAAAAAGGGAACACCCCCTGGACTATGGGTATGTGGAAGTAATCAAACTCTCTCTCTATCGTGCTTCATTGATTAGAGCCACATGAGCTGCCTATCATGATTGTGACCATATTTGTATTGCCTTTATGGTGGATCTTATGTTTGTAAGATGATTTATAAGATGCAAAGATGTTTATGTTCTTGATGTATGAGTAGATGTATATGTTACCCCATTCTTGTGTGCTTGTTCTGATCAAACTAGTATACATAGGGCGTGTGTGGGGATGTGCGCATTAGTGATGCATGCAAAATTCATGCATGAACTTTGTAGTTTGTTGATGCATATTGCAATATATTAAGATGTTATTAGTTGTTATAATCATGTTTTGCATTGATTTATGGAGATTTCCATTGATATCCCTTATTTTGGTTATAACTCTACAAGACAGGAAAACCTTGTTTTGTGTATTTTGACGTTTCAGGATCCTTCCTGAACTCAAATTTACCTGGGATTTTTTGGGCATTAATATTTCATCATGAGAACCTTCTGGAGCACAAGAAGTAAACGAGTGGGCACAAGGCCCAAAAGAGCACTGGTGGCGCGGGCCCCTAGCCAGGTCGCGCCACCTAGGCTTGTTTGAGCCTCAGACCTCCGATGTTGTCCATCTTCGTCCCATACTGCTCGGCCTGACCTAAAAATAACTATATAAAGACCCCCTGAGGTGTTCCCTCGAGGAGGCGGTGTAGAAACACGAAACACGGAAATAGAGGTTTGCAGCGAAGGTTGGAGGGAGAAACGATGCCGGAGTCGCCCCCGGTCGCTTCTCCAACCTCTCCGACATCACCACCATCGCCACCATCATGAAGATGGAGTAGTCCACCTCTAGATTATTTGTTTGTAGCAGTAGCTTGATCTATTTATCTCTTATGATATGATTTTTAGATGCCATATGAGCTGCCCAACATGATTATGACACATATTATGTAATTCCTAGTGGATCTTTATTTTATTGGATGATCTATGAGATTTGATATGTTATTATGTTCTTGATGTATGAGTAGATGCATATTATTACCCTGTTCTTAATTACTTGTTTTTTATCCAACATGTATGCGAGAGCGCGAGAGGGGGATGGTGTGTATTAGATGGAGTAACTAGGTAGTAGTATTGAATTGTGACAGAATTCATGATCTCCTGTGGTGTTTTACCAATCCATGTTTACCTCACTAGGGATAAAAAATGCATGTGTTATAATTTCTTAGTGACAGCTAAGAATTTCAAGCGACATTCATAGACATCGTTCTATCGTAATATGTCCAAGCGGTATGATGGCGTGTAAGTACAGCCCGTTGGAAACCCCAAGAGGAAGGTATGATGAGCACAGTAGCAAGTCTTTCCTCAGTTGTGAAACCAAGGTTTATCAAACCAGTAGGAGAAAGCCAAACTTCAGAAGGTGATGCTTGCTAGCATCGTGACATTCCGGACAATGGCGCCAGGAATATTGTTGGTGTGTTTTCATCTAGCAGCAACGTGAAACCTGCACACAACATAACCAAGCACTTTGCTCCCAACTTACGATGAGGTTGTCAATCTCACCGGTTTGCTGTAAACAAATGATTGAGCGTATCGAGCGGTAAAAGGATAATAGTATGCAAGAAAGTATACAGTGCGAGTAAAGTAAAATAGTATAGCAATGTAAAGGAAATTGGACCGGGGTCCACAGTTCACTAGTGGCGTCTCCCCATAAGATAAATAATAACATGCTGGGTAAACAAATTATAGTTGGGCAATTGATAGAGTAAAGATAACGTACATATGTCATGAGGATCACTATGAGATTCACTTTGGGCAATACGACAAAATACATGGACCGTAATCCAACTGCATCTATGACTAATAATCCACTCGCGGGAAGTTGTCCGAGTACCCCTTGAGTATTAAGTTGCGAACAACGGATAACTGCATTAAGCAAAGTGTGTAAAGTAAATAAAGCAAATGTCCTTAGACACAAGAATGTTGTTTCCCCCTAGTGGCAACAACACATCTACAACCTTAGAGGTTTCTGTCACTCCCCCATATTAAATAGAGGCATGAAACCAACTATCGAGCATAAATACTCTCTCTTGGAGTCACTAGCATCTACTCGGCCAAGATATCTACTAGCAACGGAAAGCATGCAAGATCATAAACAACATAGAGATAACATAAGATATATGATTCAGCACATCAACTTAACATAGTACCAATACTCATCGGATCCCAACAAACACAACATGTATGATTACATAAAGATGATCTTGATCATGTAGGGGAGCTCACAAGATCTAAACATGAAGCATATGGTGGAGAAGACAACCATCTAGCTACTGCTATGGACCCGTAGTCTAAGGTAGACTACTCACACATCACTCCAGAGGCGACCATGGTGGTGGGGAAGGGCTCCGGCAGGGATTCCCCTCTCCGGCAGGGTGCCGGGAAGAGCTCCTGGATCCTCCTGATCTCGTTTTGACGAAGGCGGCGGCTTGCAATATGTTTCGAGGAAAAGCGATCTGTCCCTTAGGTTTTTCCCGTCGAGGGGACTTTATAGGCGAATGGGCAGCGTTAGAAGTGGGACCATGTGGTCTCACCATGGGGTGGCGCGGCCAGGGGCTGGGCCGCGCCGCCCTGTGGTGAGGCTGGCCCCTGGCCCCCCTCCGTCTCATCTTCGGTCTTCGCGAAGCTTCGGTAAAAATAGGAGGTTCGGCTTTTGTTTCGTCCAATTCTGAGAATATTTCCTGTGTAACTTTTCTGAAACACAAAAACAGCAGAAAACAGGGAACTGGCTTTGTGGCATCTTGTTAATAGGTTAGTTCCGGAAAATGCATAAAACGCCATGAAGTGTAACAAAACTCAAAGCAAATGGTGTATAAACAAGCATGGAGCATCAAAAATTATAGATACGTTTGAGACGTATCAAGCATCCCCAAGCTTAACTCTTGCTCGTCCTCGAGTAGGTAAGTGATAATAAAAGAATAATTTTTGAGGTGACATGCACCATCACAATCTTAATCATCTATGTAAGCATTGAGTGCTGGGATCAAAGAACTTAAAATATGGGCATAAGAGACATAATCTTGACACTAAAAACTTAGCAACCATGTTGTAACATAAAAAGAAACACAAACGAAAGATCATGAACAATGAAACAATGAAAGTCAAATGTGTGTTCAAATCATATGGAAAAACATAGCAAATGGTTTTCAGCTTGTCCTTCATGAAAGAGCAAAACATAAATGCATAGGACACCTTCAAGTTTAAGAGGGCGACTAGATACAAATAATTTAAGAACAAGTGATACCATAATCATGAATCAATCAATGATAAATTTTGGGACAATGCACATTAAACTCAGTATGGCAACTATGCTCTCTTAGACGGTTCATAAAGGTAGAAGGTGGTGACTCAACATAAAAGTAAAAGTAAGACCCTTCGCAGAGGGAAGCAGTGTTTGCAAGTTTTATAAACCTTTAAAAATTATGGTACTTACTAGCTCTGAGCTCTCATTGCCCCCATCATAGGAATCTTGAATGGTTAAAGTTAATGCAAGAACGTTTATGAGCATATGCTTGACAAATCATAAGTTGAAAACCTCGTGTCCCGTGAAGTACGAATACCCAAACCTCATGCTACTCGACTTAGGGTCCCAAGCAAGCTCTTGTCATTGTAAGTATACACGTATCATCGAGAACCGCCAACGGGGTACCTCCTTGCCCGATGACATGGAACAAGCCCACATCAAAATGACAGGACAAACAGACAATGAACACCTCGGCATCTCTTTTATTTACCATTGGTATAGCTTTTTATTTTGAGATGCGTCATCGAATGTCCACTATGGGCATGCTGTAAATTTCCACCATGAATGATGCATGGCTTAGATTAGCGGCCTAGGCATTTCTCTAACACATATACAAACTCCATGATCCCGCAAGATTCCCAACTTATTTCACATCGCGAGTTTCCATAAACAAAATATCACGATATCAACTCAAATAAGAGAAAGTGCAATGTTGAAAGCTTACCCCATGACGGCATGGTTTGGCTAATTTCCAACTTACAACTTGCAACTATAACGTCAACATAAAAGAGCCACAATGTCAAAAATTTAAAAGCGAGAAAATTAAAGTGTACCATCAGGTTCGTGAGAGCTTTACTAACTAATTTTTACATAACACCAAAAGAGTGTAATTCGAAGGATAGATAAAAGCAAGTCAAATGTACTTGGAATAACAAATTGCTAATAGGTATGTATGGTGGATACATTGGAATAACTTGGTTTTTGGGAGTTAGATGCACGAGTAGAGCTCATACTCAGTACAAAATGAGGGCTAGCAAAAGACTGGGAGCGACCAACTAAGAGAGCAATAACGGCCATAATCATGCATAGCGACAAAACATCATTAAGAGAAGCATAAAATTGCATCATAAGTCAAAAACCAAATGATCATAGAGGCTTATGGCGACTTTGTAAGAGTCAAATATGTTGTAAGCATGCGCCAAGTCAACCCAAATAAAGCATTAAGGAGAAAACCAAATAAATGCTTCCATATAATAAAACAACGCATGATTTTTTCAAAGGCTCATTAAGCAATCTCAGTCATTTGAGACAAGTCATGCTACAGCAAAAACTACTAAGCATACTATCAAAACGACATCAAGCATGGCATGAAAAAGTCTAAGCCGCATTCTAAACAAGCTCCTTTTTGTACCACTTTTTTGCATGAAACTTTTTCTCTTTTCCAACACCATTCAAACCTTTTTGAGACAACTCTTTTGATGAAAACCAACATAGACCAGTAGTCTAAATACACCTTGATGCAAAGATAAAACAAGATCTGAACAAAAATCAAGGCGGAAAATGAAAGCTAAACGCAGTTCTAGAAAAAGAGAACACTCGTTGAACGATAAGAGTGAAAAATAGAGTGTTCTTGGCAATGAAAAACAAAGTAAATCTCCTCCAAAATAAATTTGTTGGGGTCCAACCATTTATTGCAGAAAATAAAACAAAAGAAAACTGAAAGAAAAAAGAAAAGATGCTCCAAGAAAAACGCATAGGATATGAAGCAATAAAAATATAGTGTGTTGAAAGGTGACCTAATTTTTGCCGATGAAGAAGGGGTGCCTCGGGGGCATCCCCAAGCTTTGACGCTTGTACCTCTTGGATATTTATTGGGGTGACATGGGCATCCCCAAGCTTGAGCTTTTGTCCATTCTTCATCTCATCTCATCATTCTCCAATCCCTACACTTGAAAACTTCCTTCATACAAAACTTCTCACAATTCTATTAGCAACGTTAGCATAAAAATAATAGTAAATCAACCCTTTTTGGTTCAGTTTCAAACTCAAAATCACCACATATAAAGCATATACTACTGTAGCAACTTCCTCAAAAGTTCTGTGATCAAAAGAACTCAAAAAGAAAGCGATCGAGAGGCAAACACAAATAGTGGCAGAAATCTGTCAAAACAGAACAGCTGACAAAGGTCAAATTTTTCGAGGACCTTCTGTTGCTCAAATCGAAAAGTGCAAAACTAATGAAAGTTTGTATATAACATGGGGCATATGCACAAGAAATTTCAGATCAAAAAGATATTTTTAGAATTTTCACGAATTTTTACGGGGCAGCGCAGAAATCTGTTTCAGGACAGCAACTTCCCCAAATCTTACCTCCCTCAAATTAGAGGTTCTTCTTGGCACAAAAACGAAATAAAAATGATAAGGAGAGGTCATTACAGTAGTAATAATTCCAAGACTCAAATAAAAGAAAAAGTACTGAAAATAAAACATTGGGTTATCTCCCAAGAGTGCTTTTCTTTAACGCCTTTGAGCTAGGCGCAGAAAGTGGAAATCAAGTAATATCAAGCGATGAAGCATCAAGTTCATAATTTGCTCTAAGAATAGAGTCAGAAAGTAATTTCTTCCTCCTTCTAGGGAAGTGTTCCATACCTTTCTTGAGTGGGAATTGATATTTGATGGTGCCTTCCTTCATATAAATGATGGCACCTACAGTTCGAAGAAAAGGTCTTCCCAAAATAATAGGACATGAAGCATTGCATTCAACATCCATAACAAGAAAATCAACGGGAACAAGATTATTGTTAACCATAATAAGAACATCATTAATCCTTCCCAAAGGTTTCTTCTTAGCAACGTCAGCAAGAGGAACATCAAAATAACACTTTTCAAGCGGTGGTAAACCAAGCATATCATAAATCTTTCTAGGCATATCAGAAATACTAGCACCTAGATCACAAAGCATGGCAATCAAAACCATTAACATGCATATCAATGATGGGCTCTGATACGTCTCCAACATATCTATAATTTTTGATGCTCCATGCTTGTTTTTACACCATTTGCCTAATGTTTCGTTACACTTCGTGGCACTTTTATGCATTTTGCGGAACTAACCTATTAACAAGTTGCCACAGTGCCAGTTCCCTGTTTTCTGCTGTTTTTGTGTTTCAGAAGTGATACACAGGAAATATTCTCGGAATTGGACGAAACAAGTTCTTAAAGTCTTATTTTACCCGGAAGCTTCCAGAGATCCAAAGGAGAGTAGGAGGGGGGTCACTGATACGTCTCCAACGTATCTATAATTTTTGATGCTCCATGCTTGTTTTTACACCATTTGCCTATTGTTTCGTTACACTTCGTGACACTTTTATGCATTTTCCAGAACTAACCTATTAACAAGTTGCCACAGTGTCAGTTCCCTGTTTTCTGCTATTTTTGTGTTTCAGAGTGATACACAGGAAATATTCTCGAAATTGGATGAAACAAGTTCCTGAAGTCTTATTTTTCCCGGAAGCTTCCAGAGATCCGAAGAAGAGTAGGAGGGGGGCCACCAGGGCCCCACATGCCAGGCTGGCGCGGCCAGGGGCCTGGCCGCACCGCCATAGGGTGAGGGGGCCTGGCCCCTCATCTGACATCGCCCCTTCGCCTATAAAGACCCCCCGACGGAAAAAAACCTAAGTACCCGATCACTTTTCCAGAACACATCGCGATCCGCCGCCGCCGTCGACCCGAAGATCGGGAGGGTCCAGAAGCTCTTCCCGGCACCCTGCCGGAGAGGGGAATCGCCACCGGAGATCTTCTTCATTGCCATGCTTGCCTCCGGAGCGATGAGTGAGTAGTCTACCTTGGACTATGGGTCCATAGCAGTAGCTAGATGGTTGTCTTCTCCACCATGTGCTTCATGTTTAGATCTCATGAGCTGCCCTACATGATTGAGATCACCGTTATGTAATTCTACATGTTTGGTTTGTTGGGATCCGATGAATATTGGTGTTATGATTGAGTTGCTATACTGAAATATATCTTATGTTATCTCTATGTTGTTTATGATCTTGCATGCTCTCCGTTGTTAGTAGCTATCTTGGCCGAGTAGTTGCTAGTGACTCCAAGAGGGGGTATTTATGCTCGATAGTGGGTTCATGCCTCTATTTAACCTGGGGGAGTGACAGAAACCTCTAAGGTTGTAGATGTGCTGTTGCTACTAGGGAGAAAACAACATTCATATGCTCAAGGGCATATGCTTTGTTTACATTACACACTTTGCTTAATGCAATTATCTGTTGTTCGCAACTTAATACTTGTGGAGTTCTCGGATTGATTCACCACAAGTGGATTATTAGTCATAGATGCAGTTGGATGGCGGTCTATGTATTTTGTTGTAATGCCCAGAGTAAATCTCATAGTGATCTTCTTGACATATCACATTTATATTTATTCTATCAATTGCCCAACTGTAATTTGTTTACCCAGCATGTGTTATTTATCTTATGGAGAGACACCACTAGTGAACTGTGGATCCCGGTCCTATTTCCATCATATTGCTATCACATGTTTACTTTACTCGCACTGTTTACTTTACTCGCATACTCTATTGTTTTCCACTCGATACGCTCATAACCTTTGTTTCAAGCAAACCGGTGAGATTGACAACCTCATCGCAAGTTGGGAACGAAGTACTTGGTTGTGTTGTGTGCAGGTTCCGCGTTGCAGTTAGCAAGCAAAGCTTGGACGAGGCGCCATATATAAATTGTCCGGAGCTGTCGCAAGCTAGCAAGCATCACCTTCAGTCGTTTGTCTCTCCTCTCCAAGAACGATAAACCTTGGTTTCTTAACTGAGGGAAAACTAGCTGCTATACTCATCACACCTTCCTCTTGGGGTTCCCAACGGGCTGGTTATTCACCACGCACAAGGACCGTCTACTACACGCCAGCAGCTTCTTTTCTGGCGCCGTTGCCGGGGAGGAAGTAGAAGACTTCTGCGAGGGGAGTTTTCGCACGCACATCCTTTACTTTGTTATTGTTTTGCTTTACTTTATTTATTTTACCTGCATCGTTTTATATCAAAAACCCAAAAAAATTAGAATCCTTGGTAGTTGTTATTTCTTTACTTTTAGTTTATCATGTTGATCCCTAAGTATGTTTTGGAGGACCTCTCAGTAGGTAGTGGTTCAATTATTGGAAAAAGTAACATTGAGGAGTTCTTTAATCACATTAGTATGCATGAGGAAGTTGAGGAGAAATATTTGGTTGAGCTAGCTCCTAGTATTGAAGTTGCTTCTGCTTATTTGATTCACATGTTAGAAACTAGGTTTGCTAGTCTTAATCCTTTTATGCAATACATGTTCCTTAAGCTTCATGAAATTGAGGATCCCGAAAAGAAAGCTTTTATCTTGGAAGCTTTGCGCTTAGAATTTAAAGATGTCGTTATTGAAGCTAGAAAGGTTCTTAAACGTTTTAATAAACTTGGTTCGCCTATAAAGGTTATTGGTACTAACAATGAAGGAGCCAAAGTACCTATACCTTGCAAGCTCTTGGGATTGTGTGAAGCTTTCGGAAATAATTTTGACTGGATCTGTCCTGAAAATCTTTTTGATGAAAATAGTGTACCAAAGCATGATCACAAAGAGTCTTCTAAAACTTATGTGGATGAAATACAATGCCTTATTGACAAGACTTCTGCTGTTGATCTTGATGCATCATCACTTGATATTACTTGATTCGCAATTTTCTGCGCCTAGCTCAAAGGCGTTAAAAAAAGCACTCTTGGGAGATAACCCAATGTTTTTACTTTCAGTACTTTTTCTTTTATTTGAGTCTTGGAAGTCATTACTACTGTAATGACCGCTCCTTATCTTCTTTATTTCATTTTTGTGCCAAGAGAAGCCTCTAATTCGAGTGAGGTAAAGATTTGGGGATGTTGCTGTCCTGAAACTGTTTTCGGTGCTGCACCGTAAAAATTCGTATAAATTCTCTGTATATCTTTTGGACCTGCGATTTCTTGTGCATATGCCCCAGGTTATATCCAAACTTTTGCTAGTTGAATACTTTTTGATTTGATCAACATAAAACCCCTAAAATATTCGACCTTTGTCAGCTGTTCAGTTTTGACAGATTTCTGCCAATATTTGTGTTTGCCACTTTATCGCTTTCTTTTGAGTTCTTTTGATCATGGAACTTTTTGGGAAGTTGCTGCAGTAGTATTTACTATATATGTGGTGGTTTTGAGTTGAAACCTGAAGCAAAAAGAGGTTGATTATATGTTATGCTTGCACTAATGTTGCTAATAGAATTGTGTTTAGTTTTGTATGAAGGAAGTTTTCAAGTGTAGGGATTGGAGAATGATGAGATGAGTTGAAGAATGGGCAAAAGCTCAAGCTTGGGGATGCCCATGCATCACCCCAAGAAATATCCAAGAAGTACAAGCGTCAAAGCTTGGGGATGCCCCCGAGGCACCCCTTCTTCATCGGCAAAAATCAGGTCACCTTTCAAGACGCTATATTTTCATTGCTTCATGCACTATGTGTTTTTCTTGGAGCGTCAGTTGTTTTAGTTTTCTTAGTTAGTTTAGTTTGTTTGTTTGCTGCAATAAATGGTTGGACCCCAACAAATTTCTTTTGGATAAGTTGAACTCGTTTTCATTTGCCAAGAACACTCCGTTTTTCATTCTTACAATTTCACCGGGTGTTCTTCTTTTTCTGCTACTGCTTTTGGTTTTCGTTTTCGCCTTGATTTGCGTTCAGACCTTGTCATATATTTTGATCAAGGTGGATTTTTGCCTCTGATCTTTATTGGTTTTCATCAAAAGAGGTGTCTTTAAAAATTTCAAATGGTGTTGGAAAAGAGAAAAAGCTTTGTGCAAAATAGTGGTATCAGAAGGAGCTTGTGTAGACTGTGGCTTAGGCTTTTTTATGTCATGCTTGATGTCTTTTTGATAGTATGCTTAGTGGTTTTGCTGTAGCATTACTTGTCTCAAATAACTGAGATTGCTTAATGAGCCTTTGAAAAAAATCATGCGTTGTTTTTATTGTATGGAAGCATTCTTTTGGTTTTCTCCTTGATACTTTATTTGGGTTGACTTGGCGCATGCTCACACATGTTAGACTCTTACAAAGTTGCCAATAGCCTTCATGATCATTTAGTTTTTGACTTTTGATGCCATCTTATGCTTCTTTTAATGTCGCTTTGTCGCTTTGCATGATTATGGCCATTATTGCTCTCTTAGTTGGTCGCTCCCAGTCTTTTGCTAGCCCTCGCCTTGTACTGAGTATGAGCTCTACTCGTGCATCCAACTCCTAAAAGCCAAAGTTTTCCAAAGTGTCCACCATACATACCTACTAGCAATTTGCTATTCCAAGTAAATTTGACTTGCTTTTATTTTCTCTTCAAATTAAACTCTTACCAGTGTTATGCGAAATTCGGTCAGTAAAGCTCTCACGAACCGGAAGGCACACTTTACTTTTTTCCTGTTCTTAAAAATTTGACATTGTGGTCTTTTATGTTGAGTTGTTATGCTTGCAAGTTGTAAGTTGGATTCTAGCCCAGCCATGCTGTCATGGGGCAAGCTTTCAACATTGCACTTCTTATTTGAGTTGATATCGTGATCTTTTGTTTATGGATGCCCGTGGTGTGAAATGAATTGGGAATCTTGTGGGGATCATAGAGTTTGTATATGTGTTAGGGAAACGCCGGGCCGCTAATCTAAGCCATGCATAATTCATGGTGGAAATTTGCAGCATACCCATGGTGAACATTCGACGACGCATCTCACAATAAAAAGCTAAACAAAAGGCAAATAAAAGAGATGTCGAGGTGTTCATTGTCTGCTTGTCCTGTCATTTTGGTGTGGGCTTGTTCCATGTCATCGGGCACGGAGGTACCCCATTGGCGGTTCTCAATGATATGCATATACTTACAATGACAAGAGCCTTGCTTGGGACTCTAAGTAAAGTAGCATGAGGTTTGGGTACTCGTATTCACGGGGCACGAGGTTTTCAACTTATGATTTGTCAAGCATATGCATCATAATTGTTCTCGCATTAAATTTAACCATTCAAGATGCTTATGATGGGGGCAATGAGAGCTCAAAGCCGGTAAGTACCATAATTTTTGAAGGTTATAAAACTTGCAATCACTGCTTCCCTCTGCGAAGGGCCTTTCTTCTACTTTTATGTTGAGTGACCACCTTCTATCTTTATGCACCATTAAGAGAGCATAGTTGTCGTTCTTAGTGTAATATGCATTGTCCCAAAGTTCATTGATTGATTCATATTGTTGGTTTCACTTGTTCTTAAATTATTTGTATCTAGTCGCCCTCTTAAACTTGGAGGTGTCCTATGCATTTATGTTTTGCTCTCTTTGAAGGACAAGCTGAAAACCATTTGTATGTTTTCCTTATGATTTGAACACACGTTTGACTTTCATTGTTTCATTTTCATGATCTTTTGTTTGTGTTCATTTGCATGTTTACAACATGGTTGCTAAGTTCTTATTGTCGAGATTATATCTTCATGCCCATGTTTTAAGTTCTTATGATCCTAGCTCACAAATGCTTACATATATGATCAAGATTGTGTAGGTGCATGTCACCTCAAAAATTATTCTTTTGTTATCACTTACCTACTCGAGGACGAGCAGGAGTTAAGCTTGGGGATGCATGATACGTCTCCAACGTATCTATAATTTTTGATGCTCCATGCTTGTTTTTACACCATTTGCCTATTGTTTCGTTACACTTCGTGGCACTT
This sequence comes from Dactylis glomerata, assembly GCA_007115705.1. Lineage (NCBI taxonomy): Eukaryota > Viridiplantae > Streptophyta > Magnoliopsida > Poales > Poaceae > Dactylis > Dactylis glomerata. The sequence continues at coordinate 758,860 of QXEO01001137.1, read as the reverse complement.
TTATGCATTTTTCGGAACTAACCTATTAACAAGTTGCCACAGTGCCAGTTCCCTGTTTTCTGCTGTTTTTGTGTTTCAGAGTGATACACAGGAAATATTCTCGGAATTGGACAAAACAAGTTCCTGAAGTCTTATTTTACCCGGAAGCTTCCAGAGATCTGAAGAAGAGTAGGAGGGGGGCCACCAGGGCCCCACACGCCAGGCTGGCGCGGCCAGGGGCCTGGCCGCGCCGCCATAGGGTGAGGGGGCCTGGCCCCTCCTCTGACATCGCCCCTTCGCCTATAAAGACCCCCCGACGGAAAAAACCTAAGTACCCGATCACTTTTCCAGAACACATCGCGATCCGCCGCCGCCGTCGACCCGAAGATCGGGAGGGTCCAGAAGCTCTTCCCGGCACCCTGCCGGAGAGGGGAATCGCCACCGGAGGTCTTCTTCATCGCCATGCTTGCCTCCGGAGCGATGAGTGAGTAGTCTACCTTGGACTATGGGTCCATAGCAGTAGCTAGATGGTTGTCTTCTCCACCATGTGCTTCATGTTTAGATCTCATGAGCTGCCCTACATGATTGAGATCACCGTTATGTAATTCTACATGTTTGGTTTGTTGGGATCCGATGAATATTGGTGTTATGATTGAGTTGCTATACTGAAATATATCTTATGTTATCTCTATGTTGTTTATGATCTTGCATGCTCTCCGTTGTTAGTAGCTATCTTGGCCGAGTAGTTGCTAGTGACTCCAAGAGGGGGTATTTATGCTCGATAGTGGGTTCATGCCTCTATTTAACCTGGGGGAGTGACAGAAACCTCTAAGGTTGTAGATGTGCTGTTGCTACTAGGGAGAAAGCAACATTCATATGCTCAAGGGCATATGCTTTGTTTACATTACACACTTTGCTTAATGCAATTATCTGTTGTTCGCAACTTAATACTTGTGGAGTTCTCGGATTGATTCACCACAAGTGGATTATTAGTCATAGATGCAGTTGGATGGCGGTCTATGTATTTTGTTGTAATGCCCAGAGTAAATCTCATAGTGATCTTCTTGACATATCACGTTTATCTTTATTCTGTCAATTGCCCAACTGTAATTTGTTTACCCAGCATGTGTTATTTATCTTATGGAGAGACACCACTAGTGAACTGTGGATCCCGGTCCCATTTCCATCATATTGCTATCACATGTTTACTTTACTCGCACTGTTTACTTTACTCGCATACTCTATTGTTTTCCGCTCGATACGCTCATAACCTTTGTTTCAAGCAAACCGGTGAGATTGACAACCTCATCGCAAGTTGGGAACGAAGTACTTGGTTGTGTTGTGTGCAGGTTCTGCGTTGCAGTTAGCAAGCAAACCTTGGACGAGGCGCCATATATAAATTGTCCGGAGCTGTCGCAAGCTAGCAAGCATCACCTTCAGTCATTTGTCTCTCCTCTCCAAGAACGATAAACCTTGGTTTCTTAACTGAGGGAAAACTAGCTGCTATACTCATCACACCTTCCTCTTGGGGTTCCCAACGGACTGGTTATTCACCACGCACAAGGACCGTCTGCTACACGCCAGCAGCCACCATGGCCCCACACACAGGGCTGGCGCGGCCAGGGCCTGGGCCGCGCCACCCTGGTGTGAGGGCGCCTGGCTCCTCCTCTGACATCGCCCCTTCGCCTATAAAGACCCCCCGATGAAAAAAACCTAAGTACCCGATCACTTTTCCAGAACACATCGCGATCCGCCGCCGCCGTCGACCCGAAGATCGGGAGGGTCCAGAAGCTCTTCCCGGCACCCTGCCGGAGAGGGGAATCGCCACCGGAGGTCTTCTTCATCGCCATGCTTGCATCCGGAGCGATGAGTGAGTAGTCTACCTTGGACTATGGGTCCATAGCAGTAGCTAGATGGTTGTCTTCTCCACCATGTGCTTCATGTTTAGATCTCATGAGCTGCCCTACATGATTGAGATCACCGTTATGTAATTCTACATGTTTGGTTTGTTGGGATACGATAAATATTGGTGTTTATGATTGAGTTGTTGTACTGAATATTATCTTTTGTTATCTCTATGTTGTTTATGATCTTGCATGCTCTCCGTTGTTAGTAGCTATCTTGGCCGAGTAGTTGCTAGTGACTCCAAGAGGGGGTATTTATGCTCGATAGTGGGTTCATGCCTCTATTTAACCTGGGGGAGTGACAAAAACCTCTAAGGCTGTAGATGTGCTATTGCTACTAGGGAAAAAACAACATTCACATGCTCAAGGGCATATGCTTTGTTTACATTACACACTTTGCTTAATGCAATTATCTGTTGTTCGCAACTTAATACTTGTGGAGTTCTCGGATTGATTCGCCACAAGTGGATTATTAGTCATAGATGCAGTTGGATGGCGGTCTATGTATTTTGTTGTAATGCCCAGAGTAAATCTCATAGTGATCTTCTTGACATATCACATTTATCTTTATTCTATCAATTGCCCAACTGTAATTTGTTTACCCAGCATGTGTTATTTATCTTATGGAGAGACACCACTAGTGAACTGTGGACCCCGGTCCTATTTCCATCATATTGCTATCACATGTTTACTTTACTCGCACTGTTTACTTTATTCGCATACTCTATTGTTTTCCACTCGATACGCTCATAACCTTTGTTTCAAGCAAACTGGTGAGATTGACAACCTCATCGCAAGTTGGGAACGAAGTACTTGGTTGTGTTGTGTGCAGGTTCCGCGTTGCAGCTAGCAAGCAAAGCTTGGACGAGGCTCCATATATAAATTGTCCGAAGCTGTCGCAAGCTAGCAAGCATCACCTTCAGTCGTTTGTCTCTCCTCTCCAAGATCGACATACCTTGGTTTCTTAACTGAGGGAAAACTAGCTGCTATACTCATCACACCTTCCTCTTGGGGTTCCCAATGGGCTGGTTATTCACCACGCACAAGGACCGCCAGCTACACGCCAGTAGGCTCCCAACCATCTTCTAACTTCTTGGGAATAGAAGCCTTTTGTTTCAACTTTTCCTCCCTAATTTTCATGAGAGCATTTGTAATATGATTTGTAAAAGCAATATTAATAGAACTAGCATTGGGACTCAAAGCAAGCTTTTGCAAGAACAAAATAACTTCAGATATATTACAACCATCAACATTAAAATCATTAAAAGAAATAGAGCTATCATCTCCCATACTCTGAAAAATTTCAGCACTTTTTGTAGAAAAAGTTTTTGCAGTTTTGGGATTTTTTGCACATGGAGTAGGAGTTTTTTCTATACCAATCAAAGTAAGAGGATTGCTAGCATTTGGAACAACATCATAGAGGTAGTAATGGTACATATCTTCATCTTTCTAGCCATCTCATCTTCTCTTTCCCACCTGGCATGCAATTCTGCTAACATCCTAACATTTTCATCAATTCTAACTTGAATGGCATTAGTAGCAACAAAAGTATTATTTTCCTTCACATCATTAGGCAACACTTTTAGTTTCAGAAGTTGAACATCAAGAGCAAGCCTATCAACTTTAGAAGTAAGAGTATCAATTTTACCCAACTTTTCCTCAACGGACTTATTAAAAGCAGTTTGCTTACCGATGAAGTCCTTGAGCATGACTTCAAGCTCAGAGGGCGCGCCCCTAGTGTTGTTGGAGGAATTACCATAAGAGTTACCATAACCATTACCATTGGTAGAAGGATACGGCATATAATTGTTGCTAGCAAAATTGTTCCTATAAGCACTGTTGTTGAAATTATTATTTCTAATGAAGTTTACATCAACATGCTCTTCTTGAGCAACCAAAGAGGCCAAAGGAACATTATTAGGATCAACATGAGCTCTATTATTAGAAAGCATAAGCATAATAGCATCAATCTTATCACTCAAGGAAGAGGTTTCTTCAACAGAATTTACCTTCTTACCTTGTGGAGCTCTCTCGGTGTGCCACTCAGAATAATTTACCATCATGTTGTCAAGAAGCTTTGTTGCGGCGCCCAAGGTAAGGGACATAAAAGTGCCTCCAGCAGCTGAATCCAATAAATTTCTTGAAGAAAAATTTAGTCTTCCATAAAAAGTTTGGACAATCATCCATGTAGTAAGTCCATGAGTGGGACAATTCTTTATCATAGATTTTATTCTTTCCCAAGCTTGAGCAACATGTTCATTATCAAACTGTCTAAACTTCATAATATCACTACGCAAAGCTATAATCTTAGCAGGAGGATAGTATTTTCCAATAAAAACATCCTTACAATTATCCCAAGAATCAAAAATATTTCTAGGCAAAGATACCAACCAATCCTTAGCTCTTCCTCTTAATGAGAAAGGAAACAACTTAAGCTTAATAATATTACCATCTACATCCTTATACTTTTGCATCTCACATAACTCAACAAAATTATTGAGATGAGCTGCAGCATCATCAGAACTGGCACCAGAAAATTGCTCTTTCATAACAAGATTCAATAAAGCAGGTTTGATCTCATAAAATTTTGCCTCAGGAGCAGGTGGCGCAATAAGAGTGCAGATAAAATCATTGTTTTTGGTGCTAGTAAAGTCACACAACTTGGTGTTCTAAGGAGTATCCATTCTAGCAAAACTAAAAGCAAGCAAGTAAAAGCAACTATAAAGGAAGATATTTTTTTTTGTATTTTTGATAGAACGATGCAAGCAAAAATAAAGTAAGGCAAACCTAAAAACAAAGTAAAAGATTGTGCGTGAGAGACTCCCCTTGCAGAAGTCTTCTTCCTCCCTGGCAACGGCGCCAGAAAACTTTGCTTGATGGCGTGTAAGTACAGCCCGTTGGGAACCCCAAGAGGAAGGTATGATGAGCACAGTAGCAAGTCTTCCCTCAGTTGTGAAACCAAGGTTTATCGAACCAGTAGGAGAAAGCCAAACTTCAGAAGGTGATGCTTGCTAGCTTCGTGACACTCCGGACAATGGCACCAGGAATATTGTTGGTGTGTCTTCACCTAGCAGCAACGTGAAACCTGCACACAACACAACCAAGAACTTTGCTCCCAACTTACAATGAGGTTGTCAATCTCAACGGTTTGCTGTAAACAAAGGATTGAGCGTATTGAGTGGTAAAAGGATAATAGTATGCAAGAAAGTAAACATAGCAAGTAAAGTAAAATGGTATAGCAATGTAAAGGAAATTGGACCGGGGTCCACAGTTCACTAGTGGCGTCTCTCCATAAGATAAATAATAATATGCTGGGTAAACAAATTACAGTTGGGCAATTGATAGAGTAAAGATAATGTACATATGTCATGAGAATCACTATGAGATTCACTCTGGGCAATACGAAAAAATACATAGACCATAATCCAACTGCATCTATGACTAATAATCCACTCGCGGGGAGTCGTCCGAGTACCCCTTGAGTATTAAGTTGTGAACAACAGATAACTGCATTAAGCAAAGTGTGTAAAGTAAACAAAGCAAATGTCCTTGGACACAAGAATGTTGTTTTCCCCCTAGTGGCAATAGCACATCTACAACCTTAGAGGTTTCTGTCACTCCCCCAGATTAAATAGAGGCATGAACCCAACTATCGAGCATAAATACTCCCTCTTGGAGTCACTAGCATATACTCGGCCAAGATATCTACTAGCAATGGAAAGCATGCAAGATCATGAACAACATAGAGACAACATAAGATATATGATTCAGCACATCAACTTAACATAGTACTAATACTCATCGGATCCCAACAAACACAACATGTATGATTACATAAAGATGATCTTGATCATGTAGGGCAGCACACAAGATCTAAACATGAAGCATATGGTGGAGAAGACAACCATCTAGCTACTGTTATGGACCCATAGTCCAAGGTAGACTACTCACACATTACTCTGGAGGCGACCATGGTGGTGGAGAAGGCCTCCGGCAGAGATTCCCCTCTCTGGCAGGGTGCCGGGAAGAGCTCCTGGATCCTCCCGATCTTGTTTCGACGACGGCGGTGGCTTGCAGTATGTTTCGAGGAAAAGCGATCCGTCTCTTAGGTTTTTCTCGTCGAGGGGACTTTATAGGCGAAAAGGGCAGCGTGAGAAGTTGGACCAGGTGGTCTCACCATGGGGTGGCGCGGCCAGGGGCTGGGCCGCGCCGCCCTGTGGTGAGGCTGGCCCCTGGCCCCCCTCCGTCTCATCTTCGGTCTTCGCGAAGCTTCGGTAAAAATAGGAGGTTCAGCTTTTATTTCATCCAATTCTAAGAATATTTCCTGTGTAACTTTTCTGAAACACAAAAACAACAAAAAATAGGGAACTGGCACTGTGGCATCTTGTTAATAGGTTAGTTCCGGAAAATGCATAGAAACGCCACGAAGTGTAACAAAACTCAAAGCAAATGGTGTATAAACAAGTATGGAGCATCAAAAATTATAGATACGTTTGAGACGTATCACAGTAGCATATTTGATGTTCAACATTATGTCAAAGTACCTAAGGCTATATTCTGTTAATTCTTAATACTAGATAGCTTGAAGTGTATTCCTTTCTAGTGGAGTATAGGTAAGATGTGTAGTATCATCTTTATTATAGGACGTGATGCCCATATGAATTTTATCAAGTTAACATAATAAAAATCATGTCGATATTTTGGTCATCTATCTTGTGCTTAATGCCACCACAACTTGATGAGAGAGTAGACAAGTGAACCCATGAACCCCGGTTCAATTTTAATCATAATAAACACCTTTCCAACACTTGCATGTGTCTTTTAATTTTCATCTTTAATTAAATCCAAAAATACAAAAAACATATTTACTTTATTGCAATCACATCCAAAACCCCAAAACACCTTTATCATATCATTTTAGCTGCATAATAGCTTTAGTTTACTTTATCGTATCATATTTACTTTATCGCGTTGTTATTTTTTTATTGCATCTGTTATTTATTTTTACTTACATTCAACATCTTGTGCTTGACAACCAGTCGGTGGAGTTGGGGACGCAAGACAAGGAGATTGTTTTGCAGGTTGCCTGACGAGAACAAAGAGAGCATTTATGACTATTCCCCGAGAGTTCGATATAAACCCCGAGTCACCCTTGTGGGGAAAATTCTCTTGCTACAACACTCTGCACTTAGAGTCCCAACAAAGTGGCATATTGCTTAGTGTCATCAAGACTATTTTTTGGCGCTGTTGCCGGGGTACAAATGAAAGCATTCACAAATACAAGCTGTCATGGGTGCGTCCACGGACACCGGGGGATACACTTCCTAGGTTGTTTGGCAAGCGCGCGGGTGAGATGCCTTCGTCACTTTTAGAAAGCAAACACACATCGATTTACCTTGGTTCAGGCCGCGAGAGGGGATCTCGCATAAAACCCTACGTCTGGCATGTCTGAGCTTATTAAAGAATATGTCATCGGCACATTTACAAGGGTGTCGAAAGTGGAGCCTGATGGCATCCGACCTCTATAGAGGGCTACATACTCCTACACTACTCTATCTCGTATGAGTCAAGAGTTAGATCTTCGGATCTGGGAGCTGAGCTTTCCCGATCCTCTTTCTGAAGCTTACAAGATGTAGATCTTGTAGGTATCCACACTCCTCTCTTTGGAACCCAAGTTGGCATCTCTACTGCTCTCTTGCCCCTGGCTTGAGCTCTACTGATGCTCTTCTTCTTTCCTTTTCCCCCCTTTTGTCTCCTTCTCTCTCTAACGTGGCCTGGCCCTCCTTTTATACTCAAGGGGATACCACAGTGGCCAAACTACATGCGTGACAGATGTCACACAACTCTGAGCGGTGGTGTAGCCCTGCAGGGCTAGGCCCCGAGCTGTCTTCTCGCTCCATCCGGCCGCTGCTCGGTGAGTCCTTATCCTTTCCCTTTGTGGAGCGGGCCAAGCAATAGGTGTTGGGACCCTCCTGGTCCAGAACACCGACAAAAGCCCTCGGTCATGCCCCGGCAACGCTGCCACCTGTTGCATGGGTGCGGCCAAACAATGGAGTGCAGGCCCTGCGACACGACCGGTCACACTTGACATACCCTGACACGTTTCTAGGCCTGGCACGACGCCAGAATAGAGGCACTTGAGTGCTCCGCAGATCCGATGGGTCGTGCATTGACTTCGGTGCTCTCCCACGGTGCCTTGATTCCAGCGCGAGGCGAAAAATGCTCGGCGTACTGGGGCAGTTGCCACACGAGCCGTGCGTGGGGAAGGAGCGAGGGGTTAATGCGGGAGTGAAATGGACGATGGGCCCACGCTCATGCCCTATAAAGGGTTTTGGGCAGCGGCCCCAGTCCTTTCGCTGCCAACACATCTTCTCTTCGACCTCCTTCTCCGCTGCACTCCTCCGATGTCCCCTGCCCCTTGCCCTCGTTGCGCCATGGCTCCCAAGAGGTCAAGGTCCAAGAAGGGGATCGCAGAAGGCTCCCGCTCCCGAGACCCTTTCCACCCTTTCGAGGCCCATGGCAGAGGACAAGGGCTCAAACAGCTCGCTGGATATGTGGCGGATGGGTCGAACAAGCAAGGTCCGACCATCCTCGCCCATGCCAGTGAGGCTGTCGGTCGTGAGGCGAGGGATGCAAGGGTCTTCTTCTGCTTCCTAGTGGCGGGGATGGTCCCTGATACGTCTCAAACGTATCAATAATTTTTGATGCCCCATGCTTGTTTATACACCATTTGCTTTGTGTTTTGTTTACACATCGTGGCGTTTTTATGCATTTTCCGGAACTAACCTATTAACAAGATGTCACAGTGCTAGTTCCTATATTATGCTGTTTTTGTGTTTTAGAAAAGTTACACAGGAAATATTCTCGGAATTGGACGAAACAAAAGCTGAAGTTCCTAATTACCTGACACGAAGACGGAGTCCAAAGGAGAGCCGAAGACGGACCAAGGGGCAGCCACACTAGGTGGTGGCGTGGGCCACCCCTGGCCGCGCCACCAGGTGGTGTGACCACCTGGTCCACCTCCTGACATCGCCCTTCTGCCTATTTATTCCCTTCATCGAGAAAACCCTAGGGGCCCAAACACTTTTCTAGAAACATACTGCAAGCCGCCACCATCGTCGTCCTGAGATTGGGAGGGTCTAGAAGCTCTTCCCGGCACCCTCCCGGAGAGGGGAATCACCACCGGAGGTCTTCATCACCATGCCTACCTCCGGAGTGATGCGTGAGTAGTTGATACGTCTCAAACGTATCTATAATTGTTGATGCTCCATGCTTGTTTATACACCCTTTGCTTTGTGTTTTGTTACACTTCGAGGCATTTTTATGCATTTACCAGAACTAACCTATTAACGAGATGCCACAGTGCCAGTTCCCTTTTTCTGCTATTTTTGTGTTTCAGAAAAGCTACACAGGAAATATTTTCGGAATTGGACAAAACAAAAGCCAAAGTTCCTATTTTTCCCGGAGCGTCACGGAGTCCAAAGCTGAGACGGAGGGTACCAGAGGGCAGCCGCACCACCCCATGGCGCGGGCCACCCCCTAGCCGCGCCATGGCATGGTGTGGGCCCTGGCCCACTCCCTGATGCCGCCCTTCCGCCTATATATTCCCCTCGACGGGAAAACCTAAAAGACCCAATCAATTTTCCATGAAACCTACTGTAAGCCACCGCCGTCATCGACGCGAGATTGGGAGGGTCCAGAAGCTCTCCCCGGCACCCTGCCAAAGAGGGGAATCACCGCCGGAGGCCTTCTTCATCACCATGGCTGCCTCCGGAGTGATGTGTGAGTAGTCTACCTTGGACTACGGGTCCATAATAGTAGCTAGATAGTTGTCATCTCCACCATATGCTTCATGTTTAGATCTTGTGAGCTGCCTATCATGATCAAGATCATCGTTGTGTAATTCTACATGTTGTGTTTGTTGGGATCCGATGAATATTGGTACTATGTCAAGTTGAATTGTTGATTTATCATCTTTATGTTATCTCTATGTTGTTTGTGATTTTGCATGCTCTCCGTTGCTAGTAGATATCTTGGCCGAGTAGATGCTAGTGACTCCAAGAGGGAATATTTATGCTTGGTAGTGGGTTCATGCCTCTAGTAATCTGGGGGAGTGACAGAAACCTCTAAGGTTGTAGATGTGCTATTGCTACTAGGGAGAAAACAACAATCTTGTGTTCAAGGACATTTGTATTGTTTACATTACACACTTTGCTTAAGGCGATAATCTGTTGCTTGCAACTTAATACCCAATGGTTGCTCGGACGACATCCGGAGGGTGGATTATTAGTCATAGATGCAGTTGGATTATGGTCTATGTATTATGTTGTAATGCCCAAGTGAATCTCATAGTGATCCTCGTGACATTTGTATGTTTGCTTTATTCTATCAATAGCCCAACTGTAATTTGTTTACCCAGCATGTTGTTATTTATCTTATGGAGAGACACCACTAGTGAACTGTGGACCCCGGTCCATTCTTTTACATTGATATTACCGTTTACCTTTTACTTGTTTTATTTACATTCTTGCAAACTACTATCTTTTACCACTCGATACGCTTAATCCTTTATTTACAGCAAATTGGTGAGATTGACAACCTTACTGTAAGTTGGGACAAAGTACTTGGTTATGTTGTGTGCAGGTTCCATGTTGCTGCTGGTGCAAAGCTACGCCCTGGATGAGGCGCCATACAAATTGTCCAGAGCTATCGCGAAGCTAGCGTGCATCAACCTTCTGAAGTTTGGTTCTTTCTCCTACTGGTTCGATAAACCTTGGTTTCATACTGAGGGAAGACTTGCTGTTGTGCTCATCACACCTTCTCTTAGGGTTTCCAACTGGGTGGTCATCTACAAAAACTCCTACATCAACACCGCACCACCAGTAGTCTATCTTGGACTATGGGTCCATAGCAGTAGCTAGATGGATGTCTCCTCCTCCATGTGCTTCATGTTTAGATCTTGTGAGTTGTCTATCATGATCAAGATCATCGTTATGTAATTCTACATGTTGTGTTTGTTGGGATCCAATGAATATTGAGTACTATGTCAAGTTGATTTGTGAATTATCATCTCTATGTTGTCTATGATCTTGCATGCTCTCCATTGCTAGTAGATATCTTGGCCGAGTAGATGCTAGTAACTCCAAGAGGGAGTATTTATGCTCGATAGTGGGTTCATGCCTCTAGTAATCTGGGAGAGTGACAATAACTTCTAAGGTTGTAGATGTGATGTTGCTACTAGGGAGAAAACAACAATCTTGTGTTCAAGGACATTTGTATTGTTTACATTACACACTTTGCCTAAGGCGATAATTTGTTGCTTGCAACTTAATACCCAACGATTGCTCGGATGACATCCGGCGGGTGGATTATTAGTCATAGATGCAGTTAGATTACGGTCTATGTATTATGTTGTAATGCCCAAGTGAATCTTATAGTGATCTTCATGACATGTACATGCATTGCTATGCATTCTTTATTCTGTCAATTGCCCAACTATAATTTGTTTACCCAGCATGTTATTTATCTTTATGTAGAGACACCTCTAGTGAACTATGGACCCCGGTCCATTATTTTACATATATATTACCGTTACCTTATACAAGCATTATTTACTTTATTGCAAACAAATATCATTTACCACACGATATGTTTAATCATTTGTTTATAGCAAACCAGTGAGATTGACAACCTCACTGCAAGTTGGGGCAAAGTACTTTGGTTGTGTTGTGTGCAGGTTCCACGTTGCTGCTGACGCCGGTAGTGCGCCCTACCAAAAGCCAGCTAGCATCAACCTTCAGAAGTGGTTTCTTTCTCCTACTGGTCGATTAAACCTTGGTTTCATAATCGAGGGAAACTTGCCGTTGTGCTCATCACACCTTCCTCTTTGGGTTCCCAACTGGGCGGCTAGCACCGCTAACAAGCATTTTTCTGGTGCCGTTGCCGGGGAGAAAGAGGATTTCTGCAAGGGGAGTCTCTTGCTTCCAATCTTTTTACTTTGTTATTGTTTTGCTTACTTTCTTTACTTTATTTTTGTTTGCGTCTTTTTATCAAAAATACAAAAAATTAGTTCCTTTGTAACTTTACTTTTAGTTCATTATGTTGTTCCCTAAGTACGTTCTGGAAGACCTATCAATAGGTAGTGGTTCTATAATTGGGAAAGATAACATTGAAGAGTTCTTTAATCATATTAGTAAGCACGAAGATGTTGAGGATAGATCTTTAGCCGAACTTGCTCCTAGTTATGAAGTTGTTGCTGCTTACTTAGTTCAGATGTTGGAGGCTAGGTTTGTTAACCTTAATCCCTTTATGCAGTAAATGTTTCTTAAGCTTCATGATATCAAAGACTCTGAAAAGAGAAAATTTATTCTGGAGACTTTGCGTAAAGAATTTAGAGATGTTGTTATAGAAGCTAGGAAAGTTTTTGAGCGTTTTAATATGCTTGGCTCACATGTAGATGTTGTTGGTACAAATAAGGAAGAAATCAAAGTACCAATACCTTCAAACTCGTAGGAATGCATGAAGCATTGAAAAAGAATTTTAATTGGATTGTTCCTGAAAACCCTTTTGATGAAAGTAGTAAAACGAAGAGTGTTCATAGAGGATTGATTGCTATTGATGGCGCGGTAAATGATCGGCCAGTTGGGAAACCCCAAGAGAAGGTTTGATTAATGTAGCAACAAGTTTTTCCCTCAGTAAGAAACCAAGGTTTAATCGTCCAGTAGGAAAAAGACAAACTCAAGAAGGTGATGCTTGCTAGCCTAGTGACACTCCAACAAGGGCGCCGTTAACGATATCTTGTTAGCGCGTCTTCAACTAGTAGCAACGTGGAACCTGCACACAACACAACCAAATACTTTGTTCCCAACTTACGATGAGGTTGTCAATCTCACCGGTTTGCTTGAAACAAAGGGTATGAGCGTATCGAGTGGAAAGCAATAGTAGTATGCGAGTAAAATAAACAGTGCGAGTAAAGTAAACAGGTGATAGCAATATAATGGAAATAGGACCGGGATCCATAGTTCACTAGTGGTGTCTCTCCATAAGATAAAATAACATATGCTGGGTAAACAAATTACAGTTGGGCAATTGATAGAATAAAGACAACGTGCATATGTCGAGAGGATCACTATGAGATTTACTCTGGGCATTACAACAAGATACATAGACCGCCATCCAACTGCATCTATGACTAATAATGCACTTGCGGCGAATCAATCCGAGAACTCCACAAGTATTAAGTTGCGAACAACAGATAACTGCATTAAGCAAAGTGTGTAATGTAAACAAAGCATATGCCCTTGAGCATATGAATGTTGTTTTCTCCCTAGTGGCAATAGCACATCTACAACCTTAGAGGTTTCTGTCACTCCCCCAGATTAAATATAGGCATGAGCCCAACTATTGAGCATAAATACCCCCTCTTGGAGTCACTAGTATCTACTCGGCCAAGATAGCTACTAACAACGGAGAGCATGCAAGATCATAAACAACATAGAGATAACATAAGATAATATTCAGCACATCAACTCAATCATAACACCAATATTCATCGGATCCCAACAAACACAACATGTAGAATTACATAACGGTGATCTCGATCATGTAAGGCAGCTCACGAGATCTAAACATGAAGCACATGGTGGAGAAGACAACCATCTAGCTACTGCTATGGACTCATAGTCCAAGGTAGGCTACTCACTCATCGCGTCGGAGGCAAGCATGGTGATGAAGAAGACCTCCGGTGGTGATTCCCCTCTCCGGCAGGGTGCCGGGAAGAGCTTCTAGACCCTCCCGATCTCGGGTCGACGATGGCGGTGGATCGCGATGTATTCTAGAAAAGTGATCGGGTATTTAGGTTTTTCCCGTCGGGGGGTCTTTATAGACGAAGGGGCATCGTCAGAAGTGGACCGAGGCGGCCACACACATAGGGGGCGCAGCCTAGCCCTGGGCCGCGCCGCCCTGTTGTGTGGGCCCCTCGTGGCCCCACTCCGTCTCCTCTTTGGTTCTCTGGAAGCTTCGGTGAATTTCTGGATGTTTGGCTTTTATTTCGTCCAATTCCGAGAATATTTCCTGTGTAACTTTTTTGAAACACAAAAACAGCAGAAAACAGGGAACTGGCACTGTGACATCTTGTTAATAGGTTAGTTCCGGAAAATGCAAAAAAATGCCACAAAGTGTAATGAAACACTAAGCAAATGGTGTAAAAACAAGCATGGAGCATCAAAAATTATAGATACGTTTGAGACGTATCAGCATCCCCAAGCTTAACTCCTGCTCATCCTCGAGTAGGTAAGTGATAACAAAAGAAATAATTTTTGAGGTGACATGCACCTACACAATCTTGATCATCTATGTAAGCGTTGTGCGCTGGGATCAAAAGAACTTAAAACATGGGCATGAAAGACATAATCTTGATAGAAAAAACTTAGCAACCATGTTATAACATGAAAAAGAATACAAATGAAAGATCATGAAAATGAAACAATGAAAGTCAAACGTGTGTTCAAATCATATGGAAAAACATACAAATGGTTTTCAGCTTGTCCTTCAAGAGAGAGCAAAACATAAATGCATAGGACACCTTCAAGTTTAAGAGGGCGACTAGATACAAGTAATTTAAGAACAAGTGAAACCAACATCATGAATCAATCAATGAAAACTTTGGGACAATGCACATTATACTCAGAATGACAACTATGCTCTCTTAGACGGTGCATAAAGATAGAAGGTGGTGACTCAACAAAAAAGTAAAAGAAAGGCCCTTCGCGGAGGGAAGCAGTGATTAAACATGTGCTAGAGCTTTTCATTTGTAAAACAGAGAGATAAAAATTAGGTTTTGAGAGCTGGTTGTTTCATGTCAACGACTAGCAATGGGGTCTTACTATCTTCCATAATAAACAAGTGAGAGCGGTTCCGAGTTCTTTGAAAATTTGGCACATTGGTGCTCTTTTATAAAGCTTTGGCACTCCTCCCCACCTTTTTTCCTTTCTCAAACCATGGCTAACCGATTCCATCGGGTGCCCACCAACATTCACATACCATGGAGGAGTGCCTTTTTTTCTTTTTTACAATTTGATTGCAATGGTCTGACCAGCTCTCATGCAAAATTAATGACGAGCAGATGAAGCTGCCTAGTCAAGGGGTACTTAATTTAATATGGAAGATAGCAATTCCGACCACTACGTCCTCATGAGCTAAAAACAGTGGCACAAAATGAGAAGTAGTTGAAAGTTTTGAAAGGTAGCATATGAAAATTTACTTGGAATGGCTTACAAATACCATGCATAGGAATTTATAGTGAACACAATGGCAAACTTGGTTTTTAGGAGTTGGATGCACGAGTAGAGCTCATACTCAATACAAAATGAGGGTTAGCAAAAGACTGGGAGCGACCATCTAAGAGAGCAATAACGGCCATAATCATGCATAGCGACAAAGCAACATTAAAAGAAGCATAAGATGGCATCACAAGTCAAAAACTAAATGATCATAGAGGCTTATGGCGACTTTGTATGAGTCAAACATGTGTGAGCATGCGCCAAATCAACCCAAATAAAGCATCAAAGGAGAAAACCAAAATAATGCTTCCAAATAATTAAAACAACGCATGATTTTTTTCAAAGGCTCATTAAGCAATCACAGTCATTTGAGACAAGTCATGCTACAGCAAAACCACTAAGCATCCTATCAAAAAGACATCAAGCACGACATGCAAAAGCCTAGGTCGCAGTCTACACAAGCTCCTTTTTATACCACTTTTTTGCATAAAGCTTTTTCTCTTTTCCAACACCATTCAAACCTTTTTGAAACAACACTTTTGATGAAAACCAACATATACCAGAGGTAAAAATATACCTTGATAAAGAGATATAACAAGATCTGAACAAAAATCAAGGGAAAAAACGAAAGCTAAACGCAGTTCTAGAAAAAGAGAACACTCGTTGAAACGATAAGAGTGAAAAACTGAGTGTTCTTGGCAAATGAAAAGCAAGTCAACTTCTCCAAAAGGAATTTGTTGGGGTCCAACCATTTATTGCAGCAAACAAAACTAAACAAAACTGAAAACTAAAAACAACTGATGCTCCAAGAAAAACGCATAATGCATGAAGCAATAAAAATATAGTGTGTTGAAAGGTGACCTAATTTTTGCCGATGAAGAAGGGGTGCCTTGGGGGCATCCCCAAGCTTTGATGCTTGTACCTCTTGGATATTTCTTGGGGTGACATGGGCATCCCTAAGCTTGAGCTTTTGTCCATTCTTCAACTCATCTCATCATTCTCCAATCCCTACACTTGAAAACTTCCTTCGTACAAAACTAAACACAATTCTATTAGCAACATTAGTGTAAGCATAGCAATGAATCAACCCTTTTTGCTTCAGTTTCAACTCAAAACCATCACATATAAAGCATATACTACTGTAGCAACTTCCCCAAAAGTTCCGTGATCAAAAGAACTAAAAAAGAAAGCGATAAAGCGGCAAACACAAATATTGGCAGAAATCTGTCAAAACAGAACAGCTGACAAAGGTCGAATTTTTAGAGGGTTTTCTGTTGCTCAAATAAAAAAGTGTATTACTAATGAAAGTTTGGATATAACCAGGGGCATATGCTCAAGAAATCGCAGGTCCAAAAGATATTCTGATAATTTTCACGAATTTTTACGGTGCAGCAACGAATACTGTTTCAGGACAGCAACATCCCCAAATCTTACCTCACTCAAATTAGAGGCTTCTCTTGGCACAAAAACGAAATAAAAAAGATAAGGAGCGGTTATTACAGTAGTAATAACTTCCAAGACTCAAATAAAAGAAAAAGAACTGAAAGTAAAAACATTGGGTTATCTCCCAAGAGTGCTTTTCTTTAACGCCTTTGAGCTAGGCGCAGAAAGTGCGAATCAAGTAATATCAAGTGATGAAGCATCAAGCTCATAATTTCCTCTAAGAATAGAGTCAAAAAGCAATTTGTTTCTCTTCCTAGGGAAGTGTTCCATACCTTTCTTGAGTGGGAATTGATATTTGATGGTGCTTTCCCTCATATTAATGATGGCACCTACAGTTCGAAGAAAGGGTCCTCCCAAAATAATAGGACATGAAGCATTGCATTCAACATCCATGACAAGAAAATCAACGGGAACAAGATTATTGTTAACCATAATAAGAACATCATTAATCCTTCCTAAAGGTTTCTTCTTAGCAACATCAGCAATAGGAACATCATAATAACACTTTTCAAGCGGTGGTAAATCAAGCATGTCATAAATTTTTCTAGGCATAATAGAAATACTAGCACCTAGATCACATAAAGCATGGCAATCAAAACCATTAACATGCATATCAATGATGGGTTCCCAACCATCTTCTAACTTCTTGGGAATAGAAGCTTTTTCCTTCAAATTTTCATCCCTAATTTTCATAAGAGCATTGGTAATATGCTTAGTAAAAGCAACATTTAAAGAACTAGCATTGGGAGTCAAAGCAAGCTTTTGCAAGAACAAAATAACTTCAGATATATTGCAGCCATCAACATCAAAATCATTAAAGGAAATAGAGCTATCATCTCCTACACTCCAAAAAATTCAGCACTCTTTTGAGAAAAAGTTTTTGCTGTTTTAGGCTTTTTAACACTAGGAGTAGGAGTTTTCTCTACACCAATCAAAGTAAGAGGATTGCTAGCATTAGGAATAACATCATTAGAGATAGTAATGGTACATACCTTCATCTTCCTAGCAATCTCATCTTCTCTTTCCCACCTGGCATGTAATTCTGTTAGCATCTTAACATTTTCATCAATTCTAACTTGGATAGCATTAGAAGTGGCAAAAGGATCAGGCTTAGCGGACATTCTGTTAACCAAAGAAGATTGCGCATTAGACAAAGACGAAATATCGGTTTCAGCTTTGGAAACCTTAGCTTGCAACTCAGGAATAGCCTTGTTTAAATTTTCAAGTTGATGACTAATAGTCCTCAACAGAGCTGATTGCTCCTCCATAGTCTTGGTGAAAGCCCTGTTCTGCTCATATTGCGCCTGCATAAAATTCTTGGTAGCCTTTTCAAGTTCAAAAATTCTTTCTTCACTAGGCATTTTAGGTCTACCAAGATAGCTATTATCACCATTAGAAGGAAACGGCCTATAATTGTTACTAGCAAAATTGTTCCTATAAGCATTATTGTTGAAATTATTATTTCTAATGAAGTTTACATCAACATGCTCTTCTTGAGCAACCAAAGAGGCTAAAGGAACATTAATAGGATCTACATGAGTCCTATCATTAGAAAGCATAAGCATAATAGCATCAATCTTATCACTCAAGGAAGAGGTTTCCTCAACAGAATTTACCTTCTTACCTTGTGGAGCTCTCTCGGTGTGCCATTCAGAGTAATTTACCATCATATTGTCGAGAAACTTCATTGCGGTGCCCAAGGTAAGGGACATAAAGTGCCTCCAGCAACTGAATCCAATAGGTTCCTTGAAGAAAAATTCAGTCATGCATAAAAAGTTTGGACAATCATCCAAGTATTCAGTCCATGAGTAGGGCAATTCTTTATCATAGATTTCATTCTCATAAAAATCTGCAGCAGGAGCAGGTGGCGCAATTGGAGTGCAGATAAAATCACTATTATTAGTGCTAGTAAAATCACACAACTTGGTGTTCTCATGAGTAGCCATTCTAGCAAAGCTAAAAGCAGACAAGTAAAAACAACTATAAAGGAAACTAATTTTTTGTGTTTTTGATAAAATGAAACAAGTAAAAATAAAGTAAAGCAAAACTTAAAACAAAATAAAGGATGTGCGTGCGAAACTCCCCTTGCAGAAGTCTTCTTTTTCCCCGGCAACGGCACCAGAAAATGTCTTGATTGCTATTGATGGCGCGGTAAATGACCGGCCAGTTGGGAAACCCCAAGAGAAGGTTTGATGAATGTAGCAGCAAGTTTTTCCCTTAGTAAGAAACCAAGGTTTAATCGTCCAGTAGGAAAAAGCCGAACTCAAGAAGGTGATGCTTGCTAGCCTAGTGACACTCCAACAAGGGCGCCGTTAACGATATCTTGTTAGCGCGTCTTCAACTAGTAGCAACGTGGAACCTGCACAGAACACAACCAAATACTTTATTCCCAACTTACGATGAGGTTGTCAATCTCACCGGTTTGCTTGAAACAAAGGGTATGAGTGTATCGAGTGGAAAGCAATAGTAGTATGTGAGTAAAGTAAACAGTGCGAGTAAAGTAAACAGGTGATAGCAATATAATGGAAATAGGACCGGGATCCACCGTTCACTAGTGGTGTCTCTCCATAAGATAAAATAACACATGCTGGGTAAACAAATTACAGTTGGGCAATTGATAGAATAAAGACAACGTGCATATGTCGAGAGGATCACTATGAGATTTACTCTGGGCATTACAACAAGATACATACACTGCCATCCAACTGCATCTATGACTAATAATCCACTTGTGGCAAATCAATCCGAGAACTCCACAAGTATTAAGTTGCGAACAACAGATAACTGCATTAAGCAAAGTGTGTAATGTAAACAAAGCATATGCCCTTGAGCATATGAATGTTGTTTTATCCCTAGTGGCAACAACACATCTACAACCTTAGAGGTTTCTGTCACTCCCCCAGATTAAATAGAGGCATGAGCCCAACTATCGAGCATAAATACCCCCTCTTGGAGTCACTTGTATCTACTCGGCCAAGATAGCTACTAACAACGGAGAGCATGCAAGATCATAAACAATATAGAGATAACATAAGATAATATTCAGCACATCAACTCAATCATAACACCAATATTCATCGGATCCCAACAAACACAACATGTAGAATTACATAACGGTGATCTCGATCATGTAAGGCAGCTCACAAGATCTAAACATGAAGCACATGGTGGAGAAGACAACCATCTAGCTACTGCTATGGACCCATAGTCCAAGGTAGACTACTCACTCATCGCGCCAGAGGCAAGCATGTCGATGAAGAAGACCTCCGGTGGCGATTCCCCTCTCCGGCAGGGTGCCGGGAAGAGCTTCTGGACCCTCCTGATCTCGGGTCGACGACGGCGGCGGATCGCGATGTATTCTGGAAAAGTGATCGGGTATTTAGGTTTTTCCCATCGAGGGGTCTTTATAGGCGAAGGGGCATCGTTAGAAGTGGACCGAGGCGGCCACACAGGGCCCCGCGTGGCCCCACTCCATCTCCTCTTCGGTTCTCCAGGAGCTTCGGTGAATTTCTGGATGTTTGGCTTTTGTTTCATCCAATTCCAAGAATATTTCCTATGTAACTTTTCTGAAACACAAAAATAGCAAAAAACAGGGAACTGGCACCGTGGCATCTTGTTAATAGGTTAGTTCCGGAAAATGCATAAAAATGCCACGAAGTGTAACGAAACACTAAGCAAATGGTGTAAAAACAAGCATGGAGCATCAGAAATTATAGATATGTTTGAGACGTATCAGGGATCTTTTAAAACTCATTTGAATAAAATACAATTCCTTGTTGAAAAGACTTCTGCTATTGATCTTGATGCTTCTCCGCTTCAAAATACTTGATTTCTACTTTTTGCGCCTAGGTCAAAGGAGTTAAAGAAAAGCACTCCAGGGAGATAACCCAATGTTTTCTTTTCAGTACGTTTTCTTTTTGTTGACTCTTGGAAGTTATTACTACTGACCTCTCCTTATCATTTTTATTTCATTTTTGTGCCAAGAAGAACCTCTAATTGGAGGAAGGTAAGATTTGGGGAAGTTGCTATCCTGAAACGGATTTTTGCGCTGCACCGTAAACATTCGTGAAAATTCCCAGAACATCATTTTGATCTGCGATTTCTTGTGCACATGCCCCAGGTTATTGTCTAACTTTCATTAGTTTTGCACTTTTCGATTTGAGCAACATAAGATTTTCAAAAAAAATCAATATTTACCAGCTGTTCTATTTTGATAGATTTCTGCCACTATTTGTGTTTGCCTCTTGATCTCTTTCTTTTTGAGTTCTTTTGATCATGGAACTTTTGAGAGAAGTTGCTACAGTAGCTAATGTTTTAATGGGTGTTATACTTGAGTTGAAACTAAACCACTATCTTGCATACAATAATGTTGCTAATAAGAATTGTGTGAAGTTTTGTATGAAGGGAGTTTTCATGTGTAGCGAAAGGAGAATGATGAGATGAGATGAAGTATGGACAAAAGCTCAAGCTTGGGGATGCCCATGTCGCCCCAAGAAATATCCAAGAAGTACAAGCGTCAAAGCTTGGGGATGCCCCAAGGCACCCCTTCTTCATCAACAAAGTATCAGGTCATCTTCCAAGACACTATATTTTTATTGCTTCATATGCTATGTGTTTTTCTTGGAGCATCTTTATTTTTGCTTTCAGTTTTCTTTTGTTTTGTTTGCTGCAATAATTGGTTGGACCCCAACATATTTCTTTTGGAGAAGACATGCTCAGTTTTCATTGCCTAGAACACTCTAGTTTTTACTCTTATCATTCAACGAGTGTTCTCTTTTTCTAGTACTGCGTTTAGCTTTCATTTTTCGCCTTGATTTTTGTTCAGAACTTGTTAGTTCTCTGTAGCAAGGTGTGTTTAGACCTCTGGTCTTTGTTGCTTTTTATCTTTAAGAGTTGTTTCAAAAAGGTTGTTTGGTGTTGGAAAATAGTAAAAAGTTTCATGCTTATAGTGGAGATGGCTCCGGGGGCACTTCCCCGTCCCGGCAGGGTGCCGGAACAGAGACTTCTGTCCCTCGAAATTGGTCTTCGACCGCGGCGGCACTGCAGAACTTTTTTCTGGAAAAGAGTTCGGGCCCTTAGGGTTTTCTCGTTGAGGAGAATATATAGGCGGAAGGGTGATGTCAGGGGGTGGACTAGGGGCCCACACCATAGCCTGGCGTGGCCTGGGGGTGGCCCGCGCCATGGCATGGCGTGGCCGCCCTCTGGCCCCCCACCGTCTCTGCTTTCGACTCCGTCTCGTGTCGGGAAAAATAAGAACTTCGGCCTTTGTTTCGTCCAATTCTAAGAATATTTCGTGTGTAACTTTTCTGAAACACAAAAATAGAAGAAAACGGGGAATTGGCACTGTGGCATCTTGTTAATAGGTTAGTTCCGGAAAATGCATAAAAACGCCACGAAGTGTAACAAAACACAAAGCAAATGGTGCATAAACAAGCATGGAGCATCAAAAATTATAGATACGTTTGAGACGTATCAAGCATCACCAAGCTTAACTCCTGCTCGTCCTCGAGTAGGTAAGTGATAATAAAACAATAATTTTTTAGGTGACATGCACCAACACAATTTTGATCAAACGATGTAAAGCATTGAGTGCTGAGATCAAAGTACTCTAAACATGGGCATAAAAGATATAATCTTGATAATAAAATTTAGCAACCATGTTATAACATGAAAAGTAACACAAACAAAAGATCATCAGTAATAATGCATTGAAAGTCAAGTGTGTGTTTCAACCATATAGAAAAACATAGCAAAGTGGTATTCAGCTTGTCCCTCATGGAGTAGAAAAACACAAATGCATAGGACACCTTCAAGTTTAAGAGGGTGACTAGATACAAATAATTTAAGAACAAGCGAAACCATAATCATGAATCAATCAATAATAAATTTTGGGACTATGCACATTATACTCAGAATGACAACTATGCTCTCTTAGACGGTGCATAAAGGTAGAAGGTGAAGACTCAACATAAAAGTAAAAGAAAGGCCCTTCGCAAAGGGAAGCGGGGATTTAGCATGTGCTAGAGCTTTTCATTTGTAAAACAAAGATAAAAAAATTGTTTTGAGAGGTGGTGTTCTTGTCAACGACTGACAATGGGGTTCTTACTATCTTCCATACTAAGCAAGTTTTGAGAGAGATTGGCATATTTGTGCTCTTTTATAAAGCTTGGCACTCCTCCCCACTTTTCTTTTGGCTAACCGATTCCATCGGGTGCCCACCAACTTTCACATACCATGGAGGAGTGTCTTTTTTCTTTTCTTTTCTTTTTTTCTTTTCTGAAATAATACAATATGGAAGATAGCAAATCCGACCACTACGTCCCCACGAGCTGAAAACAGTGTCACAAAATGAGAAGTATTTTGAAGGTTTTTTGAAAGGGAGCACATGAAAATTTACTTGGAATGGCTTGAAAATACCATGCATAGGAATTTATAGTGGACTCTTTAGAATAAACTTGGTTTTTTGGGAGTTGGATGCACGAGAAGTATTCCCTCTCAGTACAAATGAAGGCTAGCAAAAGACTGGGAGCGACCAGCTAAGAGAGCAGTAACAACCATAATCATGCATAGCAACAAAACATTATTAACCAATGCATAAAGTGGTATCACAAGTCAAAAACCAAATGATCATAGAGGCTTAAGGCGACTGGTTAAAGTCAAACATGGTGTAAGCATGCACCAAGTCAACCCAAATAAAGCATCAAAGGAGAATACCACAATAATATGCTCCCATATAATAAAAACAACGCATAATTCTTTCAAAGGCACATTAAGCAATCTCAGTCATTTGAGACAAGTCATGCCACAACAAAAAATACTAAGCATATAATCAAAATAACATCAAGCATGACATGCAAAAGTCTAAGCCAGAGTCTAAACAAGCTCCATTTGTACCACTATAGGCATGAAACTGTTTTCTCTTTTCCAACACCAATCAACCTTTTTGAAACAACTCTTAAAGATGAAAACCAACAAATACCAGAGGTCTAAACACACCTAGCTCAAAGAACTAACAAGTTCTGAACAAAAATCAAGTTGAAAAATGAAAGCTAAACGTAGTACTAGAAAAAGAGATCACTTGTTGAACGAAAAGAGTGAAAACTAGAGTGTTCTTGGCAATGAAAAACAGAGTGTGTATTCTCTAAAAGAAATATATTGGGGTCCAACCATTTATTGCAGCAAACAAAATAAAATAAAACTAAAAGCAAAAAAAAAGATGCTCCAAGAAAAACGCATAGTATACGAAGCAATAAAAATATAGTGTCTTGAAAGATGACCTGATTTTATCGATGAAGAAGGGGTGCCTCGGGGCATCCCCAAGCTTTGACGCTTGTACCTCTTGGATATTTCTTGGGGAGACATGGGAATTCCCAAGCTTGAGCTTTTGTCCATACTTTATCTCATCTCATCATTGTCCTTTCCCTACACTTAAAAACTTCCTTCATACAAAACTTCACACAATTTGTATTAGCAACGTTAGTGCAAGCAATATAGTAAATCCACCTTTTTTTGGTTTAGTTTCAACTCAAGTATAATACCCATTAAAGCATAAGCTACTGTAGCAACTTCCTCAAAAGTTCCGTGATCAAAAGAACTCAAAAAGAATGTGATCAAGAGGCAAACACAAATAGTGGCAGAAATATGTCAAAACAGAACAGCTGGTAAAGATCGATTTTTTTTGAAAATGTTCTAATGCTCAAATCGAAAAGTGCAAAACTAATGAAAGTTTGGCAATAACCTGGGGCATGTGCACAAGAAATCTCAGATGAAAAAGACATTCTGAAAATTTTAAAAAAATTTACGCTACAGCGCAAAAATCTGTTTCAGAACAACAACTTCCCCAAATCTTACCTTCCTCCAATTAGAGGTTCTTCTTGGCACAAAAATGAAATAAAAATGATAAGGAGAGGTCATTGCAGTAGTAATAACTTCCAAGACTCAACAAAAAGGAAAAGTACTGAAAAGAAAACATTGGGTTATCTCCCAAGAGTGCTTTTCTTTAACGCCTTTGAGCTAGGCGCAGAAAGTGGAAATCAAGTATTTTCAAATGAAGCATTAAGATCAATAGCAGAAGTATTTTCAACAAGGAATTGTATTTTATCCAAATGAGTTTTTGAAGATCCTTTATGAACACTCTTGGGTTCACTACTTTCATCAAAAGGGTTTTCAGAAACAATTCAATCAAAATTCTTTTCCAAAGCTTCATGCAATCCTACGAGTTTGAAAGGTATTGGTACTTCGATTTCTTCATTATTTGTAACAACAACCTCTACACGTGAGCCAAGCATATTAAAATGCTAAAAAACTTTCCTAGCTTCTATAACAACATCTCTAAATTCTTTACGCAAAGTCTCCAAAATAAAATCTTTCTTTTTGGAGTCTTTGATATCATGAAGCTTAAGAAACATTTGCTGCATAAAGGGATTAAGGTTAACAAACCTAGCCTCCAAAATGTGAACTAAATAAGCAGCTGCAACTTCATAACTAGGAGCAAGTTCGGTTAAAGATCTATCCTCAACATCTTTATGCTTACTGACATGATTAAAGAACCCCTCGATGTTATCTTTCCCAATTATAGAACCACTACCTATTGAAAGGTCTTCCAGGACGTACTTAGGGAACAATATAATGAACTAAAAGTAAAAGTAACGAAATACCAACTATAAAATAAACTATTTTTTTTTGTATTTTCGATAAAAAGATGCAAACAAAAATAAAGTAATGAAAGTAAGCAAAACAATAACAAAGTAAAAGATTGGAAGGGAGAGACTCCCCTTGCAGAAATCCTCTTTCTCCCCAGCAACGGCGCCAGAAAAAATGCTGGCGTGTAGTTGGCATGGGAGCTTCTACTTCTTAATTCCCCAGCAACGACGCCAGAAAAGAGCTTGATGTCTATGCACGCGTCTGTTCTTGTAGACAGTGTTGGGCCTCCAAGTGCAGAGGTTTGTAGAGCAACAACAAGTTTCCCTTAAGTGGATCACCCAAGGTTTATCGAACTCAGGGAGTAAGAGGTCAAAGGTATCCCTCTTGAGCAACCCTGCAATTACGATACAAAAAGTCTCTTGTGTCTCCAATACACCCAATACACTTGTCAGATGTATAGGTGCACTAGTTCGCCGAAGAGATAGTGAAATACAAGTAATATGGATGATTATAAGTTGTAAATATAATCTGAAATAAATATCACTGCGAGCAAACATGTAACAGAACTGAATGTAAATGGTGTTTCAATGCTTAGAAACAAGGCCTAGGGATCATACTTTCACTAGTGGACACTCTCAACAAAGATAACATAATTGAACACATAAATATCTGTCTTCACTATGCTATTCTAAACTGTTCACCTTTGGATAATGAACACTAATCATGTGTAGGGCTACGGAGCACTCCTTAAAGTTCGCATTTCCCCAAACTAGATTGACCCACACTATCACCTTGAGCACACTAGATGGTTCCAACAAACACCAACAATTCATAGAGACACTAGCCAAAGAGACACACATAATGCGCACACTATCACCTTCACATCATGGTACAAGGTGTCTCCAGAGATTACAATAATAAAGCACTAGAGTAGCATAGTATATGAAGAACAACATCTACCAATTCAACTAGATACAAAGCTCATGATCACATATAGATCACATCATGGGAGAGAGAGGTGAACCACATAGCTACTGGTAGAGCCCTCAGCCCTGGGGGAGAACTACTCCCTCCTCATCATGGGAGACAGCAACATCGATGGAGATGGCAGTGAAGTTGATGGAGATGGCGGTGGAGTCGATGGAGATGGCGGTGGAGTTGATCGAGTCAATGGAGATGGCTCCGGGGGCACTTCCCCGTCCCGGCAGGGTGCCGGAACAGAGACTTCTGTCCCCCAAAATTGGTCTTCAACGGCGGCGGCGCTGCAGAACTTTTTTCTGTGTTCGGGCCCTAGCCAGGGGCTCCTCACACCAGGGTGATGCAGCCAGGGCCTGGGCCGCGCCACCTATGTGTGAGGGCGGCCTCTGGCCCCTCTCCGGCTCTCTTTCGGTCTTCGGGAAGCTTCCGGGAAAAATAAGACTTCTGGAACTTGTTTCGTCCAATTCCGAGAATATTTCCTATGTAGCTTTTCTGAAACACAAAAACAGCAGAAAACAGGGAACTGGCACTGTGGCATCTTGTCAATAGGTTAGTTCCGGAAATCGCATAAAAACGCCACGAAGTGTAACGAAACACAAGGCAAATGGTGCAAAAACAAGCATGGAGCATCAAAAATTATAGATACGTTTGAGACGTATCAAGCATCCCCAGGCTTAACTCCTGCTCGTCCTCGAGTAGGTAAGTGATAACAAAAATAATAATTTTTGAGGTGACATGCACCTACACAATCTTGATCATATATGTAAGCATTGTGAGCTGGGATCATAAGAACTTAAAACATGGGCATGAAAGATATAATCTTGACAATAAGAACTTAGCAACCATGTTGTAAACATGCAAATGAACACAAACAAAAGATCATGAAAATGAAACAATGAAAGTCAAACGTGTGTTCGAATCATAAGGAAAAACATACAAGTGGTTTTCAGCTTGTCCTTCATGGAGAGCAAAACATAAATGCATAGGACACCTTCAAGTTTAAGAGGATGACTAGATACAAGTAATTTAAGAACAAGTGAAACCATGATCATGAATCAATCAATGAAAACTTTGGGACAATGCACATTATACTCAGAATGACAACTATGCTCTCTTAGACGGTGCATAAAGGTAGAAGGTGGTGACTCAACATAAAAGTAAAAAGAAAGGCCCTTCGCAGAGGGAAGCAGTGATTAAACATGTGCTAGAGCTTTTTATTTGTAAAACAGAGAGATAAAAATTGGTTTTGAGAGGTGGTTGTCTTTGTCAACGACTGGCAATGGGGTTCTTACTATCTTCCATACAAAAATGAAGCAAGTTTTTGAGAGAGAGATTGACACTTTTGTGCTCTTTTATAAAGCTTGGCACTCCTCCCCACCTTTTTTCCTTTCTCAAACCATGGCTAACCGATTCCATCGGGTGCCCACCAACATTCACATACCATGGAGGAGTGCCTTTTTTCTTTCTTTTTCTCTTTTTTTTTGGAATAAGCAATATGGAAGATAGCAAATCCGACCACTACGTCCCTATGAGCTGAAAACAGTGTCACAAAATGAGAAGTATTTTGAAGGGTTTTTGAAAGGTAGCACATGAAAATTTACTTGGAATGGCTTACAAATACCATGCATAGGAATTTATAGTGGACACAATGGCAAACTTGGTTTTTGGGAGTTGGATGCACGAGTAGAGCTCATACTCAGTACAAGGCGAGGGCTAGCAAAAGACTGGGAGCGACCAACTAAGAGAGCAATAATGGCCATAATCATGCAAAGCGACAAAGCAACATTAAAAGAAGCATAAGATGGCATCAAAAGTCAAAAAATAAATGATCATAGAGGCTATTGGCGACTTTGTATGAGTCTAACATGTGTGAGCATGCGCCAAGTCAACCCAAATAAAGCATCAAGGAGAAAACCAAAATAATGCTTCCAAACGATAAAAACAACGCATGATTTTTTTCAAAGGCTCATTAAGCAATCTCAGTTATTTGAGACAAGTCATGCTACAGCAAAACCACTAAGCATACTATCAAACAGACATCAAGCATGACATGCAAAAGCCTAAGCCGCAGTCTACACAAGCTCCTTCTTGTACCACTTTTTTGCATAAAGCTTTTTCTCTTTTCCAACACCATTCAAACTTTTTATAAACACCTCTTTTGATGAAAACCAATAAAGATCAGAGGTCCAAAAATACACCTTGATAAATAGATATAAGAATATCTAAACGCAAATCAAGGCGAAAATGCAAGCTAAATGCAGTAGCAGAAAAAGAGAACACTCATTGAACGATAAGAGTGAAAACTAGAGTGTTCTTGGCAATGAAAAACGAGTTCATCTCCTCCAAAAGAAACATGATGTGATCTAACCATTTATTGCAGCAAACAAAACAAAACTAATAATGAAAACTAAAACAACTGACGCTCCAAGAAAAACACATAGTGCATGAAACAATAAAAATATAGTGTCTTGAAAGGTGACCTGATTTTTGCCGATGAAGAAGGGGTGCCTCGGGGGCATCCCCAAGCTTTGACGCTTGTACTTCTTGGATATTTCTTGGGGTGATGCATGGGCATCCCCAAGCTTGAGCTTTTGTCCATTCTTCAACTCATCTCATCACTCTTCGATCCCTACACTTGAAAAATTCCTTCATACAAAACTAAACACAGATCTATTAGCAACATTAGTATAAGCATAACATAGAATCAACCTCTTTTTGCTTCAGGTTTCAACTCAAAACTACCACATATATAGCAAATACTACTGTAGCAACTTCCCCAAAAGTTCCGTGATCAAAAGAACTAAAAAAGAAAGCGATAAAGCGGCAAACACAAATATTGGCAGAAATCTGTCAAAACAGAACAGCTGACAAAGGTCGAATTTTTGAGGGGTTTTCTGTTGCTCAAATCAAAAAATGTTCTACTAATGAAAGTTTGGATATAACCTGGGTCATATGCACAAGAAATGGCAGGTCCAACAGATTTACAGAGAATTTTCAAGAATTTTTACGGTGCAGCACCAAAAACTGTTTCAGGACAGCAACATCCCCAAATCTTACCTCGCTTAAATTAGAGGCTTCTCTTCGCACAAAAACGAAATAAAAAGGATAAGGAGCGGTCATTACAGTAGTAATGACTTCCAAGACTCAAATAATAGAAAAATTACTGAAAAGAAAACATTGGGTTATCTCCCAAGAGTGCTTTTCTTTAATGCCTTTGAGCTAGGCGCAGTAATTTGCAAAGATGCTCATGTGGGCGCCATATGAGAGCTTGAGGCAAAGGCACCATATAGGAACTTAAAGCAATAGAGAGCATTAAAAAGCAAGTATGGAACACATTTAAATCTAAACCACTTCCTATAAAAAATAGTCTTGTAAAGAGACAAGTCATGAAAGCGCAAAGCAAAAAGCATGGGAAGGCAAAACAAGTACAACTTCAAGAATTGCAACATAAAGAGGGGAAACTCAATATTGTTGAGATCCATCAAACCATGTTTCCCTCTCTCATAGTAACTTTCAGTAGCATCATGAATAGAACTAGCAATATAATTATCACATAAAACATCCCTATCATGAGCTACATGCATAAAAGAATTAATACTCCCCACATGAACAATATTAGTAGGAGCAGATTCAACAAAATAATTATTCTCATCACCATAATCATCAAAAATAGGAGGCATATTGTAATCATAACTATTTTTCTCCTCAACAGTAGGTGAACTGAAAATATTATACCCATCATCATAACCATCATAAACTAGAGGTTTAGTATCATCACAAGATAGAGAACTACTATGTCGCAAAGCATATTCATCAAACATATCATCATAAGAAGGAACATGGATAGCACTAATGGTACAACAATTATTAACCTTAGAATTGGTACCAAAAAGATTTTCAATATCAAAAGTAGAGTGCTTTTCCCAATCATGATCACTAACATAGGTAACAGGCATAGGAACATCATCCCAATCAGAATTATCATAATCAATAGCAGGATCATAACGCTTAGGGGAAGATACCGTGTCCTCTCGCCTTTTACTCCTCTTCTTCTTCTTCATACTCTTCTTACTCTCTCCTTTAGGAGGGAGAGACTTGAAGGGCATCTTCTCCACATATTCTCTAGGAGGGAAAGGCATCTTCTCCACATAATCTGGTTTGCTGACAGGAACAACAGAAGAAACTTTGGAGGATTCCTCCTCTCTATTAATGAGATAAAAACATCTATCAGTCCTGTCATAGCTTGGCAAAATATCAAGTTTTATAAGATTTTGTATGTAAGTATTTACAAGGCAATCTTTAGCACAATAGAGACGACAACCACGAAGGGTGCTATTAATATCAACATCATTCATATCTATCAAAGCAATCTTTCTAGATATCTCGTCACACGCCAAGAACAAAGTGAGCTCATCATGCTAATTGGGAGTAATCTTGTCATCACAATACATACTTAAGGTACTAGAAGAGTAACTATTAGGGCTTGAGCATTGGAAATTAAAATGACCTATGTCATCGCAATGTTTACAAAGAAAAGGATAAAGCTTACAAACCCTTTTACCGATCTCACCTATATCCTTGTACCACATTCGGGTTTCTTCATTTGCATGGTGGACACAATAAACTTCCTTGTTGTAACTCTGTTCACAAGGTCTATGTACTCCACAAAAATTAACATGCTTATAAGAAATAGTACTTTTAGAAATTTGAGCATATTTATTGCAATCATCAACAACAATATCACTTTCTATGCAAGTGTCCTTAAAAGGTTCATGATACACGTCCCCATTTCCTTTAGGAACATTCATATGGGAAGCAAAGGCTTTAAAGCAATCAACCATAATTTGAGGATCAAGACCATACTTAGAACTAAGATCTTGAAAATCAGCAGTTTCTGCGAAAGACTTAATGCAATCAAACTCGTAATTCATACCTGATCCTTTACCTTTGTCGCTATCCCAACCTTCAATACTGTTTTGAATTGTTTCAAGTAGATCCCACTTGGTGTCAGCATCCTTGCTTGTGAAAGACCCATCAAAGCATGCATTTAGATAGTCCTTGTAATATCCTGAAAGCCTTGCATAAAAATTATTAATAACAATATTACGAGGAAGATCATGAATAGGACATTTGTGCATTAGTAACTTCAATCTTCCCCACGCTTGGGCAATGCTTTCTCCCTCATGCGGATGAAAGTTATAAATGTAGTTCCTATCTTTATAAACCTGACTAGAAGGATAGAATTTAGAATAAAAGAGAGGTTCAATTTCATCCTAGTCAATAGATCGACCATCTTGGAGCAGTCGATACCACTCCTCAACTCTGACTTTCAGTGATAAAGAGAATAGCTTCTTCTTAACTTGGTTCATTGAAATACCTGCACACTGGAACAACTCGCATAATTCATGTATAAAGAGCAAATGATCACCAGGATGGACAGTTCCATCTCCTAAATAGCAGTTATCCCTAACATGTTTAGCAATCTTCGTAGGTATTTTAAAAGGATGAGGAGCACAAGCATCATTAGAAACATCACATATGGGAGACAAAATATCATCAGAGCAAACTTTCTCCACTAAAGTTGGGGGACTAAAAATATCATACTTAACAAAACCAGCTTCCCCAAGCTTAGACTTTTCTATAGCATTAGCATTAATGGTATTCAAAGCATTTGTACTAATAACATTGCTATGCGAAATAAGCTCTAAAGGATTTTCAATTTTCTCTTCAAATCTAAAATCAGGAAAAAGACTAAAGAACTCTTTGTTTTCCATTAAGCCTAACTAGTGAAAATAAAAACAAGAAACAAAAAGATATAATTGCAGAATCTAAAGGAAATAACTTCGAGCACTCACACAGGAGGATGCGAGTACCTTTAACCTTACCTCCCCGGTAATGGCGCCAGAAAAGAGCTTGATGTCTACACACGCTTCTGTTCTTGTAGACAGTGTTGGGCCTCCAAGTGCAGAGGTTTGTAGAGCAGCAGCAAGTTTCCCTTAAGTGGATCACCCAAGGTTTATCGAACTTAGGGAGGAAGAGGTCAAAGCTATCCCTCTCAAACAACCCTGCAATTACGATACAGAAAGTCTCTTGTGTCCCCAACACACCCAATACACTTGTCAGATGTATAGGTGCACTAGTTCGGCGAAGAGATAGTGAAATACAAGCGGTAGTGATGATTATGAGTAGCAACTGTAATATGAAATAAGTATCGCTGCGAGCAAACATGTAACAAAATAGCAAGTAAAGGGTGTGCAAAGCTTGGAAACAAGGCCTAGGGATCATACTTTCACTAGTGGACACACTCCCAACAATATAACATAATTGAACAAATAAATAACTTCTCTTCACTATGGTACTCTGAATTACTCTCCTATTGAATAACACTAATCATTGCGTAGTGGCTACAGAAGCACCCCTTAAAGTTCATCAAGTACTTGACAAACACCACTCATAGAGATATCCAAATCAGATCACAACTCAAGATAGATATTATTGCAACTTAGACCAAGTACTAACACGGTGCACACACTGTCAACATTACACCATGAAAGGAGGAAATAGATCACTTCAATACTATCATAGTGATAATTATTCTCATAATCCATAAGAGATCACAATCGTAGCCTAGACCAAGTACCACCATGATGCACGCACTGTCACCGTTACACCATGGCAGGAGGAATAGATTACTTTAATAACATCACTAGAGTACACATAATATCTGAATAATAACATCTACTTGTTCAACATGATACAAAGCTCACGATCACATAAAGATCACATCATGGGAGCGAGAGGTGAACCACATAGCTACCGGTAGAGCCCTCGGCCCCGGGGATGAACTACTCCCTCCTCATCATAGGAGACAGCAAGGTTGATGGAGATGGCGGTGAGGTCGATGGAGACGACAGAGATGGCGATGGAGACCGATGGAGATGGCTCCGGGGGCACTTCCCCGTCCCGACAGGGTGCCGGAACAGAGACTTCTGTCCCCCGAAATTTGTCGACGGCGGCGGCGGAGCTACGGAACTGTTCTGGAAATTTCGCCGACTCCCTTAGGGTTTTCCGTCCCGAGGCTTTATATAGGCGAAGGGGCGTCGTCAGGGGGCAGCCAGGGGCTCCTCACACTAGGGTGGTGCGGCTAGGGCCTCGGTCGTGCCACCTATGTGTGAGGGCAGCCTCTGGCCCCCCTCTGGCTCTCTTTCGGTCTTCGGGAAGCTTCCGGGGAAAATAAGACTTCTGGAACTTGTTTCGTTCAATTCCGAGAATATTTCCTGTGTAGCTTTTCTGAAACACAAAAACAGCAGAAAACAGGGAACTGGCACTGTGGCATCTTGTCAATAGGTTAGTTCCGGAAATCGCATAAAAACGCCACGAAGTGTAACGAAACACAAGGCAAATGGTGCAAAAACAAGCATGGAGCATCAAAAATTATAGATACGTTTGAGATGTATCAGACATCAAGCATGGCATGCAAAAGTCTAAGCCGCAGTCTAAACAAGCTCCTTTTTGTACCACTATTTGCATGAAACTTTTTTCTCTTTTCCAACACCATTCAAACCTTTTTGAAACAACTCTTTTGATGAAAACCAACATAGACCAGTGGTCTAAATACACCTTGATACAAAGATATAACAAGATCTGAACAAAAATCATGGCGAAAAACGAAAGCTAAACACAGTTCTAGAAAAAGAGAACACTCGTTGAACGATAAGAGTGAAAAATAGAGTGTTCTTGGCAAATGAAAAATGAAGTGCATCTTCTCCAAAAGAAATTCGTTGGGGTCGAACCATTTATTGCAGCAAACAAAACAAAAGAAAACTGAAAGCAAAAGTAAAGACGCTCCAAGAAAAACGCATAGTATATGAAGCAATAAAAATATAGTGTGTTGAAAGGTGACCTAATTTTTGCCGATGAAGAAGGGATGCCTCGGGGCATCCCCAAGCTTTGACGCTTATACCTATTGGATATTTTTTGGGATGACATGGGCATCCCCAGGCTTGAGCTTCTGTCCATACTTCATCTCATCTCATCACTCTCCATTCCCTACACTTGAAAACTTCCTTCATGAAAAACTTTACACAATTCTATTAGCAACGCTAGCATAAGCATAATAGTAAATCAACCCTTTTGGTTCAGTTTTAAACTTAAAAACACCACATATAAATCATATATTACTTTAGCAACTTCCTCAAAAGTTCTGTGATCAAAAGAACTCAAAAAGAAAGCGATTGAGAGGCAAACACAAATAGTGGCAGAAATCCGTCAAAAGAGAACAACTGACAAAGGTCGATTTTTTCGAGGACCTTGTGTTGCTCAAATCGAAAAGTGCAAAACTAATGAAAGTTTGGATATAACCTGGGGCATATGCTCAAGAAATTTCAGATCAAATAGATATTCTGAGAATTTTCACGAATTTTTGCGGTGCAGCACAGAAATCTGTTTCAGGATAGCAACTTCCCCAAATCTTACCTCCCTCAAATTAGAGGTTCTTCTTGGCACAACAATGAAATAAAAATGATAAGGAGCGGTTATTACAGTAGTAATAACTTCCAAGACTCAAATAAAATAAAAAGTACTAAAAAGAAAATATTAGGTTATCTTCCAAAAGTGCTTTTCTTTAACGCCTTTGAGCTAGGCGCAGAAAGTGGAAATCAAGTATTATCAAATGAGGCATTAAGATCAACCGTTTCCTCAAGAGCACCACTTGCCACACTAGGCACTTTAGAAGTTCCCAAAGATGATTCAACCTGCAAGTCACTCTTAGTAGAACTAAAAGTCTTACCAATCTTAAAAACATGCTACGGTTTAGGCACAGACACCTTGGGAACATACATAAATTTTTGCTCTTTTTCAACAAAAGCTTTCTCCTTATTAAATTTAAGAGAAGAGAAAATTGAACTTAAAGTTTCCATAGACTCCTCTAGTTTACCAATCCTAAGGTTTTGACTATCAAGAGTAGTACTAGCCTCTAAAATGGTGATTCTCTTACCGATACTTTCTATCGATTCATTAACCTGGCTAGCGTTATCAAGGATATTTGGCAAACTTTTTTCTAAAGAGCTAAGTTTTTCTAAAACTTCATCCAAAGTGACCTCAGTTTTAACAACATAGATAGGTGGTACTCCCACTAAACTTTCAATTAAAGTGCATGCTTCCAAAGCGGAGTACCCAGAAAATTACCTCCTGCAAGAGTATCAAGAACGTACCTATTAACTAGATATACCAATATAAAAATTTCTAAGGAGGATCATGGTAGAATGCTTCTTTGTATACCTATGATGAGCATTGCTAATTTGGTACCAAGCATCTTTCAAACTCTCTCCCCCTGTTGCTTAAAAGTACGAACCTCAACTTGAGGATTACTCATTCTAGCAAGACTAAAAAGCAGATAAGTAAAAGCAACTATAAAGGAACTAATTTTTTTTGTATTTTTGATAAAAAGATGCAAGCAAGAATAAAATAAAGCAAAGCAATAACAAAGTAAATGGTTGAGCGTGAGAGACTCCCCTTGCAGAAATCTTTTTTCTCCCCGGCAACGACGCCAGAAAAATTGCTTGATAGTGCGTGTTAAGCACCCAGTTGGGAACCCCAAGAGGAAGGTATGAGGAGCACAACAACAAGTTTCCCTCAGTTATGAAACCAAGGTTTATCGAACCAGTAAGAGAAAGCAAAACTTCAGAAGGTGCTGCTTGCTAGCTTCGCGACACTCCGGACAATGGCGCCAGAAAATACTGGTGCGTAGTTGACGTAGGAGCTTCTTCACCTAGCAGCAACGTGGAACCTGCACACAACACAACCAAGTACTTTGCCCCAACTTACGATGAGGTTGTCAATCTCACCGATTTGCTGTAAACAAAGGATTAAGCGTATCAAGTGGTAAAAGGTAATAGTAAGCGAGAATGTAAATAAGCAAGTAAAATAGTAAACGGTAATAGCAATGTAAAGGAAATTGGACCGGGGTCCACAGTTCACTAGCGGTGTCTCTTGATACGTCTCAAACGTATCTATAATTTTTGATGCTCCATGCTTGTTTTTACACCATTTGCCTTGTGTTTCGTTACACTTCGTGGCGTTTTTATGCAATTTCCGGAACTAACCTATTGACAAGATGCCACAGTGTCAGTTCCCTATTTTTTGCTATTTTTGTGTTTTAGAAATGCTACATAGGAAATATTCTCGGAATTGGACGAAACAAGTTCCAGAATTCCTATTTTTCCCGGACGAAGGACGAGGAACGAAAGAGAGCCGGAGGGGGGCCAGGGGCCAGCCTCACACCAGGGCGGCGCGACCCAGCCCCTGGCTGCGCCCCCTATGTGTGAGGAGCCCCTGGCAGCCCCCTGACGATGCCCCTTCGCCTATATAAAGCCTCGGGACGGAAAACCCTAGGGGAGTCGACAATTTTCCAGAAGCAGTTCCGTAGCTCCGCCGCCACCGTCGACGAATTTCGGGGGACAGAAGTCTCTGTTTCGGCACCCTGCTGGACAGGGAAGTGCCCCCGGAGCCATCTCCGCCGTCTCCATCGACCTCACCGCCATCTCCATCAACCTTGATGTCTCCTATGATGAGGAGGGAGTAGTTCATCCCCGGGGCTGAGGGCTCTACCGGTAGCTCTATGGTTCACCTCTCTCTCCCATGATATGGTCTTTATGTGATCGTGAGCTTTGTATCATATTGAATAAGTAGATGCTACTCTTCATCATTATGTGTACTCTAGTGTGTTATTAAAGTAATCTATTCCTCCTGCCATGGTGTAACGGTGACAGTGCGTGCATCATGGTGGTACTTGGTCTAGGCTACGATTGTGATCTCTTATGGATTATGAGAATAATTATCACTATGATAGTATTGAAGTGATCTATTCCTCCTTTCATGGTGTAATGTTGACAGTGTGTGCACCATGTTAGTACTTGGTCTAAGTTGCAATAATATTTATCTTGAGTTGTGATTTGATTTGGATATCTCTATGAGTGGTGTTTGTCAAGTACTTGATGAACTTTAAGGGGTGCTTCTATAGCCACTACGCAATGATTAGTGTTATTCAATAGGAGAGTAATTCAGAGTACCATAGTGAAGAGAAGTTATTTATTTGTTCAATTATGTTATATTTGTTGGGAGTGTGTCCACTAGTGAAAGTATGATCCCTAGGCCTTGTTTCCAAGCTTTGCACATCGTTTACTCGCTATTTTGTTACTTGTTTGCTTGCTGCCATTTTTATTCCAGATTGCATTTACTACTTATAATCATCTATATCACTTGTATTTCACTATCTCTTCACCGAACTAGTGCACATATACATTTGACAAGTGTATTGGGTGTGTTGGGGACACGAGAGACTTTCTGTATCGTAATTGCAGGGTTGTTTGAGAGGGATAGTTTTGACCTCTTCCTCCCTGAGTTCGATAAATCTTGGGTGATCCACTTAAGGGAAACTTGCTGCTGTTCTACAAACCTCTGCACTTGGAGGCCCAACACTGTCTACAAGAACAAAAGCGTGCGTAGACATCAAGCTTTTTTCTGGCGCCATTGCCAGGGAGGTAAGGTAAAAGGTACTCGCATCCTCCCGTGTGAGTGCTCGGAGTTATTTCCTTTAGATTCTGCAATTACATCTTTTTGTTTCTTGTTTTTATTTTCACTAGTTAGGCTTAATGGAAAATAAAGAGTTCTTTAGTCTTTTTCCTGAGTTTAGATATGAAGTGTTTGAAGAGAAAATTGAAAAACCTTTGGAGCTTAATTTGCATGCTAATAGTGATGTTAGTATGAATGCTTTGAACATCGTTATTGCTAATGCTATAGAAAAGTCTAAGCTTGGGGAAGCTGGTTTTGTTAAGCATGATATTTTTAGTTCCCCAGCTTTAGTGGAGAAAGTTTGCTCTGATAATATTTTATCTCCCCTATGTGATGTTCCTATGCCTGTTACCTATGTTAGTGATCATGATTGGGAAAAGCACTTTACTTTTGATATTGAAAATCTTTTTAGTACCAATTCTAAGATTAATAATTGTTGTACCATTAGTGCTATCCATGTTCCTTCTTATGATGATATGTTTGAAGAATATGCTTTGCGAAATAGCTGTTCTCTAGCTTGTGATGATACTAAACCTCTAGTTTATGATGGTTATGATGATGAGTATAATATTTTCAGATCACCTACTATTGAGGATAAAATTAGTTATGATTACAATATGCCTCCTATTTTTGACGATTATGGTGATGAGAATAATTATTCTGTTGAATCTGCTCCTACTACTATTGTTCATGTGGGGAGTATTAATTCTTTTAGGCATGTGGCTCATGATAGGGATGTTTTATGTGATAGTTATATTGTTAATTCTATTCATAATGCTACTGAAAGTTATTATGAGAGAGGAAAACATGGTTTGATGGATCTCAACAATATTAAGTTTCCCCTCTTTATGTTGCAAATCTTGAAGTGGCACTTGTTTTATCTATCCATGCTTGCTACTATGTGCCTCGTTGATTTATTTTCTTACAAGACTCCTATTCATAGGAAGTGGTTTAAATTTAAATGTTTTTCATATTTGCTTTTTGATGCTCTCTCTTGCTTTAAATTCCTATATGGCGCCTTTGCCTAAAGCTCTTATATGGCGCCCACATGAGCATCTTTGCAAATTACTGCGCCTAGCTCAAAGGCGTTAAAGAAAAGCACTTTTGGGAGATAACCCAATGTTTTCTTTTCAGTACTTTTTCTATTATTTGAGTCTTGGAAGTCATTACTACTGTAATGACCGCTCCTTATCCTTTTTATTTCGTTTTTGTGCGAAGAGAAGCCTCTAATTTAAGCGAGGTAAGATTTGGGGATGTTGCTGTCCTGGACCAGTTTTTGGTGCTGCACCGTAAAAATTCTTGAAAATTCTCTGTAAATCTTTTGGACCTGCGATTTCTTCTGCATATGCCCCAGGTTATATCCAAACTTTTATTAGTAGAACACTTTTTGATTTGAGCAACAGAAAACCCCTCAAAAATTCGACCTTTGTCAGCTGTTCTGTTTTGACAGATTTCTGCCAATATTTGTGTTTGCCGCTTTATCGCTTTCTTTTTGAGTTCTTTTGATCACGGAACTTTTGGGGAAGTTGCTACAGTAGTATTTTCTATATATGTGGTAGTTTTGAGTTGAAATCTGAACTGAAAAGGGTTGATTCATTACTATGCTTACACTAATGTTGCTAATAGATTTGTGTTTAGTTTTGTATGAAGGAAGTTTTCAAGTGTAGGGATTGGAGAATGATAAGATGAGATGAAGAATGGACAAAAGCTCAAGCTTGGGGATGCCCATGTCACCCCAAGAAATATCCAAGAAGTACAAGCGTCAAAGCTTGGGGATGCCCCCGAGGCACCCCTTCTTCATCGGCAAAAATCAGGTCACCTTTCAAGACACTATATTTTTATTGCTTCATGCACTATGTGTTTTTCTTGGAGCGTCAGTTGTTTTTGTTTTCAGTTTTCTTTTGCTTTGTTTGCTACAATAAATGGTTAGATCACATCATGTTTCTTTTGAAGGAGATGAACTCGCTTTTCATTTGCCAAGAACACTCTAGTTTTCACTCTTATCGTTCAACGAGTGTTCTCTTTTTCTGCTACTGGGTTTAGCTTACATTTTTCTCCTTGATTTATGTTCAGATCTTGTTATATATTTTCATCAAGGTGTATTTTTGCCTCTGGTCTTTATTGGTTTTCATCAAAAGAGGTGTCTATAAAAAGTTTGAATGGTGTTGGAAAAGAGAAAAAGCTTTATGCAAAAAAAAGTGGTACAAGAAGGAGCTTGTGTAGACTGCGGCCTAGGCTTTTGCATGTCGTGCTTGATGTCATTTTGATAGTATGCTTAGTGGTTTTGCTATAGCATGACTTGTCTCAAATGACTGAGATTGCTAAATGAGCCTTTGAAAAAATCATGCGTTGTTTTCATTATATGGAAGCATTTATTTGGTTTTCTCCTTTGATGCTTTATTTGGGTTGACTTGGCACATGCTTACACCATGTTGACTACAAAATAAGTCGCCTATAGCCTCTAT
The DNA here is from genome assembly GCA_007115705.1 of Dactylis glomerata. Lineage (NCBI taxonomy): Eukaryota > Viridiplantae > Streptophyta > Magnoliopsida > Poales > Poaceae > Dactylis > Dactylis glomerata. The sequence continues at coordinate 718,597 of QXEO01001137.1, read as the reverse complement.
GATCATTTAGTTTTTGACTTTTGATGCCATCTTATCCTTATTTTAATGTTGCTTTGTCGCTTTGCATGATTATGGCCGTTATTGCTCTCTTAGTTGGACGCTCCCAGTCTTTTGCTAGCCCTTATTTTGTACTGAGTATGAGCTCTACTCGTGCATCCAACTCCCAAAAACCAAGTTTGTCATTGTGTCCACTATAAATTCCTATGCATGGTACTTACAAGCCATTCCAAGTAAATTTTCATGTGCTACCTTTCAAAAAACCTTCAAAATACTTCTCGTTTTGTGACACTGTTTTCAGCTCATGGGGACGTAGTGGTCGGATTTGCTATCTTCCATATTGTCTTATTCCAAAAAGAAAAAAAGAGAAAAAAAGAAAGAAAAAAGATACTCCTCCATGGTATGTGAATATTGGTGGGCACCCGATGGAATCGGTTAGCCATGGTTTGAGAAAGGAAAAAAGGTGGGGAGGAGTGCCAAGCTTTATAAAAGAGCACAAAAGTGCCAATCTCTCTCTCAAAAACTTGCTTCATTTTTGTATGGAAGATAGTAAGAACCCCATTGCCAATCGTTGACAAAGGCAACTACCTCTCAAAACCAATTTTTATCTCTCTGTTTTATAAATGAAAAGCTCTAGCACATGTTTAATCACTGCTTCCCTCTGCGAAGGGCCTTTCTTTTACTTTTATGTTGAGTCACCACCTTCTATCTTTATGCACCATCTAAGAGAGCATAGTTGTCATTCTGAGTATAATGTGCATTGTCCCAAAGTTTTCATTGATTGATTCATATTGTTGGTTTCACTTGTTCTCAAATTATTTGTATCTAGTCACCCTCTTAAACTTGAAGGTGTCCTATGCATTTATGTTTTGCTATTCCATGAGGGACAAGCTGAAAACCATTTACTATGTTTTTCCTTATGATTTGAACACACGTTTGACTTTCATTGTTTCATTTTCATGATCTTTTGTTTGTGTTCATTTTCATATTTATAACATGGTTGCTAAGTTTCTTCTATCAATATTATGTCTTTCATGCCCATGTTTTAAGTTCTTTTGATCCCAGCTCACAATGCTTACATATATGATCAAGATTGTGTAGGTGCATGTCACCTCAAAAAATATTTCTTTTGTTATCACTTACCTACTCGAGGACGAGCAGGAGTTAAGCTTGGGGATGCTGATACGTCTCAAACGTATCTATAATTTTTGATGCTCCATGCTTATTTTTAAACCATTTGCCTTGTGTTTCATTACACTTCGTGGCATTTTTATGCGATTTCCGGAACTAACCTATTGACAAGATGCCACAGTGCCAGTTCCCTATTTTCTGCTGTTTTTGTGTTTCAGAAATGCTACACAGGAAATATTCTCAGAATTGGACGAAACAAGTTCCAGAACTCCTATTTTTCCCGGACGAAGGACGAGGAACGAAAAAGAGCCAGAGGGGGGCCAGGGGCCAGCCTCACATCAGGGCGGCGCGGCCCAGCCCCTGGCTGCGCCCCCTATGTGTGAGGAGCCCCTGGCAGCCCCCTGATGACGCCCCTTCACCTATATAAAGCCCCGGGATGGAAAACCCTAGGGGAGTCAGCAATTTTCCAGAAACAGTTCCGTAGCTCCGCCGCCGCCGTCGATGAATTTCGGGGCACAGAATTCTCTGTTCCAACACCCTGCCGGGACGGGAAAGTGCCCCCGGAGCCATCTCCGCTGTCTCCATCGACCTCACCGCCATCTCCATCAACCTTGTTGTCTCCTATGATGAGGAGGGAGTAGTTCATCCCCGGGGCTGAGGGCTCTATCGGTAGCTACGTGGTTCACCTCTCTCTCTCCAATGATGTGATCTTTATGTGATCGTGAGCTTTGTATCATATTGAATAAGTAGATGCTACTCTTCATCATTATGTGTACTCTAGTGTGTTATTAAAGTAATCTATTCCTCCTGCCATGGTGTAACGGTGACAGTGCGTGCATCATGGTGGTACTTGGTCTAGGCTACGATTGTGATCTCTTATGGATTATGAGAATAATTATCACTATGATAGTATTGAAGTGATCTATTCCTCCTTTGATGGTGTAATATTGACAGTGTGTGCACCATGTTAGTACTTGGTCTAAGTTGCAATAATATTTATCTTGAGTTGTGATTTGATTTGGATATCTCTATGAGTGGTGTTTGTCAAGTACTTGATGAACTTTAAGGGGTGCTTCTGTAGACACTACGCAATAATTAGTGTTATTCAATAGGAGAGTAATTCAGAGTACCATAGTGAAGAGAAGTTATTTATTTGTTCAATTATGTTATATTTGTTGGGAGTGTGTCCACTAGTGAAAGTATGATCCCTAGGCCTTGTTTCCAAGCTTTGCACATCGTTTACTCGTTGTTTTGTTACTTGTTTGCTTGCTGCCATTTTTATTCCAGATTGCATTTACTACTTATAATCATCTATACCACTTGTATTTCACTATCTCTTCGCCGAACTAGTGCACTTATATATCTGACAAGTGTATTGGGTGTGTTGGGGACACAAGAGACTTTCTGTATCATAATTGCAGGGTTGTTTGAGAGGGATAGCTTTGACCTCTTCCTCCTTGAGTTTGATAAACCTTGGGTGATCCACTTAAGGGAAACTTGCTGATGTTCTACAAACCTCTGCACTTGGAGGCCCAACACTGTCTACAAGAACAGACGCGTGCGTAGATATCATCTCTCCATAAGATAAATAATAACATGCTGGGTAAACAAATTATAGTTGGACAATTGATAGAATAAAGATAACGTACATATGTCATGAGGATCACTATGAGATTCACTCTGGGCATTACGACAAAATACATAGACCGTAATCCAACTGCATCTATGACTAATAATCCACCCTCCGGATATCGTCCGAGCAACCATCGGGTATTAAGTTGCGAACAACGGATAACTTCATTAAGCAAAGTGCATAAAGTAAACAAAGCAAATGTCCTTGGACACAAGAATGCAGTTTTCTCCCTAGTGGCAACAGCACATCTACAACCTTAGAGGTTTCTGTCACTCCCCCAGATTACTATGGGCATGCTGTAAATTTCCACCATGAATGATGCATGGCTTAGATTAGCGGCCCAGGCGTTTCTCTAACACATATTCAAACTCCATGATCCCGCAAGATCCCAACTTATTTCACATTGCGAGTATCCATAAACAAAAGATCACGATATCAACTCAAATGAGAGAAAGTGCAATGTTGAAAGCTTGCCCCATGACGGCATGGCTGGGCTAATTTTCAACTTACAACTTGCAAGCATAACATCAACATAAGAGAGCCACAATGTCAAAATTTAAAAGCAAGAAAAGTAAAGTGTGCCGTCAGGTTCGTGAGAGCTTTACTGACTAATTTTCACATAACACCAAAAAGAGTTTAATTTGAAGGATAGATAAAAGCAAGTCAAATGTACTTGTAATAGCAAATTGCTAATAGGTATGTATGGTGGACACATTGGAATAACTTGGTTTTTGGGAGTTGGATGCACGAGTAGAGCTCATACTCAGTACAAAATGAAGGCTAGCAAAAGACTGGGAGCGACCAACTAAGAGAGCAATAACGGCCATAATCATACATAGCAACAAAACATCATTAAAAGAAGCATAAAGTGGTATCACAAGTCAAACCAAATGATCATAGAGGCTTATGGTGACTTTGTAAGAGTCAAACATGTTGTAAGCATGCGCCAAGTCAACCCAAATAAAGCATCACAGAGAAAACCAAATAAATGCTTCCATATAATAAAAATAACGCATGATTTTTTCAAAGGCTCATTAAGCAATCTCAGTCATTTGAGACAAGTCATGCTATAGCAAAAACTACTAAGCATACTATCAAAACGATATCAAGCATCGCATGCAAAAGTCTAAGCCACGGTCTAAACAAGCTCCGAATTTTTTTCTCTTTTCCAACACCATTCAAACCTTTTTGAAACAACTCTTTTGATGAAAACCAACATAGACCAGTGGTCTAAATACACCTTGATACAAAGATATAACAAGATCTGAACAAAAATCATGGCAAAAAACGAAAGCTAAATGCAGTTCTAGAAAATGAGAACACTTGTTGAACGATAAGAGTGAAAAATAGAGTATTCTTGGCAAATGAAAAACGAAGTGCGTCTTCTCCAAAAGAAATTCGTTGGGGTCCAACCATTTATTGCAGCAAACAAAACAAAAGAAAACTGAAAGCAAAAGTAAAGATGCTCCAAGAAAAATGCATAGTATATGAAGCAATAAAAATATTGTGTGTTGAAAGGTGACCTGATTTTTGCCGATGAAGAAGGGATGCCTCGGGGCATCCCCAAGCTTTGACGCTTGTACCTCTTGGATATTTTTTGGGATGACATGGGCATCCCCAAGCTTGAGCTTTTGTCCATACTTCATCTCATCTCATCACTCTCCATTCCCTACACTTGAAAACTTCCTTCATGCAAAACTTCACACAATTCTATTAGCAACGTTAGCATAAGCATAATAGTAAATCAACCCTTTTGGTTCAGTTTTAAACTCAAAAACACCACATATAAAGCATATACTACTGTAGCAACTTCCTCAAAAGTTCCGTGATCAAAAGAACTCAAAAAGAAAGCGATCGAGAGGCAAACATAAATAGTGGCAGAAATTCGTCAAAAGAGAACAACTGACAAAGGTCGATTTTTTCGAGGACCTTGTGTTGCTCAAATCGAAAAGTGCAAAACTAATGAAAGTTTGGATATAACCTGGGGCATATGCTCAAGAAATTTCAGATCAAATAGATATTCTGAGAATTTTCACGAATTTTTACGGTGCAGCACAGAAATCTGTTTCAGGATAGCAACTTCCCCAAATCTTACCTCCCTCAAATTAGAGGTTCTTCTTGGCACAACAATGAAATAAAAATGATAAGGAGTGGTCATTACAGTAGTAATAACTTCCAAGACTCAAATAAAATAAAAAGTACTAAAAAGAAAACATTGGGTTATCTTCCAAAAGTGCTTTTCTTTAACGCCTTTGAGCTAGGCGCAGAAAGTGGAAATCAAGTATTATCAAATGAGGCATTAAGATCAACCGTTTCCTAAAGAGCACCACTTACCACACTAGGCACTTTAGAAGTTCCCGAAGATGATTCAACCTACAAGTCACTCTTAGTAGAACTAAAAGTCTTACCAATCTTAAAAACATGCTACGGTTTAGGCACAGACACCTTGGGAACATACATAAATTTTTGCTCTTTTCCAACAAAAGCTTTCTCCTTCTTAAATTTAAGAGAAGAGAAAATTGAACTTAAAGTTTCCATAGACTCCTCTAGTTTACCAATCCTAAGGTTTTGACTATCAAGAGTAGTACTAGCCTCTAAAATGGTGATTCTCTTACCGATACTTTCTATCGATTCATTAACCTGGCTAGCGTTATCAAGGATATTTGGCAAACTTTTTTCTAAAGAGCTAAGTTTTTCTAAAACTTCATCCAAAGTGACCTCAGTTTTAACAACATAGATAGATGGTACTCCTACTAAACTTTCAATTAAAGTGCATGCTTCCAAAGCGGGAGTACCCTAAAAATTACCTCCTGCAAGAGTATCAAGAACGTACCTATTAACTAGATATACCAACATAAAAATTTCTAAGGAGGATCATGGTAGAATGCTTGTTTGTACACCTATGATGAGCATTGCTAATTTGGTACCAAGCATCTTTCAAACTATCTCCCCTGTTGCTTAAAAGTACGAACCTCAGCTTCAGGATAACTAATTCTAGCAAGACTAATAAGCAGATAAGTAAAAGCAACTATAAAGGAACTAATTTTTTTTGTATTTTTGATAAAAAGATGCAAGCAAGAATAAAATAAAGCAAAGCAATAACAAAGTAAATGGTTGAGCGTGAGAGACTCCCCTTGCAGAAATCTTCTTTCTCCCCGGCAACGACACCAGAAAAATTGCTTGATAGTGCGTGTTAAGCACCCAGTTGGGAACCCCAAGAGGAAGGTATGAGAAGCACAACAGCAAGTTTCCCTCAGTTGTGAAACCAAGGTTTATCGAACCAGTAAGAGAAAGCCAAATTTCAGAAGGTGCTGCTTGCAAGCTTCGCGACACTGCGGACAATGGCGCCAGAAAATGCTGGTGCGTAGTTGACGTAGGAGCTTCTTCACCTAGCAGCAACGTGGAACCTGCACACAACACAACCAAGTACTTTGCCCAACTTACAATGAGGTTGTCAATCTCACCGGTTTACTATAAACAAAGGATTAAGCATATCAAGTGGTAAAAGGTAATAGTAAGCGAGAATGTAAATAAGTAAGTAAAATAATAAACGGTAATAGCAATGTAAAGGAAATTGGACCGGGGTCCACAGTTCACTAGCGGTGTCTCTCCATAAGATAAATAATAACATGCTGGGTAAACAAATTACAGTTGGACAATTGATATAATAAAGATAACGTACATATGTCATGAGGATCACTATGAGATTCACTCTGGGCATTACGACAAAATACATAGACCGTAATCCAACTGCATCTATGACTAATAATCCACCCTCCGGATATCTTCCGAGCAACCATCGGGTATTAAGTTGCAAACAATGGATAACTTCATTAAGCAAAGTGCATAAAGTAAACAAAGCAAATGTCCTTGGACACAAGAATGCAGTTTTCTCCCTAGTGGCAACAGCACATCTACAACCTTAGAGGTTTCTGTCACTCCCCCAGATTACTAGAGGCATGAACCCAACTATCGAGCATAAATACTCCCTCTTGGAGTCACTAGCATCTACTCGGCCAAGATATCTACTGGCAACGGAGAGCATGCAAGATCATAAACAACATAGAGATAACACAAAGATAATAATTTAGCACATCAACTTGACATAGTACCAATACTCATCGGATCCCAACAAACACAAAATGTAGAATTACACAAAGATGATCTTGATCATGTAGGGCAGCTCACAAGATCTAAACATGAAGCACAAGGTGGAGGAGACGACCATCTAGCTACTGCTATGGACCCGTAGTCCAAGGTAGACTACTCACACATCACTCCGGAGGCGACCATGGTGGTGGAGAAGGCCTCCGGCAGGGATTCCCCTCTCTGGCAGGGTGCCGGGAAGAGCTCCTGGATCCTCTCGATCTCGCGTCGACGACGGTGGCGGCTTGCAGTATGTTCATGCACTGGTGCAAGACGGCCATCACTTGGGGGCGCGAAGATCATCCGCGACTAATGCCCAGCCCAGGAGAATACGCTCTGGTTCTAGATCCCATCGTGTGCTCTGATACGCACATGTGTCGGTTCTCCCGCGTGCTTATTGTTTGTGGCAGCAGCATCAACCTTCTGTACCGAAGCTCAATGGAGAAGCTAGGCATCCCGCTTGCTCAGCTGAAGCCGAGCCGGCTCACCTTCCATGGCATCATGCCAGGGCACTCGTGCACCCCAATGGGTAGGGTGCAGCTGGAGGTTTCTTTGGGGAGAAAGGCAACAGTCGCCGCGAGCCAATCTGGTTCGAGGTGGTGGACATTAGTAGTCCCTACCATGCGCTGCTTGGTCGACCGGCTCTAGCCAAGTTCATGGCGGTGCCGCATTACGCGTACCTCAAGATGAAGCTCCCAGGACCTAAAGGTGTAATCACAGTCTCGGGATGCTTCAAGAAGTCGCTAGAGTGCGCCAAGGCCAGCTCACAGCTGGCGGAAGCACTGGTCATCGCTGAAGAAAAGCGGCAACTCCTCCACCGCGTGGAGCTAACTCAGCAAGACGTGCCGGCTTGCCAGTCATCGGTGGAGCAGTTCAAGCTAGCCAATGACACCAGGAAGATCCTGTTGGACGAGAGTGACCCATCCAAGTTCGTCATCATCGGCACCGGCCTCTCTGCTAAATAGGAAAGCGAGCTCACCAGCTTCCTCCGTGAGAATCGGGACATCTTCGCATGGTCTCCAAAGGACATGCCAGGTGTGCTGAGGGAGCTGGCTGAGCACTCACTCCATGTCCGGCCAGATGCCAAGCCGGTCAAGCAACCGCTACGGCACTTTGTAGAAGAGAAAAGGAAGGCCATTGGTGAGGAGATCGCCCGGCTCCTCGCAGCCGGCTTCATCATGGAAGTGTTCTACCTTGACTGGTTGGCGAACCCAGTCTTGGTCCTAAAGAAGAACAACACTTGGCGCATGTGTATCGACTACACCAGCCTCAACAAGGCTTGCCCCAAGGACCCCTTCGCGCTACCGCGCATCGACCAGGTGATCGACTCCACAGTCGGTTGCGACCTGCTATCTTTCCTGGATGCCTACTCTGGCTACCACCAGATCCCGCTATACCAGCCGGATCAGATCAAGACCTCCTTCATCACCCCGTATGGAGCCTACTGCTACGTCACCATGCCCTTCGGCTTGAAGAACGCTGGAGCAACTTACCAGTGAACCATGCAGCGGTGTCTGCAAGAGCAGATTGGGCGGAATGTGCATGCTTATGTGGATGATGTGGTCATGAAGACCAAGCAATGTGGCACACTCCTCGATGACCTCAAGGAGACCTTCACCAACCTGCGACGCTATCGCATGAAGCTCAATCCTGAGAAGTGCACCTTTGGCATGCCGGCTGGATAGCTCCTAGGTTATATCGTTTCCCAGCGAGGGATCGAGGCTAACCCCTCGAAGATAAAAGCCATCGAGGCCCTAGAGCCGCCCACCAAACTCAGGGACGTGCAGAAGTTTGCCGGCTGCTTGGCCTCACTCAATCGATTTGTCAGCCGGCTCGGAGAAAAGGCGATGCCCCTATATCAGCTGATGAAGAAGACGGACCATTTTGTTTGGTCCCAATGCACTGATGAAGCCTTCAGGAACCTCAAGCGGGCCTTGTCCACAGCGCCGATCCTAGCTGCACCGGCTCCGCGAGAACCGATGCTGCTGTACATTGCAGCTACCCCGCGAGTCATTAGAGTGGTGATCGTGGTGGAGCGCACCGAGGAAGGCAAGGAGCTGCCAGTCCAGCGCCCGGTGTACTACCTAAGTGAAGTGCTCACTCTCTCCAAGGAGAACTACCCGCACTACCAGAAGGTCGCGTACGACGTGTACATGGCGGCCAGGAAGCTGAAGCACTACTTCGAGGAGCACCCCATCACAGTGGTGAGCACCACCCCGCTCTCGGAGATCATAGGATGCAAGGATGCAACCGGCAGAGTGGCCAAGTGGGCAATTGAGCTAGCTGCTCACACCATTCAGTACAAGCCCAGGACGATGATCAAGTCCCAGATCATAGCAGATTTCTTTGCTGATTGGGGAGAGCACTAGTACCTGCCACCGGCTCCGGACTCCACGTACTGGCGCATGAATTTCGATGGCTCCAAGATGCTCGTGGGCTTGGGAGCCGGCGTCGTCTTCACCTCTCCCAAGGGAGATAAGTTGTTGTACGTGCTATAGATTCATTTCCGCGCATCGAACAACGTCGCTGAGTACGAGGCCCTGGTGCATGGGCTCAAGCTGGCCAAGGAGATTGGCATCCGGAGGATCCTCTGCCTTGGAGACTCTGACCTTGTGGTGCACCATGTCTCGGGGAAATGGGATGCCAAGGATGCCAACATGTCCTCCTACCACTTCTATGTCCAGCAGCTCTGCGGATTCTTTGAGGACTGCAAGTTTCATCACGTCCCTAGAGCAAACAACGACAAGGCGGATCAGCTATCCAAGATCGGCTCCACCAGGCAGGAGATTCCAGCCGGGGTGTTGCTGGAGGAAATCGACAAGCCATCTATCAAGCCATCGCTAGAATCTGGCTCCATTTTTGTGTCAGAGGACCTCACCCCGGTCCCGGCACCATTGCCAGACCCGGGGGCTGCTGCCTCAGAGATAAAGGAGGCAGCCGGCCAGCCCGGCGTGGTCAGCTCGACGAAGGACTTGGGGGCTGCCATCTCCAAGCTGGCCCCTGTAGCCGGCCAACTAGACGAAGTCGGCACATCGACGGACCCGGGGGCTGCGAATCCCCTGGTCGCCAGTGTCTTCCACATACGGGAGATACCATCCTGGGCGGAGCCATTCTCCAACTACCTCATCACTGGGGACTTGTCACAGGACGAAGCAGAAGCCAGGCGACTCCAACGCCGCATGCAGGCATACACCATCATCATAGCGAGCTGTACAAGCGCAGTGTGTCTGGAGTTTTCCAGAAGTGCGTCGAGCCAGAAGAAGGAAAAGAGCTACTGAGGGGGATACACCAAGGGGAGTGCGGGCATCACGCGTCTTCCAGAGCATTAGTGGCCAAAGCTTTCCGCCACAGATTCTACTAGCCGACGGCTCTACAAGATGCAGATCAGCTGGTGAAGCAGTGCAACGGCTGCCAGCGCTTCTCCAAGCACCGGCATACCCCAGCGGCGGCCCTCGAGACCATCCCGCTCACTTGGCCGTTCGTTGTCTGGGGCCTTGACATGGTGGGACCATTCAAAACTGCACCCAGGGGCTTGATGCATCTGCTGGTAGCAGTGGACGAATTCACCAAGTGGATCGAAGCCAAGCTAATCAAAAAACTCGATGGCTCGTCAAATATCAAGTTCTTCAATGAGATCATCACAAGATATGGAGTCCCGCATAGTATCATCACTGACAACGGGACAAACTTCACAAAGGGAGTCTTCACAGAGTACTGCGGCCAGAAGGGCATCCGACTGGACCTGGTGTCAGTGGTGCATCCTTAGTCCAATGGGCAAGTGGAGAAGGCAAATGGCCTGATCCTAGCCGGCATCAAGCCAAGACTGGTCGAGCTCCTTGAGCGCTCAGCCGGCTGCTGGGTTGAAGAGTTACCCTCAGTGCTCTGGAGCCTGCGCACCACTCCTAACCGCTCTGTCCGCTTCACTCCATTCTTCCTGGTCTATGGAGGAAAGGCTGTGCTGCCCACCGACATTGAATTCGATGCGCCCAGAGTGGTCCAGTACACAGAGAAGCAAGCGAAAGAAGCTCGTAAAGATGGTGTCGACCTCCTCGAGGAGGCACGAGAGCAAGCCTTGGCCAGATCAGCGCTCTACCAGCAGCAGCTGCGACGATACCACAGCCGGAAGATCCGTCCTCTCGCGTTCCGCGAAGGAGATCTCGTACTCCGGCTGGTCCAAAACACCAAAGGAATGCACAAGCTATCCTCTCCTTGGGAGGGACCGTTCATTGTCAGTCGGGTGCTAGGCAATGGGGCATATTACCTCATCGACGCACAAAAGCCCAGAAAGAACAAGGCAGACAACTCTGACAAGGAGACAGAGCGTCCCTAGAATGTCAGTCTCCTAAGACCTTTCTTCTGCTAAGGAAAAAGCTTGTACCCCCAAAAACTTGTCAATGAGTAAAGGATAACAGAATGGCTAGTTACAGCCGGCTCCGAGAAAAATACTTCATGTATTGTTTGCTTCCTGCGTTATTCACTTGACCGGCAGTCGGCTCCAAGCATCGAGCTACAACCGGCTGCCCTAAAATGATCGAACCCCCATCAGCTAGATGAGTACTGTGTATGGAATAGGTCTCGAGCCCAACCTCCGTCCCCCGGATCCGCGAAGCCGGCGGATAGGAGCCGGCAGACCACATACGAAGTAAAGCCACAGGGAAAAACCATGAATGATAAGAGAATCGCTCAACTAAGCAATGAAGGTAATGATCGTTGACCATACGCCGGCTAGCTCAAGTTGGGTCCCCAACAAACCGAAGTACTACTTCTCACCCCGCGGCACGCTCCCACCCTAGGCCGGCATTCGGCTGCCGGCCCAAGGGAGACCAACCGGCACCAGGCTGTCTGTTGGGGGTAGAAGGGCCGAAGGGTGGGGAGATTAAGGAAAAAGTTGAGGGAACCGGGCTAAGGTAGGCCAGCAAGTGGTCGACAATCATGGCTTTCAGCACTTAGGCTGGGTAGCCACGTCAAAGAGGTTCGAAGCCAGAGCTACCTCGCACGGCGTTGGCATCGTACGCGAACGAGCTAGTTTTAACCCAGCTGTTATTCCACCTGCCCCAAAACTCGGGGGCTAGGGGGAAAGGGAATTGGTCCTTAAAAACGGGTCGGCTCCAATCCTTCACCTGCTATCCGATTAGTTGGTGTTGCGTCATGACTAGCAAAAGAGCATCAAAATCGAAATCTGCAAAGGCATCCGCGAGGGAAAGTGCTAAGGTCAGCAGTTCGGAGGTTCACCCCAGCCGCAGCAAGGTTCGTGCGAAGGTTAGTGAGGGAGAAGTATGCTGGCCCCGGTCTCGCCCGAGCCGGCATAGGATGTAACTCCTGATCCTATTCCCTCAAGCCGGCGCTTGCTTACACCTTCCGAAGCCGACCAGCAGAGTCATTTGTCCTTCTGCGCCGAAGCCGGACGAGCTTGCCAGGGATGTCTCAACGGGTCGACGGCTATCCTAGCCCTCACCCACAGACATACTCAGCGACGACCCTAGTGCAAGAAGAGTCCTAATCATGAAATCATCATCGTGCTCAAGATGGAAACATAAGACATTCAAACAAGAACGAAGCAAAATAAGCTTTCACAAAGGCACAGCAAATGAAGAAAGACAAATTTCATCAAGCAGGAGTCTGACGGTTACAAAAGTTTCCTGAGTTGCTACTCTAAAATACTAAGTGCTCCTCGCTGTGGAGATGCTCACCTTCCTCGGCATGGTGCGAGCGCCGCATGGACTTCATCCCGGAGAAGTCCGCGCTCGAGGTCGACGAGATCCGCGAAGGCGAAAAGGCGACGGGATGCTTGCGTTCATGACCAAGCAGCGAAGGTGCAGGCGCAGAGGGTGCCGTCGAAGATGCAGATGATGAAGTTCCGCCTCCCATCGCGGTGAGTGAAGAGGAGGAACCAGCCCGCGTGCACGCCATAGTCTGCGAAGAACTTCGACCACCCGTCGCGGAAGTAGCACTCCCCTTCACCGTCGTAGTAGACTTCAACGCGGTACCTAGGCTGGCCCACGCTGCACTCCCGCAGCATAGCGTAAGCCATCTCCTGGCCCTCCATCTCTTCCATAAACTGGGATGGAAGGCGGAGATGGTCCTCGGCCCCGGCAAGCACCGAGATGATAAAGGTGGACCATCCTTCGGCCGAGGTGTAGACCAGCGGTTGGAGCGCCGGCAGCATCGGTCGAAGCCAAGACGGTCCAGCCGGCGCAGAAGCTCCCGTGCCTGGCCCGCCAGACCCAGAGGCAGTGGCCGCGAAGGCTGCAAGAGTTTTCTTGTTCTTGCTGCCCAGCTGCCGTCCACGGCGGCGAGCCGGCGAGGGAGCAACCATCGCCGCTTTCTTCTTGCTGCCCTTTGGGCAACCAGGCCCTCGCTTCCTTGGGACGTCCATGCCACCAACGGCTGGGGCCGCCCCGACGGAAGCTGCAATGGCGGGGTCGGCGGTGGCTGCAGTCGCAAGGGCCACCAAAGTGTGATGCCCCAAAATCGGCACCTTGCGAATTATAGCAATCACGCCACAATTCGCACGATGTCGCTTTGGAAACGCCCACCAAGCGAAATGTGCACGTTGCAACATACACATTAGGCGGGTGGAATCAAGGTAGTAATATTACACAAGTTCACGATGGAACCCACAAAAGATATATAATATAACCACGAAGACTCCAACGAGTCAAGAATACAAATACATACAAAGATCCAAATCATACATAAAGCAAAATAGTATCCGAGTACGGACAAGAGTACAAATGGGCCTAAGAGGCCTGAAGATAACGATGGCATCCATAACCCTGCCCAGGCCAAGCCGGAAGGGTAACCTTGCTAATGTCGTCACTCCCATGTACCTGTCTTCAAACCTGCTCCGGCGAAAATCCGAGATGAGCAGCAATAAGTACAAAGTACTTAGCAAGACTTCAAGACGTATAAAGCGTAGTCAACAAGCCGCCTTTGTACGTGAGGTACACAGACAAGCTCGAGAGACTCAAAAGGACGTCGGCTATATGGTGGGGTTAAGCGGCAGCGAGCAAGCACTGAAGAACCTATAGAGACACTCTACAACTTCCGTCTAATCAGAATAAGATAAGAGAGCGCATAAAGTAAAAAAACTAGAATACTATAGCAAACATAACCCAGCCGATGAATCACCTCTTTGTGACCACATGAAGAAGCAATATCAAAGGCACACACATGGTTGACAATTTTATACATTTTAATATTGTAGTAGAACTATTAACTACGCCACTTTTTATCATCAATTAGGTGCAAGTTGTTCTATGATCGAGTAGAATGGCTCCAAGTCGTCCATAACCGCAGACACGGCTTTTCAAAAAGATTTACCCTGCAGGGGTGCACCAATGTACCCATACACGCTTGATCAACCCAACCTAGCAAGGGAAGGATATCACAACGAGACCGTTTCTAGTTCTATGAGAAAGTTTAGGGGGGCCACCCTACTAAGCTACCTGCAACGAAGTCGGCCAAGCTCCGAAGATTGACCCAGAAGTTTGCGACAGCGGTGAAGTCAGGTCGAGGGCTCATCATAGAGGGTCTTCCAGCTTCACATCGGCACGCATAGGCAAATTAAACCCGTCAACCATCATAGGCGACACAACCACACCCATCGTAGGGGGGGCTTAAAACCTTAAGAACCTTCAAAGGTAACTCAAACCAAATCCAGATCTAAATATAAATACGGTGTTGTGGCCCCCGGTAAACTAACTCGAGAAAAAGTAGTAAGTCAAGGGAGACCCCATGGAATCTTCCGCGAGTGGTTAGCGCGCTCAGCTTAGAACAGTTCATGCGAACTCGGGGTCCTAGGGGACACAAGTGAGCCATCGTAAAACAGGCAAAATAACTCATCGATGCCTCTACTTAATTAAGTGTAGTTGTAACATAAATAAATCATGTTTATTTCCAACATCTAATAACCAACTAATCTCCAATTCATATCCATCTCATATATCAAGTAGAACATGTGATAAACTTCCCAACAACCCGATAAGATAAAACAACTTGAAACAACCTAAGCATGCCTACGACTCGCAAGGCCAACTCAAACAACAAGCAAAAAGGTAATAGGCGGGAGGTGGCGAGTGTATAGTTTTGCTTTGGGGAAACAGGTGGATAGGATACGTGACTCGAACAAAGCATCGGAACACAAGGCTAGCATAAAGCATAAAGCATAAACACAAATAGGTAATAAGTACCCCTATAGGTAGGTAAGGGGTGGGAAAGCTTGCCTGACAAGATTATCGAGGAACACCCAAAGAACTTGTTGATGCTCATATCACCTTGAAACGTCCTATCCGAGAAGAAGCAAATCGCTACAACAAGCAACGGATGCAACACTTACTACTACGGAAAATGAATCGGCATGACCATGTGAAGGCATGCATGACATGGCGATTATGATGCAATGCAACTTATCCAGATTAAGCGGAATGGGGATTCCAGCACACACATATTAGGTTGAAGTTGTTTACTACACGGCAATTTAAATGTTTATTAGCATGGCAAAGCAAAACATAGGTGATCTACACAAAATTCAATGAAGCGGGAAAAACATTATAAGCATTTCCCATATACTTCATATGTTACTTATTAGGTGTATTGCAACCTATCACGTCATGACATGATAAGAGATGCAAACAGTTGAATGGGTGTAATATTCAGGTTCTTCACATTTTTCTGATAAACTTTCATGTAAAATACATTTTATTCCGAGATACGGTTTGAAAGATATGGATTTTGCAAGATTGCACACTTGCAGCAATTTTCAGAAAAAATAGAGAAAACCTGGGACTTCTCTCACCGTGGCTAGAACTAGCCCGGGTCACTGACCGGAGGGTCCAAGGAGGCTGACTGGGCATTGACAAGACCTAGAAACTGAGCTGGCGTCGGCTTAGACTGACGGGAGGAGCCCACCTGTCAGTTTTGGATAAGATTCAAAAAAGGGTTGGAATATTGCTCTCCCAGAGATTCGAACACATGATCACAGATGTGCAGGCAAAGGAACCAACCAGTGATGCTAGAGACCAGATCTTGTAGACCAGAGGGACGTGCTTTACTTGATCCTTCTTGTCGACGTGAATTGCAAGTGCAACGAACGGCGTTGCTTGGGGACGGCGAACTGCGCGGTTCCGGCCTACCCGCGTCCGTGTAGCGGAAGCAATGGAAGATCTTGGAGGTGCTGGTGGGTGATGAGTGTGTTATAGATGATGTGCTGGGGACGGGGAAATGTATACGCAGACGTGCGCGTCGTGAAGGCAGCAGCTGCCGAAGGTAAAGGCCGGTTCATCCATGGCGTAGGTTGAAAGGAATATGCCCGAGAGGCAATAATAAAGTTGTTATTATATTATTCCGTGTTCATAATAGATGTTTATTTCTCATGCTAGAATTGTATTAATCGGAAACATTAATACTTGTGTGATTAATAAACTAAAAGGGTTCCTAGTAAAGCCTCTCTTTTATACTAGCTCGTTGATTAACTGATGATCAAGGTTTCCTAATCATAAACATTGGATGTTGTTAATAACGGGGTCATATCATTAGAAGAATGATGTGATGAACACTCACACCCATAGTACGAATAGCAATACGATCAAGTCATCAAGTTCATTGCTATATCAAACTTATATGAAATAGTTCTAATCCTCAGACCATGAGATCATGTTAATCACTGATACCGAAAGAGTGCTTTGATGATATCAAACGTCACACCATTACAGGGTGATTATAAAGGTTGATTTGGGTATTCTGAAAGTATTAGTTGAGGCTCATGGATCAAGAGTGGAATTTGTCCGACCCGATGACGGGAAGATATTCTCTAGGCCCTTCTCGGTGATATTGCATTGGTATCGCTTGCAAGCATGTGACTAGGCCACGGGAATGCATTATCACGGAACAAGTAAAGAGACTTGTCGGGAACGAGATCAAACTAGGTATGGTTGATACCAAATGATCGGATCTCGGACAAGTAATAATATCGCGAGACAAAAGGAATTAACTATGTTCATTATTGGTTCACACAATCACTAGTTCATCATTGAGTAAGTGGGAGTCATCACGGATTTCCAGATCCCGCTGATGATTATTGATCGGAGAGGAGTCTCAATCATGTCCACGTTATTCACGAACCGTAGGGTGACACACTTAAGGTTCGCCATCGTTTTTGAGTGGATACGATACTCCGATCGAATTACAGGACAACATGAGGGTTGTTTCAGAAAAGCACCGAAACTGTTTCGGGATATCAAAATAACTCAAGGGTGTATTTGTTAATGTTTGTTAATTGAATGAATTAACAAATATTAAAGAAATAAAAAATGTTTTATTAAATCAATAAGTGTGAATTTTAATTAGCATGAATGTCATGCAAAATTAAAATGGGGGTTACTGATTTGATGAGGGGGGGTTACCTTTCCATGAAGGAGGGGGTTACCACCACCATGAAGAGGAGAAAAGGGGAGGGGCTGGCCGCACCCCTCATGGGTGGCTGCCCCCTCTCTCCTATATATATGTTGGACATACTCCTCTTCTCCTTACACTTTGGTTCTTCCCTCTCCCGCAAAGTTGCTGCCCCAAATCCGTCTTGGCTTAGCGAAGCTCTGCCGGATTGTTAGTTCGAGTTTCACATACTTGGAGAAGTGAGTGTTGGAGTGTTCGGCGGATCCCTTCTTCCGCTGCCCCGCTGGACCGAGGGCGTGGAGGAGTCGACGATGAGCCATACGTGTGACCGAGCACGGGAGCGCTGCCGGTTGTGGCACCGTGTACATGATCTCGTGATCGTCAAGTGAACCACTACGTTGACTACGTCAAGTGAACGACTACGTCGACTACGTGCGTCTTCCTCAACTCTCTATCGGCAACATTTGTGCGGGAATGTAATCCCCGCTACCGGTCTTCGAGGGTTAGTCTTCGTTGCTACCATCTTGTAGATGTTCTTAGCTAGTTTATGTATTCATGCGTAGGAAAATTTTTGTTTTCTATGCTACAAACCCATCAGTGGTATCAGAGCCATCTCTATGCATAGTTGGTATGCACGGTTAGAACACATATGGATGTGGGCGTTGATGATCATGTTATTGCAAATTTTTGGTATTTTGGATCATAGTGGCATAGTGGGATTGAAGCTGCCCGAGACTAACCTTACGTGACCGCGTTCACGAGACTTGTCCCACACTTGACATGCTTTGGCATATGTGGCTTTGCGGGTGCACGTTTCTCCCACTATAGTTATGATCTATTTTACAAAGAGTTGTTAATAATATTTTTATCACCGTTGTGGTTACATGTTTGTAGGTAAGAACAGTTCTTCCTAGAAAGCCCCAAACCACGTAAAATATGTAAGACAAATTAGAAACGTCTAACTTGTTTTTGCAGGGCATGTGATGTGATATGGTTAAATTGTTTATGTTACAAATTATATGCGATGATCCTTTTTGTAAGTTATAAACAACCGGCAGGAGCCATATGGTTGTCTTTACATTTAAATGGCCTACATGCCGAATATATATATATCCAAGTGATATATTGTAATGGAGGAAGACAACCAAGGTGGCGTGCCATAGACCTTGGTGCTACGTCGGTGAAATGATGGAGATCATGTCATGACGCACAAGATGGAGATCGAATGCGTGAAGGACCATATCATATCACATTATATATACATGTGATGTTTATCCTTTTATGCATCTTATTCTGCTTAGATTTGATCGTGCGGTAGCATTATAAGATGACCCCTCTCACATAAATATCAAGATAAAATATGTTATCTCATAACATGCACCGCCAAGAAAGTTTGTCATTTTGAGACACCTCGTGATGATCGGGTGTGATAGACTCTACGTTCACATACGACGGATGTAAGACAGTTTTACACAAGCAAATGTTATGGTTCTACTTGGCGAGCCTAGCATGTACAGACATGGCCTCGGAACTCAAACCGAAAGGTTAAGCATGAGTCATATGGTTGATATGATGAACATGGTGATGTTCGCCTTTAAAACTATGTCGTTGCACGTGATGATCGGTTGCGGTATAGTGAATTTGGTTCGTATAATCACTTAAGAAAACTAGGAGGGATGTTGTTTTTAAGTGGGAGTTCACGTAGAATTTTGATTTAACCTGAACTCATTCTATTTTGAACTTATTCTAAAATAACTTTGCAAATAATTGTAGATCATGGCACCACCTGCTCTAAATTTTAATGCGTTTATGGAGAAAGAAAAACTAGCCACCAACGGTAGCAACTTTACCAACTGGGCACTTAACTTGAGGATCCTCCTCAATGCCTCTCAAAAGGGCTATGTGCTTGAGGCACCGCTAGGTAACCCGCCTGCAGATGATGCTCCCGATGAAGAGAAAAATATTTTTCTAACTCGCAAGGAGGACCACAATTTAGTTCATTGCGGCATACTGTATGGACTTGAGCTGAAGCTGTGAAAACGTTTCGAGAACAGCAATGCTTATGATACAATGGGAGAGTTGAAACTGATCTTCGACTCCCATACTGCTGTAGAGAGTTATGATGCTTCAGAAAAGTCCTTTAGCTGCATGATGGAAGAGAACAGCTCCGTTAGTGAGCACATACTCAAAATGTCTGGGTACGCCGATAAGCTCATCTCTTTGGGAATAATGATTCTCAATGAGTTGGGAATACATCGGGTTCTCCAATCTCTCACACCTAGCTTTAAGAGTTTTGTGATGAACTACAACATGCAAGGCATGAAGAAGTCTCTCCCCGAGCTTCTCTCAATGCTTAAGACTGCAGAAGTGGAGATCAAAAAGGAACATCAAGTGTTGATGGTCAATAAGAGCACTAATTTTAAGAAAGGTAGAAAGGATAATAAGTCCAAGGGTAGCAACAAGAAGGACG
The DNA here is from genome assembly GCA_007115705.1 of Dactylis glomerata. Lineage (NCBI taxonomy): Eukaryota > Viridiplantae > Streptophyta > Magnoliopsida > Poales > Poaceae > Dactylis > Dactylis glomerata. The sequence continues at coordinate 698,828 of QXEO01001137.1, read as the reverse complement.
ACAAATCTGTTGCTGATCCTGAGAAGAAACCGAAGGCTAGTCCTAAACCTGAAACTGAGTGCTTTTACTGCAAGGAAACGGGGCACTGGAAGCGCAACTGCCCAAAGTATCTAGCGGATAAGAAGAACGGGAAGATTAACAAAGGTATATATGATATACATGTTATTGATGTGTACCTTACTAGTAGTCGCAATAGCGCATGGGTATTTGATACTGGTTCAGTTGCTCACATATGTAACTCAAAACAGGGGCTAAAGAATAAGTGGCAACTTGCGAAGGATGAGGTCACGATGTGCGTCGGCAATGGATCAAAAGTTGATGTGATCGCCGTCGGGACGCTGCCTCTACATTTACCATCTGGATTAGTTTTAAACCTGAATAAATGTTATTTGGTGCCTGCGTTGAGCATGAACATTATTTCCGGATCTTGTTTAGTGCGAGACAATTATTAATTCCAGTCTGAGAACAATGGTTGTTCGATTTATATGAATAATATCTTTTATGGACATGCACCTGAGAAGAAAGGTTTATTTCTTTTGAATCTTGATAGTAATGAAACACATATTCATAACGTGAATGCCAAAAGAATTAAGTTAAATGATGATATAGCCGCATACATGTGGCACTGCTGTTTAGGTCATATTGGTGTTAAACGCATGAAGAAACTTCATTCGGATAAACTTCTGGAATCACTTGATTATGAATCATTTGAGACATGCGAGCCATGCCTTATGGGCAAGATGACTAGAACGCCATTTTCCGGTTCAATGGAACGGGCGACAGACTTATTGGAAATCATACATACTGATGTATGTAGACCTATGAGTGTGCCGGCGCATGGTGGATATCGTTATTTTGTTACTTTCACTGATGACTTAAGTAGATATGGGTATATTTACTTAATGAAACACAAGTCTAAAATGTTGAAAAGTTCAAAGAATTTCAGAGTGAAGTAGAAAATCATCGTAACAGAAAGATTAATTTCTACGATCTGATCGTGGAGGAGAATATCTTAGTTACGAGTTTGGCACACATATGAGAGAATGTGGAATAGTTTCACAACTCACTCCCGCTGGAATGCCACAACGAAATGGTGTATCCGAACATCGTAACCGTACTTTATTGGATATGGTTCGGTCTATGATATCTCTTACCGATCTGCCACTATATTTTTGGGGATATGCGCTAGAAACAGCCGCTTTCACTTTAAATAGGGCTCCATCTAAATCCGTTGAAACAACACCGTATAAATTATGGTTTGGAAACAAACCTAAGCTGTCATTTCTAAAAGTTTGGGGATGCGATGTTTATGTGAAGAAACTTCAGCCTGATAAACTCGAACCCAAAGCGGAAAAATGTGTCTTCATAGGATACCCTAAAGAAACAATTGGGTACACCTTCTATCACAGATCCGAAGGCAAAGTGTTTGTTGCTAAGAACGGATCCTTTTTGGAGAAGGAGTTTCTCTTGAAAGGTGTGAATAGTAGGAAGGTAGAACTCGATGAGGTTATTGAACCTCCTCTTCATGAATTGGCGAGTGGCGCAGCGCCAGAAACCATTCGGTGGTGGCTTCACCAAATGAAGTGGGAACTAATGATGAAGATCATGAAACTCCAAAAGAGGATGCTACCGAACCTCGCAGGTCGACAAGAACACGCGCCGCTCCTGAATGGTATGGTGATCTTGTCGTAAATGCTATTGTTGAGAACGATGACCCTGCGACGTATGATGAAGTGATGATGAGCCCAGATTCCAACAAATGGCATGAAGCCATGAAATCCGAAATGGAATCCATGTATGAAAACCAAATATGGACTTTGGTGGAACTTCCCAATGACCGAAAGGCCGTTGAGAATAAATGGATTTTCAAGAAGAAAACAGACGCTGATGGTAATGTGACTGTCTATAAAGCACGACTTGTCGCAAAAGGTTTCCGACAAATTCAAGGAATTGACTACGATGAGACTTTCTCACCCGTAGCGATGCTAAAGTCTGTTAGGATTATGTTAGCAATTGCTGCATTTTTCGATTATGAAATTTGGCAGATAGATGTGAAAACCGCGTTCCTTAATGGTAACATTGGGGAAGAGTTGTACATGGTACAGCCCAAGGTTTTTGTTGATCCTAAGGATGCTGACAAGGTATGCAAACTTCAGCGATCCATTTATGGACTGAAGCAAGCATCCCGAAGTTGAAATCTCCATTTTGACGAAGTCATCAAAGGGTTTGGATTTGTCAAAACTTATGGAGAAACTTGTATTTACAAGAAAGTGAGTGGGAGCTCTGTAGCATTTCTAATATTGTATGTGGATGACATATTGCTGATTGGAAATGATACGGAACTTTTGAAGAGCGTAAAAGATTACTTAAACAGTAAGTTTTCAATGAAGGACCTTGGTGAAGCGGCGTATATTTTAGGCATCAAAATCTATAGAGATAGATCAAGACGATTAATTGGGCTATCACAAAGTACATACCTTGACAAGATTCTAAAGAGGTTTAGAATGGAAGAAAGTAAGAAAGGGTTCTTACCTATGTTGCAAGGAAAGATCTTGAGTAAGACTCAAGGCCCGGCTACAGCTGAAGATGGAGAAGAGATGAATAAGATTCCCTATGCCTCTGTCATAGGCTCTATCATGTATGCCATGTTGTGTACAAGACCGGATGTGGCACATGCTATTAGTTTGACTAGTAGGTACCAATCTGATCCAGGTTTGAAACACTGGACGGCGGTCAAGAATATCCTTAAGTACTTACGAAGGACTAAGGATATGTTTCTCGTATATGGCGGTGAAGAAGAGCTCGTCGCAAGTTGTTACGTCGATGCTAGCTTTGACACTGATCCGGATGACTCTAAGTCTCAATCTGGGTACGTATTTGTTATGAATGGAGGAGCAGTAAGCTGGAGGAGTTCCAAGCAAAGCGTGGTGGCGAGATCAACTACAGAGGCGGAATACATTGCTGCTTCAGAAGCGGCAGAGGAAGCAGTTTGGATGAAGGAGTTCATATCCAAACTGGGTGTGGTTCTGAGTGCATTGGATCCAATGGTTATCTATTGTGACAACAATGGTGCCATAGCCAATACTCAGGAGCCAAGGTCTCACAAGAAATTCAAGCATGTGAAGCGCCGATTTCACTCCATCCGTGAACATGTCATGGATGGTGATGTAAAGATTTGCAAAGTACACACGGATCTGAATGTGGCAGACCCGTTGAATAAAGCTCTCCCCAAGGCAAAACATGATCAGCACCAGAACTCAATGGGTGTTAGATTCATCACTATGTAATCTAGATTATTGACTCTAGTGCAAGTGGGAGACTGAAAGGAATATGTCCGAGAGGCAATAATAAAGTTGTTATTATATTATTCCATGTTCATAATAGATGTCTATTTCTCATGCTAGAATCTTATATCTTATATTTACTAATTGGAGGCACCATACGAGCTCTCACGTTAATTCTAGAGGTTAAGAAAAATTTGTCCATTCGATGGATAAATAACGTTTGTGTCACCGTTGGATGAAAATACGAGAGGCGCCCTTCCACGCGAGCCGTCCTCTCCCTGGTATCTCCCCGTTTCCGTTGAGAAGAAAAAAATTGTGGACATCGGCTTCTAGGTCTGGCGTTGAGTTCACATCCATCTAATCCCTCCAGCATATACCTCCGTCCTCCGATCGATTCGTCCCGGGGCATGCTAGAGCAGCAACCTCTGCCCCTTAGCACCAATCTCCTCTGCATGCCGTACTCGCTTTGAAGTTTAATTTGCAGTGCAATTAATCGGAAGAAAACAAAGATCCCATCAAGACTACTTGCACTGATGTTCGGGCAAAAACCAAAATCCTATCGGGCACAATCCCCTGAGCTTCCATGTTTCCGAGATGATAATATCCGACATTTTTCAAGGTAATTATTTGTCCAGCCGGTAATTTCAAGCAGTCCATACGGTCGTCGTCGTTGGCCGGAAGTCACTCCACCAATTCTCTCGCCCTCAACACATTACTACACAGAAGTCTCACATCATCCTACTACTACCTTCATGAATGCTCAACTGATCTCAATTGTTGCAAACGCGTCCAGGTGTGCTGGCAGGATACGTGAAGACAAGTACGATCATGTTTTACTCGGTTTACTTTGAGGAAAGATTAGACACATGAGAGGACTAGGTAATAAGTATATGAGGATGTCGAGTCGGCCGGCACAGCGTGGCGAGACTGGCAGCAGTATCACCTGGCATCGAGCATCGGCAATGGAGTCTGTTAATCAGTGACGTCTTTCTTGATGTTTAAGCCTGATAGTCGAGCAAACCATAATTCTGCACTTCTCATGTTTCGTAATGTTTCACTTATGTTGTTGCAAAGAGCTTTTAGTTCATACATAGTGTTTTCATTTTCCCTCTTATTACTATCTTTCTGATTGAATACATTTTTACAAATGATACAGCAGGAGAGGCTACTACTACATTTAAAAATTATAAGAAATATTTAGATGGTCATTTATAATAGAAGATTACACAGCCAACTCCAAGATCAGCCACAAGGTGCAAAACTCTGAGCAATGAAAGACCAATCAGGTAGCAAAAATTAATCAGAGGTGTGAGCTTTGAACCAAGTTTAGTAGGGTTTGGTATCACGTCAATTCATCTTTCTAGGTTTTCCGTCCACAAATTTAGATTTAGCTGAAGACCCATCTATTTGTTGGATCTGGTCACATCTCGAGTGCAATCTGAATATCTGAAATCAGAATGATTAAGTACAATGCTTATCCAGGCCATTAGGAGTAGTTTGATATATACCACAGGAAGTAGTAGTTTGATGTTTGGCATTATTTCGCAGGCATGCTTTAACCTCAGCAATCTTCTGTCATGACTCATGACTTGATTGTACAAGAGAATTAAATTATTGAGAATTCATAGAGACAGCATAAAACTGTTGCACAGGTAGTGCTGACTCAACTCTTATTTCTCTGCTTTCTCTTCTCCTTTCTTGGATTTCACTATTAATCTTGATATACCAATGTTTTTTACCAGAGTGCTATAACAATGTTTCTGTGACACAAAAATTGATTCGCAGCGATATCCTATTGGTGCAGCAAATTTCCATGGCGCTGGCTGAAACTGGCTCTCTCAGATGTGCTGATTCGATCTTGAGTTCTTGACAAGGTGAGACCACACATTCTGATAGGACGATGTAATTTAACTTAGGAGCATTGGTTGTCCATACTAGGGGCCTCCTAGAATTCTGATCTGTTTTTTTAAATCAAATTTTTGTTTAACAATACTAGAGACAAGGACGTGCTGTATGCGTTCATATGTTCTCTCTCTCTACATGTATTTATTTCATGAAACTCAATTGCAAATAGTCCAGCAAAAGGTCAATAATCCCGTCCTACTAAAATTTTTGGTCACTATATTTTAATTTTTGCAGAGCACCATGGTACACATGTATATAAATGAAAATCAAGTTAGTATGCTCAGATTTTTCATGAAAGAAGGATTAGTTATTCCGTTAATAAATTTCAAGGTTTGAAATCAGGTAAGTATTTCTTTAATCCTTTTTTCAAATAATATAGAGCATGCATATATCTATAGGAGAATATAGATGACATTGTTTGAACAATTTTATTTGAGCTGCAGTGTAACCATGCCACTGCTCAAGGCTCATACTTAAATGTTAGTTAGATATGCAGGCTAAGAAAACTAGAAGTCTTTTTTTTGTTCTCACAGTGCAAATTACAAATATGTTCACTAGGTACTCTTAATTTTGTAGAACTCCGAGTCACTATTACCTTAGTAGCCCGTGCCGGTGCACGGGTTAATGACTAGTTGTATTAATCGGAAACATTAATACCCAAATCACACAAGTATTAATGTTTCCGATTAATACAACTAGTCATTAACCCGTGCACCGGCACGGGCTACTAAGGTAATAGTGACTCGGAGTTCTACAAAATTAAGAGTACCTAGTGAACATATTTGTAATTTGCACTGTGAGAACAAAAAAAAGACTTCTAGTTTTCTTAGCCTGCATATCTAACTAACATTTAAGTATGAGCCTTGAGCAGTGGCATGGTTACACTGCAGCTCAAATAAAATTGTTCAAACAATGTCATCTATATTCTCCTATAGATATATGCATGCTCTATATTATTTGAAAAAAGGATTAAAGAAATACTTACCTGATTTCAAACTTTGAAATTTATTAACGGAATAACTAATCCTTCTTTCATGAAAAATCTGAGCATACTAACTTGATTTTCATTTATATACATGTGTACCATGGTGCTCTGCAAAAATTAAAATATAGTGACCAAAAATTTTAGTAGGACGGGATTATTGACCTTTTGCTGGACTATTTGCAATTGAGTTTCATGAAATAAATACATGTAGAGAGAGAGAACATATGAACGCATACAGCACGTCCTTGTCTCTAGTATTGTTAAACGAAAATTTGATTTAAAAAAACAGATCAGAATTCTAGGAGGCCCCTAGTATGGACAACCAATGCTCCTAAGTTAAATTACATCGTCCTATCAGAATGTGTGGTCTCACCTTGTCAAGAACTCAAGATCGAATCAGCACATCTGAGAGAGCCAGTTTCAGCCAGCGCCATGGAAAATTGCTGCACCAATAGGATATCGCTGCGAATCAATTTTTGTGTCACAGAAACATTGTTATAGCACTCTGGTAAAAAACATTGGTATATCAGGATTAATAGTGAAATCCAAGAAAGGAGAAGAGAAAGCAGAGAAATAAGAGTTGAGTCAGCACTACCTGTGCAACAGTTTTATGCTGTCTCTATGAATTCTCAATAATTTAATTCTCTTGTACAATCAAGTCATGAGTCATGACAGAAGATTGCTGAGGTTAAAGCATGCCTGCGAAATAATGCCAAACATCAAACTACTACTTCCTGTGGTATATATCAAACTACTCCTAATGGCCTGGATAAGCATTGTACTTAATCATTCTGATTTCAGATATTCAGATTGCACTCGAGATGTGACCAGATCCAACAAATAGATGGGTCTTCAGCTAAATCTAAATTTGTGGACGGAAAACCTAGAAAGATGAATTGACGTGATACCAAACCCTACTAAACTTGGTTCAAAGCTCACACCTCTGATTAATTTTTGCTACCTGATCGGTCTTTCATTGCTCAGAGTTTTGCACCTTGTGGCTGATCTTGGAGTTGGCTGTGTAATCTTCTATTATAAATGACCATCTAAATATTTCTTATAATTTTTAAATGTAGTAGTAGCCTCTCCTGCTGTATCATTTGTAAAAATGTATTCAATCAGAAAGATAGTAATAAGAGGGAAAATGAAAACACTATGTATGAACTAAAAGCTCTTTGCAACAACATAAGTGAAACATTACGAAACATGAGAAGTGCAGAATTATGGTTTGTTCGACTATCAGGCTTAAACATCAAGAAAGACGTCACTGATTAACAGACTCCATTGCCGATGCTCGATGCCAGGTGATACTGCTGCCAGTCTCGCCACGCTGTGCCGGCCGACTCGACATCCTCATATACTTATTACCTAGTCCTCTCATGTGTCTAATCTTTCCTCAAAGTAAACCGAGTAAAACATGATCGTACTTGTCTTCACGTATCCTGCCAGCACACCTGGACGCGTTTGCAACAATTGAGATCAGTTGAGCATTCATGAAGGTAGTAGTAGGATGATGTGAGACTTCTGTGTAGTAATGTGTTGAGGGCGAAAGAATTGGTGGAGTGACTTCCGGCCAACGACGACGACCGTATGGACTGCTTGAAATTACCGGCTGGACAAATAATTACCTTGAAAAATGTCGGATATTATCATCTCGGAAACATGGAAGCTCAGGGGATTGTGCCCGATGGGATTTTGATTTTTGCCCGAACATCAGTGCAAGTAGTCTTGATGGGATCTTTGTTTTCTTCCGATTAATTGCACTGCAAATTAAACTTCAAAGCGAGTACGGCATGCAGAGGAGATTGGTGCTAAGGGGCAGAGGTTGCTGCTCTAGCATGCCCCGGGGCGAATCGATCGGAGGACGGAGGTATATGCTGGAGGGATTAGATGGATGTGAACTCAACGCCAGACCTAGAAGCCGATGTCCACAATTTTTTTCTTCTCAACGGAAACGGGGAGATACCAGGGAGAGGACGGCTCGCGTGGAAGGGCGCCTCTCGTATTTTCATCCAACGGTGACACAAACGTTATTTATCCATCGAATGGACAAATTTTTCTTAACCTCTAGAATTAACGTGAGAGCTCGTATGGTGCCTCCAATTAGTAAATATAAGATGTCATGCAAAATTAAAATGGGGGTTACTCATTTGATGAGGGGGGTTACCTTTCCATAAAGGAGGGGGTTACCACCGCCATGAAGAGGAGAAAAGGGGAGGGGCTGGCCGCACCCCTCATGGGTGGCTGCCCCCTCTCTCCTATATATATGTTGGACATACTCCTCTTCTCCTTACACTTTGGTTCTTCCCTCTCCCGCAAAGTTGCTACCCCAAATCCGTCTTGGCTTAGCGAAGCTCTGCCGGATTGTTAGTTCGAGTTTCACACACTTGGAGAAGTGAGTGTTGGAGTGTCTGGCAGATCCCTTCTTCCGCTGCCCCGCTGGACCGAGGGCGTGGAGGAGTCGACGACGAGCCGTACGTGTGACCGAGCACGGGGGCGCTGCCGGTTGTGGCGCCGTGTACACGATCTCGTGATCGTCAAGTGAACCACTACGTCGACTACGTCAAGTGAAGGACTACATCGACTACGTGCATCTTCCTCGACTCTCCATCGGCAACGTTTGTGCGGGAACGTAATCCCCGCTACCGGTCTTCGAGGGTTAGTCTCCGTTGCTACCATCTTGTAGATGCTCTTGGCTAGTTTATGTGTTCATGCCTAGGAATTTTTTTGTTTTCTATGCTACGAACACATCATAGGTGACCTTGGGCAGAAACCAAACGGCGGCGGTGAGGATCAATCGATGGTGCAGTAGACTAGAAACAGCGGAGGAGAGCGGGAACGAAACCGGGGACTCACCAAGAAAACGGGGAATGGCTCGGAGAGGAAGCAGCGACGACGTGGAATTTTGTCGATGACGGACGGCGGCCAGAGGAGGAAGACGAGTTCCATGGAGTTGATTTGCGGGGGGTCCTGGCTTGATTCAGGGTGATGGAAGAATGAGGAGGGCACAGCGAAGCTTTGGGCGCTCTTGCACGAGCTCGTGGAGGCTGAAGATGGCGGGGCAACCACGAACCAGAGATGCTGGTGTTCAGGTGCATGCGTGGAGAAGAAGAAAGGGAGAGTGGCGGCGGTGCTTGGATAGGAGGAGGGCAGCTAGCGCTAGGGTTGCAGCTAGGCTCCAGGGAATGATTTATAGGAGGAGGTGAGTGAAGCGCGTCCGTCCCATCATGCTACAGGGTACGTGGCACCGGCCGATGCTCGTCCGTACGAAGGAAGAAGATGAAGAGATGAAGGGTGGGCTAGGTGGGCTGCAGGGGTCCGGTTGGGCCTATTTTCTTCTCCTCCCTTTTTTCTGATTGCTTCTCTCCTTTTTCTTGCAGCATTCTTTTAGAGAAAAAATAAGAGAAAAGTGTGGAAGATGTTTCAAATCTTGTTTTAAAGCAATTTTCAAAACTTGATTTTTATTCACAACAAATTTTAGAAGAAAGATTTATTTTTCACAAAAACATGCAAGGTGAATATGCATGATGATGCACAAAAGGAAAAGAACAAACAAATCTAAAAAGGGGATTTTCTGGGCCATTACAATCAACACCACCAACAAGGGATCTCGCCCCGAGATCCACGGTCGTGTAGGGGGAAGAGTTGGTTAAACTATCGAATCTTCTTGCACCGTGTTAATCCTATCGACACCACCAACAAGAGGTTCCTTCTCGACACCACCAATAAAGGACTTTTGCACATGTTGACGATGATGATCCCTCGAAGAACAGACCTATTAGGATAAAGGCAAGAGATTGTCCACCCACGCGGAAACCTAAACTCAAAGAGGTAGGTAAGAGAGATGACTCAAAATTTGCAAAGGGAAGAGGAGAGAAGCACATAGGTAAGGAGTAAAATGCAGAGCTACTCAAATCTATCCAACTAATTTTTAGCAAAATAGTTTTGACACTAGCCTCAACAACGACCATTGGCAAGGTTATCCTACAGGTAGAGCGGACCCGCGGGTATCGACAAAACCTTGGCTCTGATACCACTTGTGACGCCCCAAAATCGGCACCTTGCGAATTATAGCAATCACGCCACAATTCACACGATGTCGCTTTGGAAACGCCCACCAAGCGAAATGTGCACGTTGCAGCATACACATTAGGCGGGTGGAATCAAGGTAGTAACATTACATAAGTTCACGATGGAACCCACAAAAGATATATAATGTAACCGCGAAGACTCCAACGAGTCAAGAATACAAATACATACAAAGATCCAAATCATACATAAAGCAAAATAGTATCCGAGTACGGACAAGAGTACAAATGGGCCTAAGAGGCCTGAAGATAACGATGACATCCATAACCCTGCCTAGGCCAAGCCGGAAGGGTAACCTTGCTAACGTCGTCACTCCCATGTACCTGTCTTCAAACCTGCTCCGGCGAAAATCCGAGACGAGCAGCAATAAGTATGAAGTACTTAGCAAGACTTCAAGACGTATAAAACGTAGTCAACAAGCCACCTTTGTACGTGAGGTACATAGACAAACTCGAGAGACTCAAAAAGACGTCGGCTATATGGTGGGGTTAAGCGGCAGTGAGAAAGCACTAAAGAACCTATAGAGACACTCTACAACTTCTGTCTAATCAGAATAAGATAAGAGAGCGCATAAAGTAAAAAAACTAGAATACTACACCAAACATAACCCAGCCGATGAATCACCTCTTTGTGACCACATGAAGAAGCAATATCAAAGGCACACACATGGTTGACAATTTTATACATTTTAATACTGTAGTAGAACTATTAACTACGCCACTTTTTATCATCAATTAGGTGTAAGTTGTTCTATGATCGAGTAGAACGGCTCCAAGTCGTCCATAACCGCGGACACGGCTTTTCGAAAAGATTTACCCTGCAGGGGTGCACAAATGTACCCATACACGCTTGATCAATCCAACCTAGCAAGGGAAGGATATCACAACGAGACCGTTTCTAGTTCTACAAGAAAGTTTAGGGGGGCCACCCTACTAAGCTACCCGCAACGAAGTCGGCCGAGCTCCGAAGACGGACCTAGAAGTTTGTGATGACGGTGAAGTCAGGTCGAGGGCTCATCATAGAGGGTCTTCCAGCTTCACATCGACACGCATAGGCAAATTAAACCCGTCAACCATCATAGGCGACACAACCACACCCAACGTAGGGGGGGGGGCTTAAAACCTTAAGCACCTTCAAAGGTAACTGCTACTTGTTGATGGCGCCAGAAAATTAGTTGATGGCGACCAGTTGATGTGGAAGCAGACTGTCCTTGTGCGTGGTGAATAACCAGCCCGTTGGGAACCCCAAGAGGAAGGTATAATGAGTGTAGCGGCTAGTCTTCCCTCAGTTAAGAAACCAAGGTTTAATATCGATCAGGAGAGGAGAGATAATGACAGCTGAAGGTGATGCTTGCTAGTTTGCGACAACAGCGGACAATTTATATATATGGCGCCTCGTCCAAGCTTTGCTTGCTAGCTGCAATGTGGAACCTGCACACACACAAACAAATACTTTGCTCCCAACTTGCGATGAGGTTGTCAATCTCACCGGTTTGCTTGAAACAAAGGTTATGAGTGTATCGAGTGGAAAACAGTAATAATATGCGAGTAAAGTAAACAGTGCGAGTAAAGTAAACAGGTGATAGCAATATGATGGAAATAGGACCGGGGTCCACAGTTCACTAGTGGTGTCTCTCCATAGATAAAACAGCACATGCTGGGTAAACAAATTACAGTTGGGCAATTGATAGAATAAAGATAACGTGATATGTCAAGAAGATCACTATGAGATTTACTCTGGGCATTACAACAAAATACATAGACCGCCATCCAACTGCATCTATGACTAATAATCCACCCCCGGGGATATCAATCCGAACACCCTAGAAGTATTAAGTTGCGAACAACAGATAATTGCATTAAGCAAAGTGTGTAATGTAAACAAAGCATATGCCCTTGAGCATATGAATGTTGTTTTCTCCCTAGTAGCAACAGCACATCTACCACCTTAGAGGTTTCTGTCACTCCCCCAGGTGAAATAGAGGCATGAACCCACTATCGAGCATAAATACCCCCTCTTGGAGTCACTAGCAACTACTCGGCCAAGATAGCCACTAACAACGGAGAGCATGCAAGATCATAAACAACATAGAGATAACAAAAGATATAATTCAGTACAGCAACTTAATCATAAACACCAATATTCATCGGATCCCAACAAACCAAATATGTAGAATTACATAACGGTGATCTCAATCATGTATGGCAGCTCATGAGATCTAAACATGAAGCACATAGTGGAGAAGACAACCATCTAGCTACTGCTATGGACCCATAGTCCAAGGTAGACTACTCACTCATCGCTCCGGAGGCAAGCATGGCGATGAAGAAGACCTCCGGTGGCGATTCCCCTCTCCGGCAGGGTGCCGGGAAGAGCTTCTGGACCCTCCCGATCTTCGGGTCGACGGCGGCGGCGGATCGCGATGTGTTCTGGAAAATTGATTGGGTACTTAGGTTTTTCTCGTCGGGGGGTCTTTATAGGCGAAGGGTCGATGTCAGAGGAGGGGCCAGGCGGCCACACACGGGGGTGGCGCGGGCCTGTGCGTGTGGGCCCCTGGTCCCTCGCCTCCTACTCTCCTTCGGATCTCTGGAAGCTTCCGGGTAAAATAAGACTTCAGGAACTTGTTTCATCCAATTCCGAGAATATTTCCTGTGTATCACTTCTGAAACACAAAAACAGCAGAAAACAGGAAACTGGCACTGTGGCACTTGTTAATAGGTTAGTTCCGGAAAATGCATAAAAATGCCACTAAGTGTAACGAAACAATAGGCAAATGGTGTATAAACAAGCATGGAGCATCAAAAATTATAGATACGTTTGAGACGTATCAAGCATCCCCAAGCTTAACTCCTGCTCGTCCTCGAGTAGGTAAGTGATAACAAAAGAATAATTTTTGAGGTGACATGCACCTACACAATCTTGATCATATATGTAAGCATTGGTGAGCTGGGATCAATAGAACTTAAAACATGGGCATGAAGATATAATCATGACAATAAGAAACTTAGCAACCATGTTTTAAACATGTAAATGAACACAAACAAAAGATCATGAAAATGAAACAATGAAAGTCAAATGTGTGTTCAAATCATAAGGAAAAACATACAAATGGTTTTCAGCTTGTCCTTCATAGAGAGCAAAACATAAATGCATAGGACACCTTCAAGTTTAAGAGGGTGACTAGATATAAATAATTTAAGAACAAGTGAAACCAACAATATGAATCAATCAATGAACTTTGGGACAATGCATATCACACTAAGAATGACAACTATGCTCTCTTAATGGTGCATAAAGAAAGAAGGCGGAGATTCAACATAAAAGTAAAAGAAAGGCCCTTCGCAGAGGGAAGCAGTGATTGCAAGTTTTATAGCCTTCAAAAATTATGGTACTTACCGGCTTTGAGCTCTCATTGCCCCCATCATAAGCATCTTGAATGGTTAAAGTTAATGCGAGAACAATTATGATGCATATGCTTGACAAATCATAAGTTGAAAATCTCGTGCCCCGTGAATACGAGTACCCAAACCTCATGCTACTTTACTTAGAGTCCCAAGCAAGGCTCTTGTCATTGTAAGTATATGCATATCATTGAGAACCGCCAATGGGGTACCTCTGTGCCCGATGACATGGAACAAGCCCACACCAAAATGACAGGACAAGCAGACAATGAACACCTCGACATCTCTTTTATTTGCCTTTTGTTTAGCTTTTTATTATGAGATGCGTCGACGAATGTTCACCATGGGTATGCTGCAAATTTCCACCATGAATTATGCATGGCTTAGATTGGCGGCCCGGCGTTTCCCTAACACATATACAAACTCCATGATCCCCACAAGATTCCCAATTCATTTCACACCGCGGGCATCCATAAACAAAAGATCACGATATCAACTCAAATAAGAAGTGCAATGTTGAAAGCTTGCCCATGACAGCATGGCTGGGCTAGTCCCAAACTTACAACTTGCAAGCATAACAACTCAACATAAGAGACCACAATGTCAAATTTTTAAGAACAGGAAAAAGTAAAGTGTGCCTTCCGGTTCGTGAGAGCTTTACTGACCGAATTTCGCATAACACTGGTAAGAGTTTAATTTGAAGAGAAAATAAAAGCAAGTCAAATTTACTTGGAATAGCAAATTGCTAGTAGGTATGTATGGTGGACACTTTGGAAAACTTTGGCTTTTAGGAGTTGGATGCACGAGTAGAGCTCATACTCAGTACAAGGCGAGGGCTAGCAAAAGACTGGGAGCGACCAACTAAGAGAGCAATAATGGCCATAATCATGCAAAGCGACAAAGCGACATTAAAAGAAGCATAAGATGGCATCAAAAGTCAAAAACTAAATGATCATGAAGGCTATTGGCGACTTTGTAAGAGTCTAACATGTGTGAGCATGCGCCAAGTCAACCCAAATAAAGCATCAAGGAGAAAACCAAAATAATGCTTCCATACAATAAAAACAACGCATGATTTTTTCAAAGGCTCATTAAGCAATCTCAGTTATTTGAGACAAGTCATGCTACAGCAAAACCACTAAGCATACTATCAAAAAGACATCAAGCATGACATGAAAAAGCCTAAGCCGCAGTCTACACAAGCTCCTTCTTGTACCACTATTTTGCACAAAGCTTTTTCTCTTTTCCAACACCATTTGAAACTTTTATAAACACCTCTTTTGATGAAAACCAATAAAGATCAGAGGCAAAAATACACCTTGATGAAAAGGTATGACAAGGTCTGAACGCAAATCAAGGTGAAAATGAAAATCAAAAGCAGTAGCAGAAAAAAGAAGAACACTCGATAAACGATAAGAGTGAAAAACTGAGTGTTCTTGGCAAATGAAAACAAGCAACTTCTCCAAAGGAAATTTGTTGGGGTCCAACCATTTATTGCAGCAAACAAACAAACTAAATCAACTAAGAAAACTAAAACAACTGACGCTCCAAGAAAAACACATAGTGCATGAAGCAATAAAAATATAGTGTTTTGAAAGGTGACCTGATTTTTGCCGATGAAGAAGGGGTGCCTCGGGGGCATCCCCAAGCTTTGACGCTTGTACTTCTTGGATATTTCTTGGGGTGATGCATGGGCATCCCCAAGCTTGAGCTTTTGTCCATTCTTCAACTCATCTCATCATTCTCCAATCCCTACACTTGAAAACTTCCTTCATACAAAACTAAACACAAATCTATTAGCAACATTAGTGCAAGCATAACATATAATCAATCCTCTATTTGCTTCAGGTTTCAACTCAAAACCACCAAATATATAGCATATACTACTGTAGCAACCTCCCCAAAAGTTCCGTGATCAAAAGAACTCAAAAGAAAGCGATAAAGTGGCAAACACAAATATTGGCAGAAATCTGGCAAAACTGAACAGCTGACAAAGGTTGAATTTTTGAGGGATTTTATGTTGCTCAAATCAAAAAGTGTTCAACTAAGAAAAGTTTGGATATAACCTGGGGCATATGCACAAGAAATCTCAGGTCCAAAAGATAAACAGAGAATTTTCACGAATTTTTACGGTGCAGCACCGAAAACAGTTTCAGGACAGCAACATCCCCAAATCTTTACCTTACTCAAATTAGAGGCTTCTCTTGGCACAAAAATGAAATAAATAAGATAAGGAGCGGTCATTACAGTAGTAATGACTTCCAAGACTCAAATAAAAGAAAAAGTACTGAAAAGAAAACATTGGGTTATCTCCCAAGAGTGCTTTTCTTTAACGCCTTTGAGCTAGGCGCACAAAATTGCGAATCAAGTAATATCAATAGATGAAGTGATAGTTACCTCAGTAGGCTCTTTGAAGGTTCCCGAAGATGATTCAACCTGCAAGTCACCCTTAGTGGAACTAAGAGTCTTACCAATTTTAAGAACATGTTGAGATTTAAGCGCAGAAACCTTGGGAACATACATAAATTTTTGCTCTTTTCCAACAAACACTTTCTCTTTCTTAAATTTAAGAGAAGAGAAGATTAAGCTAAGAGTTTCCATAGACTCCTCTAGTTTACCAATCCTTAAGTTTTGATTGTCATGAGTAGTGCTAGCCTCTAAAATGGTAATTCTCTTACCCATGTTTTCTATTAATTCACTAACGCGGCTAGCATTTTCTAGGATACTTGGCAAACTTTTCTCTAAAGAGCTGAGCTTTTCTACCACCTCCTCTAGGGTGGTCTCAGTTTTAGCAACATGAATAGGTGGTATTCCCACTAAACTTTCAATTATAGTGCATGCTTCTCCAACGGGAGTACCCAGAAAATTACCTCCTGTAAGAGTATCGAGAACATACCTATTCCAACTGGATATACCAACATAAAAATTTCTAAGGAGGATCGTGGTAGAGTGCTTTTTGGTACACCTATGATGAGCATTGTTAATACGGTACCAAGCATCTTTTAAACTTTCTCCCCCTTGTTGCTTAAAACTACGAACTTCTACTTCAGGATTACTCATTTTAACAAAACTAAAAGCAGATAAGTAAAAACAACTACCAAGGATTCTAATTTTTTTGGGTTTTTGATAAAAAGCAATGCAGGTAAAATAAAATAAAGTAAAGCAAAACAATAAAACAAAGTAAAAAATGTGTGTGCGAAGAACTCCCCTCGCAGAAGTCTTCTCTTCCTCCCCGGCAACGGCGCCAGAAAATTAGCTGCTACTTGCTGATGGCGCCAGAAAATTAGCTGATGGCGACCAGTTGATGTGGAAGCAGACTGTCCTTGTGCGTGGTGAATAACCAGCCCGTTGGGAACCCCAAGAGGAAGGTATGATGAGTGTAGCGGCTAGTCTTCCCTCAGTTAAGAAACCAAGGTTTAATATCGATCAGGAGAGGAGAGATAATGACGGCTGAAGGTGATGCTTGCTAGTTTGCGACAGCAGCGGACAATTTATATATATGGCGCCTCGTCCAAGCTTTGCTTGCTAGCTGCAACGTGGAACCTGCACACACACAAACAAATACTTTGATCCCAACTTGCGATGAGGTTGTCAATCTCACCGGTTTGCTTGAAACAAAGGTTATGAGTGTATCGAGTGGAAAACAGTAATAATATGCGAGTAAAGTAAACAGTGCGAGTAAAGTAAACAGGTGATAGCAATATGATGGAAATAGGACCGGGGTCCATAGTTCACTAGTGGTGTCTCTCCATAGATAAAATAGCACATGCTGGGTAAACAAATTACAGTTGGGCAATTGATAGAATAAAGATAACGTGATATGTCAAGAAGATCACTATGAGATTTACTCTGGGCATTACAACAAAATACATAGACCGCCATCCAACTGCATCTATGACTAATAATCCACCCCCGGGGATATCAATCCGAACACCCTAGAAGTATTAAGTTGCGAACAACAGATAATTGCATTAAGCAAAGTGTGTAATATAAACAAAGCATATGCCCTTGAGCATATGAATATTGTTTTCTCCCTAGTAGCAACAGCACATCTACCACCTTAGAGGTTTCTGTCACTCCCCCAGGTGAAATAGAGGCATGAACCCACTATCGAGCATAAATACCCCCTCTTGGAGTCACTAGCAACTACTCGGCCAAGATAGCCACTAACAACGGAGAGCATGCAAGATCATAAACAACATAGAGATAACAAAAGATATAATTCAGTACAGCAACTTAATCATAAACACCAATATTCATCGGATCCCAACAAACCAAACATGTAGAATTACATAACGGTGATCTCAATCATGTATGGCAGCTCATGAGATCTAAACATGAAGCACATAGTGGAGAAGACAACCATCTAGCTACTGCTATGGACCCATAGTCCAAGGTAGACTACTCACTCATCGCTCCGGAGGCAAGCATGGCGATGAAGAAGACCTCCGGTGGTGATTCCCCTCTCCGGCAGGGTGCCGGGAAGAGCTTCTGGACCCTCCCGATCTTCGGGTCGACGGCGGCGGCGGATCGCGATGTGTTCTGGAAAATTGATCGGGTACTTAGGTTTTTCTCGTCGGGGGGTCTTTATAGGCGAAGGGGCGATGTCAGAGGAGGGGCCAGGCGGCCACACACGGGGGTGGCGCGGGCCAGGGGCTGGCCGCGCCACCTGTGCATGTGGGCCCCTGGTCCCTCGTCTCCTACTCTCCTTCGGATCTCTGGAAGCTTCCGGGTAAAATAAGACTTCAGGAACTTGTTTCGTCCAATTCCGAGAATATTTCCTGTGTATCACTTCTGAAACACAAAAACAGCAGAAAACAGGAAACTGGCACTGTGTCACTTGTTAATAGGTTAGTTCCGGAAAATGCATAAAAATGCCACTAAGTGTAACGAAACAATAGGCAAATGGTGTAAAAACAAGCATGGAGCATCAAAAATTATAGATACGTTTGAGACGTATCAGTAACTCAAACCAAATCCAGATCCAAATATAAATACGGTGTTGTGGCCCCCGGTAAACTAACTCGAGAAAAAGTAGTAAGTCAAGGGAGACCCCATGGAATCTTCCGCGAGTGGTTAGCGCGCTCAGCTTAGAACAGTTCATGCGAACTCGGGGTCCTAGGGGACACAAGTGAGCCGTCGTAAAACAAGCAAAATGACTCACCGATGCCTTTGCTTAATTAATTGTAGTTGTAACATAAATAAATCATGTTTATTTCCAATATCTAATAACCAACTAATCTCCAATTCATATCCATCTCATATATCAAGTAGAACATGTGATAAACTTTCCAACAACCTGATAAGATAAAACGACTTGAAACAACCTAAGCATGCCTACGACTCACAAGGCCAACTCAAACAACAAGCAAAAAGGTAATAGGCGAGAGGTGGCGAGCGTATAGTTTTACATTGGGGAAACAGGTGGATAGGATTGATACGTCTCCAACGTATCCATAATTTTTGATGCTCCATGCTTGTTTTTACACCATTTGCTTAGTGTTTCATTACACTTCGTGGCATTTTTATGCATTTTTCGGAACTAACCTATTAACGAGATGCCACAGTGCCAGTTCCCTATTTTCTGCTATTTTTGTGTTTCAGAAAAGTTACATAGGAAATATTCTCAGAATTGGACAAAACAAAAGCCAGAAGTCCAGATATTCACAGGAGCTTCCAGAACACCGAAGGAGAGATGGAGAGGAGCCACTGGTAGGCCACACCACCAGGGGGCGCGGCCTGGGGCTGGCCCGCGCCCCCCTATGGTGAGCCCCACCAGGGCCACCTCTGACGATGCCCCTTCGCCTATAAAGACCCCCCGATGGGAAAAACCTAAATACCCGATCACTTTTCCAGAATACATCGCGATCCGCCGCTGCCGTCGACCCGAAGATCGGGAGGGTCCAGAAGCTCTTCCCGGCACCCTGCCGGAGAGGGGAATCGCCACCGGAGGTCTTCTTCATCGCCATGCTTGCCTTCGGGGCGATAAGTGAGTAGTCTACCTTGGACTATGGGTCCATAGCAGTAGCTAGATGGTTGTCTTCTCCACCATGTGCTTCATGTTTAGATCTCGTGAGCTGCCTTACATGATCGAGACTACCGTTATATAATTCTACATGTTGTCTTTGTTGGGATCCGATGAATATTGGTGTTATGATTGAGTTGATGTACTGAATTTTATCTTATGTTATCTCTATGTTGTTTATGATCTTGCATGCTCTCCGTTGTTAGTAGCTATCTTGGCCGAGTAGTTGCTAGTGACTCCAAGAGGGGGTATTTATGCTCGATAGTGGGTTCATGCCTCTATTTAATCTGGGGGAGTGACAGAAACCTCTAAGGTTGTAGGTGTGATGTTGCTACTAGGGGGAAAACAATATTCATATGCTCGAGGGCATATGCTTTGTTTACATTACACACTTTGCTTAATGCAGTTATCTGTTGTTCGCAACTTAATACTTGTGGAGTTCTCGGAGTGATTCGCCACAAGTGGATTATTAGTCATAGATGCAGTTGGATGGTGGTCTATGTATCTTGTTGTAATGCCCAGAGTAAATCTCATAGTGATCCTCTTGATATATCACGTTGTCTTTATTCTATCAATTGCCCAACTGTAATTTGTTTACCCAGCATGTGCTATTTTATCTTATGGAGAGACACCACTAGTGAACTGTGGACCCCGGTCTTATTTCCTTTATATTGCTATCACCTGTTTACTTTACTCGCACTGTTTACTTTACTCGCATACTATTACTATTTTCCACTCGATACGCTCATTCCTTTGTTTACAGCAAACCGGTGAGATTGACAACCTCATCGTAAGTTGGGAGCAAAGTATTTGGTTGTGTTGTGTGTAGGTTCCACGTTGCAGCTGGCAAAGCAAAGCACTGGACGAGGCGCCTTATAAATTGTCCGGAGCTGTCGTAAGCTAGCAAGCATCACCTTCAGTCGTTTGGCTTTTTCCCCTTTGGATCGATAAACCTTGGTTTCTTACAGAGGGAAAACCTTGCTGCTATATTCATCATACCTTCCTCTTGGGGTTCCCAACTGGACGGTGCTTTTCATTATCAACACCGTGCCGCATCAAGCTCTTTTCTGGCGCCGTTGCCGGGGAGGAAAAAGAAGACTTCTGTAAGGGGAGTTTTGCACGCACATCCCTTACTTTGTTTTAAGTTTTGCTTTACTTTATTTTTACTTGCATCATTTTATCAAAAACACCAAAAAATTAGTTCCTACTATACTTGTTATTTCTTTACTCTAGTTCATTATGTTGTTCCCTAAGTATGTTTTGGAGGACCTCTCAGTAGGTAGTGGTTCAATTATTGGAAAAAGTAACATCGAGGAGTTCTTTAATCATATTAGTATGCATAAAGATGTTGAGGAAAAGTCTTTGGCTAAGCTTGCTCCTAGTTATGAAGTTGCTTCTGCTTATTTAATTCACATGTTGAAAGCTAGATTTGCTAGCCTTAACCCTTTTATGCAATACATGTTTCTTAAGCTTCATGATATTGAGGATCCCGAAAAGAAAGCTTTTATCTTGGAAACTTTGCGCGTGGAATTTAGAGATGTTGCCATTGAGGCTAGGGAAGTTTTTAAGAAATTTAATAAGCTTGGCTCGCCTGTTGAAGTTGTTGGTACACCCAATGAAGATTTTAGAGTGCCAATACCTTCTAAACTTGTAGGAATTCATGATGCTTTGGAAAAGAATTTTAGTTGGATTTGTCCTAAAATCTTTTTTGATGAAAGTAGTGTACCAAAGAGTGATCATAAAGGGTCTTCAAAAACTAATTTGGACACAATTCAATTTATTATTGAAAAGACTTCTGCAGTTGATCTTAATGATTCACTTGACATTACTTGATTCGCACTTTCTGCGCCAAGCTCAAAGGCGTTAAAGAAAAGCACTCTTGGGAGATAACCCAATGTTTTTATTTTCAGTTCTTTTTCTTTTATTTGAGTCTTGTAAGTTATTACTACTGTAATAACCTCTCCTTATCATTTTTTATTTCGTTTTTGTGCCAAGAGAAGCCTCTAATTTGAGTAAGGTAAGATTTGGGGATGTTGCTGTCCTGAAACTGTTTTCGGTGCTGCACCGTAAAAATTCGTGAAAATTCTCTGTATATATTTTGGACCTTCGATTTCTTGTGCATATGCCCCAGGTTATATCCAAACTTTCATTAGTTGAAAACTTTTTGATTTGAGCAATAGAAAACTCTCTAAAAATTTGACCTTTGTCAGCTATTCTGTTTTGACAGATTTCTGCCAATATTTGTGTTTGCCGCTTTATCGCTTTCTTTTTGAGTTCTTTTGATCACAGAACTTTTGGGGAAGTTGCTACAGTAGTATATTCTTTATATGTGGTAGTTTTGAGTTGAAACCTGAAGCAAAAGGGGTTGATTCAATGTTATGCTTACAGTAATGTTGCTAATAGATTTGTGTTTAGTTTTGTATGAAGGAAGTTTTCAAGTGTAGGGATTGGAGAATGATGAGATGAGTTGAAGAATGGACAAAAGCTCAAGCTTAGGGATGCCCATGTCACCCCAAGAAATATCCAAGAAGTACAAGCGTCAAAGCTTGGGGATGCCCCCGAGGCACCCCTTCTTCTTCGGCAAAAATCAGGTCACCTTTCAACGCACTATATTTTTATTGCTTCATGCATTATGCGTTTTTCTTGGAGCGTCAGTTTTTTTAGTTTTCAGTTTTGTTTAGTTTTGTTTGCTGCAATAAATGGTTGTACCCTAACAAATTTCTTTTGGAGAAGTTGCCTTGCTTTTCATTTGCCAAGAACACTCTGTTTTTCACTCTATTCTTTTGATCGAGTGTTCTTCTTTTTCTAGAACTGCGTTTAGCTTTCGATTTTCGCCTTGATTTGTGTTCAGATCTTGTTATATCTATTCATCAAGGTGTATTTTTGCCTCTGGTCCATATTGGTTTTCATCAAAAGAGTTGTTTATAAAAAATTCGAATGGTGTTGGAAAAGAGAAAAAGCTTTATGCAAAAAAGTGGTACAAGAAGGAGCTTGTGTAGACTGCGGCCTAGGCTTTTGCATGTCATGCTTGATGTCTTTTTGGTAGCATGCTTAGTGGTTTTGCTGTAGCATGACTTGTCTCAAATAACTGAGATTGCTTAATGAGCCTTTGAAAAAACCATGCGTTGTTTTAATTATTTCGAAGTATTATATTGATTTTCTCCTTTGATGCTTTAGTTGGGTTGACTTAGCGCATGCTCACACATGTTTGACTCATACAAAGTTGCCATTGCCTCTATGATCATTTAGTTTTTGACTTTTGATGCCATCTTATGCTTCTTTTAATATCGCTTTGTCGCTTTGCATGATTATGGCCATTATTGCTCTCTTAGTTGGTCGCTCCCAGTCTTTTGCTAGCCCTCATTTTGTACCGAGTATGAGCTCTACTCGTGCATCCAACTCCTAAAAACCAAGTTTGCCATTGTGTCCACTATAAATTCCTATGCATGGTATTTGTAAGCTATTCCAAAGTAAATTTTCATGTGCTACCTTTCAAAACTTTCAACTACTTCTCATTTTGTGCCAATATTTTTAGCTCATGGGGACGTAGTGGTCAGAATTGTTATCTTCCATATTAAATTAAGTACCCCTCGACTAGGCAGCTTCATCTGCTCGTCATTAGTTTTGCATGAGAGCTGGTCAGACCATTGCAATCTAATTTTAAAAGAAAAGAAAAAAAGGCACTCCTCCATGGTATGTGAATGTTGGTGGGCACCCGATGGAATCGGTTAGCCATGGTTTGAGAAAGGAAAAAAGGTGGGGAGAAGTGCCAAAGCTTTATAAAAGAGCACCAATGTGCCAAATTTTCAAAGAACTCGGAACCGCTCTCACTTGTTTATTATGCAAGATAGTAAGACCCCATTGCCAGTCGTTGACATGAAACAACCACCTCTCAAAACCCAATTTTCATCTCTGTTTTACAAATGAAAAGCTCTAGGACATGTTTAATCACTGCTTCCCTCCGCGAAGGGCCTTTCTTTTACTTTTATGTTGAGTCTCCACCCTCTATCTTTATGCACCGTTAAGAGAGCATAGTTGTCATTCTGAGTATAATGTGCATTGTCCCAAAGTTTTCATTGATTGATTCATGATGTTGGTTTCACTTGTTCTTAAATTTTTTGTATCTAGTCGCCCTCTTAAACTTGAAGGTGTCCTATGCATTTATGTTTTGCTACTCCATGAGGGACAAGCTAAAAACTATTTGTATATTTTTCCTTATGATTTGAACACACGTTTGACTTTCATTGTTTCATTTTCATGATCTTTCATTTGTGTTCTTTTTCATGTTATAACATGGTTGCTAAGTTTCTTCTATCAAGATTATATCTTTCATGCCCATGTTTTAAGTTCTTTTGATCCCAGCGCACAACGCTTACATATTTGATCAAGATTGTGTAGGTGCATGTCACCTCAAAAATTATTTCTTTTGTTATCACTTACCTACTCGAGGACGAGCAGGAGTTAAGCTTGGGGATGTTGATACGTCTCCAACATATCCATAATTTTTGATGCTCCATGCTTGTTTTTACACCATTTGCTTAGTGTTTTGTTACACTTCGTGGCATTTTTATGCATTTTCCGGAACTAACCTATTAACGAGATGCCACAGTGCCAGTTCCCTGTTTTCTGTTGTTTTTGTGTTTCAGAAAAGTTACACAGGAAATATTCTCGGAATTGGACGAAACAAAAGCCAGAAGTCCAGATATTCACAGGAGCTTCCAGAACACCGAAGGAGAGACGGAGAGGAGCCACTGGTTGGCCACACCACCAGGGGCGCGGCCTGGGGCTAGCTCGCGCCCCCTATGGTGAGCCCCACCAGGGCCACCTCTGACGACGCCCCTTCACCTATAAAGACCCCCCCATGGGAAAAACCTAAATACCCGATCACTTTTCCAGAATACATCGCGATCTGCCGTCGCCGTTGACCCGAAGATCGGGAGGGTCCAGAAGCTCTTCCCGGCACCCTGCCAGAGAGGGGAATCGCCATCGGAGGTCTTCTTCATCGCCATGCTTGCCTCCGGCGCGATGAGTGAGTAGTCTACCTTGGACTATGGGTCCATAGCAGTAGCTAGATGGTTGTCTTCTCCACCATGTGCTTCATGTTTAGATCTCATGAGCTGCCTTACATGATCGAGACTACCGTTATGTAATTATACATGTTGTGTTTGTTGGGATCCGATGAATATTGGTGTTATGATTGAGTTGATGTACTGAATTTTATCTTATGTTATCTCTATGTTGTTTATGATCTTGCATGCTCTCCGTTGTTAGTAGCTATCTTGGTCGAGTAGTTGCTAGTGACTCCAAGAGGGGGTATTTATGCTCGATAGTGGGTTCATGCCTCTATTTAATCTGGGGGAGTGACAGAAACCTCTAAGGTTATAGGTGTGTTGTTGCTACTAGGGGAAAACAACATTCATATGCTCGAGGGCATATGCTTTGTTTACATTACACACTTTGCTTAATGCAGTTATCTGTTGTTCGTAACTTAATACTTGTGGAGTTCTCAGATTGATTCACCACAAGTGGATTATTAGTCATAGATGCAGTTGGATGGCGGTCTATATATCTTGTTGTAATGCCGACAGTAAATCTCATAGTGATCCTCTTGACATATCACGTTGTCTTTATTCTGTCAATTGCCCAACTGTAATTTGTTTACCCAGCATGTATTATTTTATCTTATGGAGAGACACCACTAGTGAACTGTGGACCCCGGTCCTATTTCCTTTATATTGCTATCACCTGTTTACTTTACTCGCACTGTTTACTTTACTTGCATACTATTACTATTTTCCACTCGATATGCTCATTTCTTTGTTTACAGGAAACCGGTGAGATTGACAACCTCATCGTAAGTTGGGAGCAAAGTATTTGGTTGTGTTGTGTGCAGGTTCCGCGTTGCAGCTGGCAAAGCAAACTGGACGAGGCGCCTTATAAATTGTCCAGAGCTGTCGCAAGCTAGCAAGCATCACCTTCAGTCGGTTGGCTTTTTCCCCTTCGGATCGATAAACCTTGATTTCTTACTGAGGGAAAACCTTGCTGCTATATTCATCATACCTTCCTCTTGGGGTTCCCAACTGGACGGTGCTTTTCATTATCAACACCGTGCCGCATCAAGGATACGTGACTCGAACAAAGCATCGGAACACAAGGCTAGCATAAAGCATAAAGCATAAACACAAATAGGTAATAAGTACCCCTATAGGTAGGTAAGGGGTGGGAAAGCTTGCCTGGCAAGATTGTCGAGGAACACCCGAAGAACTTGTCGATGCTCACATCACCTCGAAACGTCCTATCTAAGAAGAAGCAAATCGCTACAACAAGCAACGGATGCAACAATTAGTACTATGGAAAAAGAATCGGCATGATCATGTGAAGGAATGCATGACATGGCGATTATGATGCAATGCAACTTATCCAGATTAAGCGGAATGGGGATTCCGGCACACACATATTAGGTTGAAGTTGTTTACTACGCGACAATTTAAATGTTTATTAGCATGGCAAAGCAAAACATAGGTGATCTATGCTGGCGTGTAGCAGACGGTCCTTGTGCGTGGTGAATAACCAGCCCGTTGGGAACCCCAAGAGGAAGGTGTGATGAGTATAGCAGCTAGTTTTCCCTCAGTTAAGAAACCAAGGTTTATCGTTCTTGGAGAGGAGAGACAAACGACTGAAGGTGATGCTTGCTAGCTTGCGACAGCTCCGGACAATTTATATATGGCGCCTCGTCCAAGCTTTGCTTGCTAGCTGCAACGCGGAACCTGCACACAACACAACCAAGTACTTCGTTCCCAACTTGCGATGAGGTTGTCAATCTCACCGGTTTGCTTGAAACAAAGGTTATGAGCGTATCGAGTGGAAAACAATAGAGTATGCGAGTAAAGTAAACAGTGCGAGTAAAGTAAACAGGTGATAGCAATATGATGGAAATAGGACCGGGATCCACAGTTCACTAGTGGTGTCTCTCCATAAGATAAATAACACATGCTGGGTAAACAAACTACAGTTGGGCAATTGATAGAATAAAGATAAACGTGATATGTCAAGAAGATCACTATGAGATTTACTCTGGGGATTACAACAAAATACATAGACCGCCATCCAACTGCATCTATGACTAATAATCCACTTGTAGTGAATCAATCCGAGAACTCCACAAGTATTAAGTTGCGAACAACAGACAATTGCATTAAGCAAAGTGTGTAATGTAAACAAAGCATATGCCCTTGAGCATATGAATGTTGTTTTCTCCCTAGTAGCAACAGCACATCTACAACCTTAGAGGTTTCTGTCACTCCCCCAGGTTAAATAGAGGCATGAACCCACTATCGAGCATAAATACCCCCTCTTGGAGTCACTAGCAACTACTCGGCCAAGATAGCTACTAACAACGGAGAGCATGCAAGATCATAAACAACATAGAGATAACAAAAGATAATATTCAGTACAACAACTTAATCATAAACACCAATATTCATCGGATCCCAACAAACCAAACATGTAGAATTACATAACGGTGATCTCAATCATGTAGGGCAGCTCATGAGATCTAAACATGAAGAACATGGTGGAGAAGACAACCATCTAGCTACTGCTATGGACCCATAGTCCAAGGTAGACTACTCACTCATCGCTCCGGAGGCAAGCATGGCGATGAAGAAGACCTCCGGTGGCGATTCCCCTCTCCGACAGGGTGCCGGGAAGAGCTTCTGGACCCTCCCGATCTTCGGGTCAACGGTGGCAGCGGATCGCGATGTGTTCTGGAAAAGTGATCGGGTACTTAGGTTTTTTCTGTCGGGGGGTCTTTATAGGCGAAGGGGCGATGTCAGAGGAGGGGCCAGGCCCCCTCACCCTATGGCGGAAAATGCATAAAAGTGCCACGAAGTGTAACGAAACAATAGGCAAATGGTGTAAAAACAAGCATGGAGCATCAAAAATTATAGATACGTTGGAGACGTATCAAGCATCCCCAAGCTTAACTCCTGCTCGTCCTCGAGTAGGTAAGTGATAACGAAAGAATAATTTTTGAGGTGACATGCACCTACACAATCTTGATCATATATGTAAGCATTTGTGAGCTGGGATCATAAGAACTTAAAACATGGGCATGAAGATATAATCTCGACAATAAGAACTTAGCAAGCATGTTGTAAACATGCAAATGAATACAAACAAAAGATCATGAAAATGAAACAATGAAAGTCAAACGTGTGTTCAAATCATAAGGAAAAACATACAAATGGTTTTCAGCTTGTCCTTCAACGAGAGCAAAACATAAATGCATAGGACACCTTCAAGTTTAAGAGGACGACTAGATACAAATAATTTAAGAACAAGTGAAACCAACAATATGAATCAATCAATGAACTTTGGGACAATGCATATTACACTAAGAATGACAACTATGCTCTCTTAATGGTGCATAAAGAAAGAAGGTGGTGACCCAACATAAAAGTAAAAGAAAGGCCCTTCGCAGAGGGAAGCAGTGATTGCAAGTTTTATAACCTTCAAAAATTATGGTACTTACCGGCTTTGAGCTCTCATTGCCCCCATCATAAGCATCTTGAATGGTTAAAGTTAATGCGAGAACAATTATGATGCATATGCTTGACAAATCATAAGTTGAAAGCCTCGTGCCCCGTGAATACGAGTACCCAAACCTCATGCTACTTTACTTAGAGTCCCAAGCAAGGCTCTTATCATTGTAAGTATATGCATATCATTGAGAACCGCCAATGGGGTACCTCCGTGCCCGATGACATGGAACAAGCCCACACCAAAATGACAGGACAAGCAGACAATGAACACCTCGACATCTCTTTTATTTGCCTTTTGTTTAGCTTTTTATTATGAGATGCGTCGTCGAATGTTCACCATGGGTATGCTGCAAATTTCCACCATGAATTATGCATGGCTTAGATTAGCGGCCCGGCGTTTCCCTAACACATATACAAACTCCATGATCCCCACAAGATTCCCAGTTCATTTCACACCGCGGGCATCCATAAACAAAAGATCACGATATCAACTCAAATAAGAAGTGCAATGTTGAAAGCTTGCCCCATGACAGCATGGCTGAGCTAGAATCCAACTTACAACTTGCAAGCATAACAACTCAACATAAAAGACCACAATGTCAAATTTTTAAGAACAGGAAAAAGTAAAGTGTGCCTTCCGGTTCGTGAGAGCTTTACTGACCGAATTTCGCATAACACTGGTAAGAGTTTAATTTGAAGAGAAAATAAAAGCAAGTCAAATTTACTTGGAATAGCAAATTGCTAGTAGGTATGTATGGTGGACACTTTGGAAAACTTTGGCTTTTAGGAGTTGGATGCACGAGTAGAGCTCATACTCAGTACAAGGCGAGGGCTAGCAAAAGACTAGGAGCGACCAACTAAGAGAGCAATAATGGCCATAATCATGCAAAGCGACAAAGCGACATTAAAATAAGCATAAGATGGCATCAAAAGTCAAAAACTAAATGATCATGAAGGCTATTGGCGACTTTGTAAGAGTCTAACATGTGTGAGCATGCGCCAAGTCAACCCAAATAAAGCATCAAGGAGAAACCAAAATAATGCTTCCATACAATAAAAACAACGCATGATTTTTTCAAAGGCTCATTAAGCAATCTCAGTTATTTGAGACAAGTCATGCTACAGCAAACCACTAAGCATACTATCAAAAAGACATCAAGCATGACATGAAAAAGCATAAGCCGCAGTCTACACAAGCTCCTTCTTGTACCACTATTTTGCACAAAGCTTTTTCTCTTTTCCAACACCATTTGAAATTTTTAAAGACACCTCTTTTGATGAAAACCAATAAAGATCAGAGGCAAAAAATACACCTTGATGAAAAGATATGACAAGGTCTGAACGCTAATCAAGGCGAAAAAGAAAACCAAAAGCAGTAGCGGAAAAAGAAGAACACCCGGTGAAATTGTAAGAATGAAAACGGAGTGTTCTTTGCAAATGAAAAGCAAGGCAACTTCTCCAAAAGAAATTTGTTGGGGTCCAACCATTTATTGCAGCAAACAAACAAACTAGACTAACTAAGAAAACTAAAACAACTGACGCTCCAAGAAAAACACATAGTGCATGAAGCAATAAAAATATAGCGTCTTGAAAGGTGACCTGATTTTTGCCGATGAAGAAGAGGTGCCTCGGGGGCATCCCCAAGCTTTTACGCTTGTACTTCTTGGATATTTCTTGGGGTGATGCATGGGCATCCCCAAGCTTGAGCTTTTGTCTAATCTTCAACTCATCTCATCATTCTCCAATCCCTACACTTGAAAACTTCCTTCATACAAAACTAAACACAATTCTATTAGCAACATTAGTGCAAGCATAACATATAATCAACCTCGTTTTGCTTTAGGTTTCAACTCAAAACCACCACATATATAGTAAATACTACTGTAGCAACTTCCCCAAAAGTTCCATGATCAAAAGAACTCAAAAGAAAGCGATAAAGTGGCAAACACAAATATTGGCAGAAATCTGTCAAAACTGAACAGCTGACAAAGGTCGAATTTTTGAGGGGTTTTCTGTTGCTCAAATCAAAAAGTGTTCAACTAACAAAAGTTTGGATATAACCTGGGGCATAAACACAAGAAATAGCAGGTCCAAAAGATATACAGAGAATTTATAAGAATTTTTACGGTGCAGCACCGAAAATAGTTTCAGGACAGCAACATCCCCAAATCTTTACCTCACTCAAATTAGAGGCTTCTCTTGGCACAAAACGAAATAAACAAGATAAGGAGCGGTCATTACAGTAGTAATGACTTCCAAGACTCAAATAAAAGAAAAATTACTGAAAAGAAAACATTGGGTTATCTTCCAAGAGTGCTTTTCTTTAACGCCTTTGAGCTAGGCGCAGAAAATTGCGAATCAAGTAACATCAAGTGATGAAGCATCAAGATCAACAGCAGAAGTCTTGTCAATAAGGCATTGTATTTCATCCACATTAGTTTTAGAAGACCCTTTGTGATCATGCTTTGGTACACTATTTTAATCAAAAAGATTTTCAGGACAGATCCAGTCAAAATTATTTTCGAAAGCTTCACACAATCCGAAGAGCTTGCAAGGTATAGGTACTTCGGCTCCTTCATTGTTAGTACCAATAACCTTTATAGGCGAACCAAGTTTATTAAAACGTTTAAGAACCTTTCTAGCTTTAATAACGACATCTTTAAATTCTAAGCGCAAAGCTTCCAAGATAAAAGCTTTCTTTTCGGGATCCTCAATTTCATGAAGCTTAAGGAACATGTATTGCATAAAAGGATTAAGACTAGCAAACCTAGTTTCTAACATGTGAATCAAATAAGCAGAAGCAACTTCAATACTAGGAGCTAGCTCAACCAAAGATTTCTCCTCAACTTCCTCATGCATACTTGTGACAACCCCGAATTTATCACAAATTCGAAGTGCCCGTTATGCATTCCACCACAATCCCAGAATCATTATTGTGATACACATAACGTAGTTAGTAACCAGTTCCATAGACATTACAATACGATGGTTCAAATACAATGGTCATTTAGACCAAGTTCATATTACAACACAATATAGCAGCGGAAATAACGTCTTCGGGTCCATGCCTTCACCCTACAGGCAATGGCGACTCAGTAGAAGATCTTAGTTCTGATACTCTTCTTCATACCCTTCCTCCGGATACTCTTCCCCATAGTCTGGCCAAGTTGATAGCCAGGGACACAGCCGTGAGTACATTGGATGCACTCGCAAACCATCTTATAAATGAAATGTTTAAGTAGATATGCAAGGTTGATATGGTGGACTAAGCACTAAGTTTAGTTGCAAAAGCTAGTTTTATTTCCCAAGAATGTTCATTGGTGGAAAAGAGATTTAGTTCTCTAAGTTCAATCTAAAGAGGAACTGCAAGTGTGTCAACATCAATGTCAAGTCAAGTCATGTCATTCACCAAGTTCACCATGAGTTATTATCATTCTTGACAAAAGTCAAGTACAGTTTGCCAACTGTCCATAACCGAGGACGCGGCTATTCGAATAGTTTGAAACCTCTGCAGAGGGGTACACTTTACCCACAAGATTCGATATATCTCCCGGGAGAAATCCACGGTTCATCATACACAAAGTATGCGAGGTTCAGATAATCAAACAAACTCTTTCACTTGCTCACTCTAGTACAGGATCCTTCCCTAGAGCCCGAGACACGGACATCTTCCGTTCCGGCGTCTCTAGTTTTGCCCGCTCCGGAGTGCCGGATGAATAGAATTTCCACTCGGTTCAGAAGTACCCGCGCACGGTGCACTTCTATAAAGGATGATACAAGACCTCCCATACTAGGGTGAACAAACTACGGACTAAGCCCCTTCCCATTTAGGGGTAATGTGGTCGTACGGTAATGGTTGGCTCACATAGTACATCACTTATTATCATTTAGCAAATACATTCCATAGTTCTTAGTCAATATTATTTTTCTTCATAAGACCATCAGGTAGGAGAATCTTCATTTCAAGTTTTCAAGTTCAAGTCACCAAGTTCAAATGGGGTTCCACTTAGAGATGGCCTCAATTTTATTAGCGACTAAGCAACTATATTGAGTGATGATACCACTAAGTTATAGTTGGATAAACTCAGCTTGATGCTCTTGCTAAGCAAGATATCACTACACTTCTATCATTCTACTCTAGCAATTCAATCATGCAATTTACTTAAAACAAGTAGAATGCAATAGTAGAGCTAGGCATTTGGAGTATGCTTCAAAAAGATGGCTTGCCTTGGTTGGCAGAGTGTCCGGGGTATTCTTCTTCTTCTTGATAAAATTCCCCTTCAATATCCTCCTCAGCAACACTAGCGTCTAATAACGAATAAACACAATACACACAATCACCACACAATACTAACATCACTTCAAACCCACAAACTTGTTTTCAAACAATAAAGTTCATGTTGGATTTTATTTGAATTGGTTTGCAAGTTTTCTTCCAAGTTTGCATTGAGTGTGCAAGTTAGATTTCCTACCAAAAACCATGTGTGGTTCACCTTTTTAAGTATGGTATGAAACTAGGGTATTAGGGCTAGTTTAAGTGAGGATTGACTAATTATGTGAATTGGTATTGAGGGCAAAAATTAATTCTAAGTGTATGATAGAGATCTATCATTTTATGTTACCCATTAGGATTGGATTAAGGTCTAATTGATAACACTAACAAGGTTTGAGTTGGTTAAGGTTGACTAAACAGTAGGGGAGGTCATTAGTGAGTTCACAGACCAAATTTCATAATTTTAGGAGGTTTAAACAATTTTCTAGAATTTTTCTATGATTAATAAAGCTATGGTCACACTATTCTTATTTATTTAAATCCCTAACTCAATTTGAATTCTAACCAGTTCTACAGTGTAGAGCAATTCCTAAGCTTTCCAACGCATATTCATTTGCTAGAAATGGATTTGTAAATCTCTTTGAATTAGAGTTTGAAAATCATATCTGAAAGTTATTTAAATTAATTCGAACGGCGGGAAAATAATTAAAAACGAAACGGACCTAATTCGAAATAAACGGGCCGATTCTCTACAGAACCCGAACGGGCCGGCCCGATAACGTTTCGCGTCGGGCGGGATAAGTTTTTAAACGAACTGACATGCGGGTCCCACCCGTCAGGTCGCTTAAGTGACCCAAAGCGGTATGCTGCCGTTGGATTCTAATCCAACGGCGCATCTGCGTCGTGCTCAACGGCGAGGGGCGGAGCTCACCTGCGTGCAGTGAAGACGACGACGGCGACGGCGGCGTGCGTAGAGGAAGCAGAACTCGACGGTGACGGGCGGAAACGACTTCGGCGAGGCTCCTCCTCCGATTCCCAGCGTCGGCTTGCTCCCCAGAGGTCGAACGCGGCGGCGCCCTCCGCGTCCAGTACCTCGCCGGCGGGGATGGCAACGTCGAACGAGAGCGAGCGGGAAGAGGTGAGGGTGTCTGGGAGGTAGCTGGGAGCGGGGCGAGTTGGTTCGTTTGATCGGCGGGGGCTTTTATAGGCCGGAGAGACGAGGGCGAGGGCGTCCAGTAGCTCGCCGGTGCGGGGGCCCTGGGCGCGTGTGTCGAGCGACACTGGGCACGGCGGCCTTGCTCGCATGCTGGAGGGGTTCGGTCTCGGCCGCGGAGTGCTGTGGGTCGGCTCTGGCGCAGTCACGATGGTCGGCGACGTGCAGCGAGCTGGGGAAGAAGAGAGGGGGGTCCTGGGTGCTGTCCTCCGTTTCCTCCCATGTCGCACGGCTTGGGTCGGGGCAGAGGGAGCTGGGGTCGACCGCGGAGGTGTCCAGGAGCATGGCTACAGGCTTCGAGCGAACGGTGACAGTGATCTTCACAGTGAACTCGATTTCTCTCGATTTTCGTCTGCCAGGTGTTCGACGAAATGCCCGCAAGAGATTCAAATTCGTGTTTTTGAAATTTTTCACTTTGGGTGATCAACATACTAGATAAGGTTTCCAGAGATATTTTTGGTACAAAGAAAGGTTGAGTTTTGCAGAAATCATAATTCAAATTTTTGGTATTGTCACTGTTTCAGATTCAGAGTTTGGCTGAAGTTTGAGTGATGTTCTGATTTGAATTTTGGTTAGAAACTTCTTGGTTGAGTTAGTATATAACTTAGTCAAGCTCAACTAACTGGCCAAACCCTTGCTTGAGCCACAGATTTCTTAATATAAGTGTTCAAAGTAGGGTGGTCAATAAGATTTCCTAGATCATCTTATTCTCCTCTTTTTCTTTCTTTCTT
Organism: Dactylis glomerata; assembly: GCA_007115705.1. Lineage (NCBI taxonomy): Eukaryota > Viridiplantae > Streptophyta > Magnoliopsida > Poales > Poaceae > Dactylis > Dactylis glomerata. The sequence continues at coordinate 664,379 of QXEO01001137.1, read as the reverse complement.
TTATTTCTGGTTTCTTTGGTTCTTATAATTCTTCTCAATTGCTTCTGTTGGTTAAGTTAGAATTAACTAACTATTGCACAACAATTAATAACCCACATGAAATCATAAAATACCTACAATAGGAAATACATGCATACATGCAATAATAGATAAAAAGTTTTATCTTGACCCAAAATTTGGTATTTTAATTCATAGGAAGTGGATTACAATTTCTGAGTTGTTACAATCTTCCCCCCTTAAAAAGAATCTCGTCCCCGAGATTCACTAATTAAGAAATGAAAAGATTAGGAAACTCTTTCTGAAGGTAATCTTCTTGTTCCCAAGTGGCTTCATCTTCGGTGTGATTACTCCACTGAACTTTTAGGAACTTGATGCTTCGGGTTCGAGTGGTTCTATATGCTTCCTCGAGGATACGAATCGGCACTTCATGATAGGTCAAATCTTTGTTGATATCCACAGAGCGGTGATCAATATTCTTGAAGATTTCTGGCTTCTCCGGAACTTCAAGACATTTCCGAAGTAACGACACGTGAAAGACATCGTGCACTTCGGACAGTTCAGGGGGCATTTCCAGCTGATAAGACACTTCTCCTCTGCGGCTTAGTACCTGGAAGGGTCCAATATACCTTGGTGCAAGCTTTCCTTTTACTTGGAATCTTTGCATTCCCTTGAGAGGTGATACTTTGAGATAAACAAAATCTCCAACCTGGAAGGTCAGTTCTCTACGCCTCTTGTCGGCATAGCTCTTCTGTCTAGACTGGGCTGCCTTGAGGTAATCCCGAATCATGCGAACCTTCTCTTCCGCCTCTTGCAGAATGTCTGGTCCAAATATCTGACTGTCTTGACCAATTCAAAGGGGTACGACACTTTCGTCCATATAAAGCTTCAAATGGGGCCATTTGCAAACTGGCTTGATAACTGTTGTTGTAGGAAAACTCCGCAAAAGGCAGACAATCTTCCCACTTAGCTCCATAGGCTAGAACACAGGCTCTCAACATATCTTCAAGTATTTGATTCACTCTTTCAGTCTGTCCATCAGTCTGAGGGTGGTAAGCTGTGCTAAAGGCTAATTTGGTTCCCAAGGCTTGATGCAAACTTCTCCAAAATCTTGAGGTGAATTGGGTTCCTCGATCAGAAACTATGGTTCTTGGGACTCCATGCAAACTAACAATCCTGGATAGATAAAGATCTGCTAGCTGTCCTGAGGTATAAGTGGTCTTGACAGGAATAAAGTGGGCAACTTTGGTTAGTCTATCCACAATGACCCAGATAGAGTCATTTCCACGGCTAGACCTTGGAAATCCAGTGATGAAATCCATTCCAACAGATTCCCACTTCCATTCCAGAATTTGCAAAGGTTGCAGCAATCCCGCAGGACGTTGATGTTCAGCCTTGACTCTTTGACAAATATCACACTTAGATATGAACGATGCAATCTCACGCTTCATTCCATGCCACCAAAATTGTTCCTTTAAATCTTGGTACATCTTAGTTCCACCGGGGTGGATGGAGTAAGGTGTCTCATGGGCTTCTCTCATAATAACCTCCTTCAATTCTGAGTCCGCAGGCACACAGATACGGCCTTTATACCAAAGAACTCCTTGATCATCTTCTTCAAATCCTGGCACCTTGCCGGAACTAATTCTGCGCTTAATTCCGTTAATACTCTCATTTCCCTTCTGGGCTTCTTTAATTTGGCTCATCAAGGTGGGTTGAAACTCAAGGTTGGCTAAGAATCCTCGACTGACTAGTTCCAATCCAAACCTTTCAAACTCTTGGTGCAACATAGGTTGCTCCTCTTTGATCATCATATTCAACGAGCAGGGCTTTCTACTCAATGCATCGGCCACTACATTGGCCTTACCGGGGTGGTAATGGATTTCCAGATCATAATCCTTGATCAACTCTATCCATCTCCTTTGCCTCATGTTCAATTCCTTCTGGGTGAAAATATACTTCAAACTCTTGTGATCAGTGTAGATCTCGCAACGGTTGCCCATAAGATAGTGCCTCCAGGTCTTCAAAGCTAGAACTACGGCTGCTAACTTGAGATCATGGGTTGGATAATTTTCTTCATGAGGTTGAAGCTGCCGGGAGAGGTAAGCTATGACCTTGCCTTCTTGCATTAGTACGCAACCAAGTCCAAGTTTGGAGGTGTCGCAATAGACATCAAAGTTCTTGGTGATATCGGGCATGGTTAGGACGGGGGCGGTCACCAATCGCTTCTTGAGCTCTTGAAAACTTTCTTCACACTTAGGGGTCCATTCAAACTTCTTGTCCTTCTTCAACAATTGGGTCATGGGCCGGGCAATGCTTGAAAACCCTTCAACAAATTTACGGTAATATCCCGCTAATCCGAGAAAACCTCTAACTTCAGTTTGGGTGGTAGGGGCTTCCCATTCCATGACTGATTTGATCTTCTTGGGGTCTACTGATATTCCTCCTGCTGATAATACATGGCCTAAGAATCCGACTTCCTTCAACCAGAACTCACATTTACTGAACTTGGCATAAAGCTGATGCTCTCTCAGAGTCTCTAGGATTAATCTCAGATGGGTTGCATGCTCTTCTTCGGACTTGGAGTAGATAAGAATGTCATCAATGAAGACAACGACAAACTTATCCAAGAACTCCATGAAAACCTTATTCATGAGATTCATGAAATAAGCAGGGGCATTGGTTAATCCGAAGGACATTACGGTGTACTCATACAATCCGTAACGGGCAGTGAAGGCTGTTTTAGGTATATCAGTTGCACGGATCTTCAGTTGATGGTATCTAGTTCTAAGATATATCTTCGAGAAAACTCGAGCTCCGGTCAATTGGTCAAACAGATCATCAATCTTAGGGAGAGGATACTTATTCTTGATGGTCACATCATTTAGCTTGCGGTAATCAGTGCACAGTCGGCTGGAACCGTCACTTTTATCCACAAACAAGACGGGTGATCTCTAAGCAGATGAACTTGGCTGAATCAATCCCTTACTCAAAAGGTCCTCCAATTGCTTCTTCAACTCTACTAGTTCCGCTGGGTTCATACGATAGGGTCGTTGGGCTATGGATCCGGTCCCGGGGATAAGCTCAATGATAAACTCAATATCCCGATCCGGTGGCATTCCGGGTAGCTCATCGGGAAAAACATCCGGGTATTCACAGACGATGGGAACTTCCTCTATAGTTGGCCCTGAGATACTCTTATGACATCTGGTGGTCTGGGGTGGTTTTACGGACACATGCTTTACTACAATTCCAGTGCTACTCTTCATGGTGATGGTCTTCTTGGCACAATCTATCACTCCTTGATGGGAAGACATCGAATTCATACCGAGAACTACTTCCAAACCTTTGGTTCCCAATACTATCAAATTGGCTAAGAAAGATATTCCATGAATTTCTATGGGAACTGCCAAACAGTTCCACTCAGCCCTTGTTGTTGACCCAGGTATTTGTACTAGCATGGCATGTTTCAGGGGTGTTGGTTGAAGTCCACTTTTATCAACAAATAACTTAGTGACAAACGAGTGTGAAGCTCCAGAATCAAACAGAACTCTTGCAGGAACTGAGTTAACAGGGAACATACCAAGCACAACGTCGGTTGCTTCCTGAGCTTCTTCAACATTCATGTGGTTCAGACGGCCTCGAGGGTGAGGCTGGTTCCTTGGGGGATAATTCTTGCCATTTCCAACACGGCGCTGCTGCTGAGCAGGAGCAGTGGTCTTGGATGCATCATTTAGCTTCTTGGGGCACTCATTGGAGTAGTGCCCTTTGAGTCCGCACTCATAACAGGTAACACCGGACTTGTCACCAGACTTGGGTGGCACAGGTGCTCCATTGGGCCTGGGAGCATTGGGGTTGAAGTTGTTGCCGGGTGGACGGTTGGGATAGTTGGGACGTGGAGCAGGTGCAGATGGCCTCATAGGTCTTGGGGCGAAACCCATGGGTGGATTTCCCCTTGGCTTATGCGAATTGCTCGAGTTGCCTTGATACATCATACGGCGCTTGCGGTTCTCTGCAGCTTGCTTGAGTTTGCCTTCCATCTGAATGGCAGAATCAACCAATGACTCCAGGTCGGCAAAGTGAATGCTGACCAAGACACATTGCATCTCATCATGAAGTCCATCCAGAAACCTTTCTTGCTTCTTCTTAGTGGTGTTAGTGTCATCTGGGGCATACCTAGACAAGGTAAGGAACTTGTCACGGTAGTCAACCACAGATAGGGAACCTTGCTTCAGATTTCTGAACTCATCTCTCATCCTTTTAACCAATCCCAAAGGAACATGGGCTTTGCTAAACTTGCTCTTGAACTCCTCCCAAGGCATCACATACCCTTGGGCTTGCATTGCACGAGTGCTATCCCACCAAGCTCTTGCGGCTCCCGCAAGATAGTGGGTGGTGTATAAGACCTTCTCATTTTCACCAACTTCGGCGACTGCCAAATTGTTCTCCATAGTGCGAAGCCAGTCATCGGCATCTAAGGGTTCTTCAGACTTAGTGAATATAGGAGGGTTGGTGTTTTGGAAACTCCTTAACTTGGATCGGTGATCACCATGGCCATTGTTTTCTCCTTCACCATGGCCATTTCCATTGCCATTGTTGTGGTTCATTGCCATCTGGGTTAGTTGCTGAAGAGTGGCCAAGTTAGCTTGGCGCTCAGCTCGGGCTGCTTCTCGGTCTTCCATGATCAACCTTAGCAGTTCGGCCATTTCCGGGTTCGGGGGTGGGGGTGCTCGCGGCATCTGAAGATAAGGTGTGTAAGACAAGAGGGAAAAACTAATTTGCTAAGATTTAAATGTAACATGGATGATGCAATTTTTGTCTTACTAAGGCCTTAAGGGCCAAATTCATATTTCATTCAACAAGCATCAAACATATCATACATACGAGTTCACACATTACAAATGGTTTACATCAAACCATTGCGACTCGTCTACTAGAGAGGGGGATACAACTCACACCTACACGAAGTGACTCAAAGTAAACTCATAACTAGCTAACACGGGGATCTCCAATCTAGACATCGGGCTCCTCGGGGTCTTCCTCCTCATCATCCACAATGAATCCATTCTCCTCATCATGCTCCTCATCATCAAGGTCCTCCATGAAGTCATCCTCGTCACTAATGAGGGCATTATCCTCCTTGCGGAGATCAATGCCTTCCTCCTCACCAAGGTGGCTCTCAAGACTCTCAATGTACTCAATCAGCTCAGCCACATTGGCCTTCAACTCATCAATGGTGTGATCCCTCTCATCGCGCTGGCGGCGAAGACTCTTGCGATCCCTAGCAAGAATCCTGATAGTGCTCCTTGCCTCCACCAGTGCGAAGTGCTCAAGGTTGGCCTTGGTACGGGCACGATCGGCCTCCTGCTGAGTGGAGTACAGCAAGAAGTCCATGTGATTGATGTAGGTACTCGGCTCATCTTGCCCTGGCATGTTTGCGGGACGCCCATCCGCATCACGCCGAGCAAAGTTCCTAAAGCGCTCTCCCTGAACCTCCTCAACATGCAGTCCGCACAAGCGGGCGTGCATCTCCTGCATACCTCGGACCAAACCATCGGCCCAAGTGTTCTCCACAAGCTCAAACTTGATCCTTGGAGAACTCAAGTCTCCCTTCTTGCCACGGCAACTGGCCCTGACAAGCCACCGTAGCTCTCCATCCGGGTGCTCATTGAGCACGGCTCCCTTGAACTCCGGATACAGACGGTTCAGGAACAAGGTCAGGGTGGTGAGGTCGCGCTCGAAACAAAGGCTGCCACCATGGCCCAACTGGTACTGCTCAGTGAATACCGGTGCCATCTACAAAGTTTTAGATTAGATTAAGTTAGTGATCAACTCAAGTGTGCAAAATTTTAAGTAGGTAAAAACTGAAGCATGTACAAAACTTTGTAAATAGAGAGGAAAAGACTAAGCAATTTCAAACCATTACTTATATCTTTGCTTTTGTAAAAGTTTCTTTAACGCCCATTCTAACTAAGGTCTCCTATGGTCAGCCTAGGCTCTGATACCAACTTGTGACAACCCCGAATTTATCACAAATTCGAAGTGCCCGTTATGCATTCCACCACAATCCCAGAATCATTGTTGTGATACACATAACGTAGTTGGTAACCAGTTCCATAGACATTACAATACGATGGTTCAAATACAATGGTCATTTAGACTAAGTTCATATTACAACACAATATAGCAGCGGAAATAACGTCTTCGGGTCCATGCCTTCACCCTACAGGCAATGGCGACTCAGTAGAAGATCTTAGTTCTGATACTCTTCTTCATACCCTTCCTCCGGATACTCTTCCCCATAGTCTGGCCAAGTTGATAGCCAGGGACACAGCCGTGAGTACATTGGATGCACTCGCAAACCATCTTATAAATGAAATGTTTAAGTAGATATGCAAGGTTGATATGGTGGACTAAGCACTAAGTTTAGTTGCAAAAGCTAGTTTTATTTCCCAAGAATGTTCATTGGTGGAAAAGAGATTTAGTTCTCTAAGTTCAATCTAAAGAGGAACTGCAAGTGTGTCAACATCAATGTCAAGTCAAGTCATGTCATTCACCAAGTTCACCATGAGTTATTATCATTCTTGACAAAAGTCAAGTACAGTTTGCCAACTGTCCATAACCGAGGACGCGGCTATTCGAATAGTTTGAAACCTCTGCAGAGGGGTACACTTTACCCACAAGATTCGATATATCTCCCGGGAGAAATCCACGGTTCGTCATACACAAAGTATGCGAGGTTCAGATAATCAAACAAACTCTTTCACTTGCTCACTCTAGTACATGATCCTTCCCTAGAGCCCGAGACACGGACATCTTCCGTTCCGGTGTCTCTAGTTTTGCCCGCTCCGGAGTGCCGGATGAATGGAATTTCCACTCGGTTCAGAAGTACCCGCGCACGGTGCACTTCTATAAAGGATGATACAAGACCTCCCATACTAGGGTGAACAAACTACGGACTAAGCCCCTTCCCATTTAGGGGTAATGTGGTCGTACGGTAATGGTTGGCTCACATAGTACATCACTTATTATCATTTAGCAAATACATTCCATAGTTCTTAGTCAATATTATTTTTCTTCATAAGACCATCAGGTAGGAGAATCTTCATTTCAAGTTTTCAAGTTCAAGTCACCAAGTTCAAATGGGGTTCCACTTAGAGATGGCCTCAATTTTATTAGCGACTAAGCAACTATATTGAGTGATGATACCACTAAGTTATAGTTGGATAAACTTAGCTTGATGCTCTTGCTAAGCAAGATATCACTACACTTCTATCATTCTACTCTAGCAATTCAATCATGCAATTTACTTAAAACAAGTAGAATGCAATAGTAGAGCTAGGCATTTGGAGTATGCTTCAAAAAGATGGCTTGCCTTGGTTGGCAAAGTGTCCGGGGTATTCTTCTTCTTCTTGATAAAATTCCCCTTCAATATCCTCCTCAGCAACACTAGCGTCTAATAACGAATAAACACAATACACACAATCACCACACAATACTAACATCACTTCAAACACACAAAATTGTTTTCAAACAATAAAGTTCATGTTGGATTTTATTTGAATTTGTTTGCAAGTTTTCTTCCAAGTTTGCATTGAGTGTGCAAGTTAGATTTCCTACCAAAAACCATGTGTGGTTCACCTTTTTAAGTATGGTATGAAACTAGGGTATTAGGGCTAGTTTAAGTGAGGATTGACTAATTATGTGAATTGGTATTGAGGGCAAAAATTAATTCTAAGTGTATGATAGAGATCTATCATTTTATGTTACCCATTAGGATTGGATTAAGGTCTAATTGATAACACTAACAAGGTTTGAGTTGGTTAAGGTTGACTAAACAGTAGGGGAGGTCATTAGTGAGTTCACAGACCAAATTTCATAATTTTAGGAGGTTTAAACAATTTTCTAGAATTTTTCTATGATTAATAAAGCTATGGTCACACTATTCTTATTTATTTAAATCCCTAACTCAATTTGAATTCTAACCAGTTCTACAGTGTAGAGCAATTCCTAAGCTTTCCAATGCATATTCATTTGCTAGAAATGGATTTGTAAATCTCTTTGAATTAGAGTTTGAAAATCATATCTGAAAGTTATTTGAATTAATTCGAACGGTGGGAAAATAATTAAAAACGAAACGCACCTAATTCGAAATAAACGGGCCGATTCTCTACAGAACCCGAACGGGCCGGCCCGATAACGTTTCGCGTCGGGCGGGATAAGTTTTTAAACGAACTGACATGCGGGTCCCACCCGTCAGGTCGCTTAAGTGACCCGAAGCGGTATGCTGCCGTTGGATTCTAATCCAACGACGCATCTGCATCGTGCTCGATGGCGAGGGGCGGAGCTCACCTGCGTGCAGTGAAGACGATGACGGCGACGGCGGCATGCGTAGAGGAATCAGAACTCGACGGCGATGGGCGGAAACGACTCCGGCGAGGCTCCTCCTCTGATTCCCAGCGTCGGCTTGCTCCCCTGAGGTCGAACGCGGCGGCGCCCTCCACGTCCAGTACCTCGCCGGTGGGGATGGCGACGTCGAACGAGAGCGAGCGGGAAGAGGTGAGGGTGTCTGGGAGGTAGCTGGGAGCGGGGCGAGTTGGTTCGTTTGATCGGAGGGGGCTTTTATAGGCCGGAGAGACGAGGGCGAGGGCGTCCAGTAGCTCGCCGATGCGGGGGCCCTGGGCGTGTGTGTCGAGCGACACTGGGCACGGCGGCCTTGCTCGCGTGCTGGAGGGGTTCGGTCTCGGCCGCGGAGTGCTGTGGGTCGGCTCTGGCGCAGTCACGATGGTCGGCGACGTGCAGCGAGCTGGGGAAGAAGAGAGGGGGGTCCTGGGTGCTGTCCTCCGTTTCCTCCCATGTCGCACGGCTTGGGTCGGGGCAGAGGGAGCTGGGGTCGACCGCGGAGGTGTCCAGGAGCATGGCTACAGGCTTCAAGCGAACGGCGACAGTGATCTTCACAGTGAACTCGATTTCTCTCGATTTTCATCTGCCAGGTGTTCGACGAAATGCCCGCAAGAGATTCAAATTCGTGTTTTTGAAATTTTTCACTTTGGGTGATCAACATACTAGATAAGGTTTCCAGAGATATTTTTGTTACAAAGAAAGGTTGAGTTTTGCAGAAATCATAATTCAAATTTTTGGTATTGTCACTGTTTCAGATTCAGAGTTTGGCTGAAGTTTGAGTGATGTTCTGATTTGAATTTTGGTTAGAAACTTCTTGGTTGAGTTAGTATATAACTTAGTCAAGCTCAACTAACTGGCCAAACCCTAGCTTGAGCCACAGATTTCTTAATATAAGTGTTCAAAGTAGGGTGGTCAATAAGATTTCCTAGATCATCTTATTCTCCTCTTTTTCTTTCTTTCTTTTATTTCTGGTTTCTTTGGTTCTTATAATTCTTCTCAATTGCTTCTGTTGGTTAAGTTAGAATTAACTAACTATTGCACAACAATTAATAACCCACATGAAATCATAAAATACCTACAATAGGAAATACATGCATACATGCAATAATAGATAAAAAGTTTTATCTTGACCCAAAATTTGGTATTTTAATTCATAGGAAGTGGATTACAATTTCTGAGTTGTTACAATCTTCCCCCCTTAAAAAGAATCTCGTCCCCGAGATTCACTAATTAAGAAATGAAAAGATTAGGAAACTCTTTCTGAAGGTAATCTTCTTGTTCCCAAGTGGCTTCATCTTCGGTGTGATTACTCCACTGAACTTTTAGGAACTTGATGCTTCGGGTTCGAGTGGTTCTATATGCTTCCTCGAGGATACGAATCGGCACTTCATGATAGGTCAAATCTTTGTTGATATCCACAGAGCGGTGATCAATATTCTTGAAGATTTCTGGCTTCTCCGGAACTTCAAGACATTTCCGAAGTAACGACACGTGAAAGACATCGTGCACTTCGGACAGTTCAGGGGGCATTTCCAGCTGATAAGACACTTCTCCTCTGCGGCTTAGTACCTGGAAGGGTCCAATATACCTTGGTGCAAGCTTTCCTTTTACTTGGAATCTTTGCATTCCCTTGAGAGGTGATACTTTGAGATAAACAAAATCTCCAACCTGGAAGGTCAGTTCTCTACGCCTCTTGTCGGCATAGCTCTTCTGTCTAGACTGGGCTGCCTTGAGGTAATCCCGAATCATGCGAACCTTCTCTTCCGCCTCTTGCAGAATGTCTGGTCCAAATATCTGACTGTCTTGACCAATTCAAAGGGGTACGACACTTTCGTCCATATAAAGCTTCAAATGGGGCCATTTGCAAACTGGCTTGATAACTGTTGTTGTAGGAAAACTCCGCAAAAGGCAGACAATCTTCCCACTTAGCTCCATAGGCTAGAACACAGGCTCTCAACATATCTTCAAGTATTTGATTCACTCTTTCAGTCTGTCCATCAGTCTGAGGGTGGTAAGCTGTGCTAAAGGCTAATTTGGTTCCCAAGGCTTGATGCAAACTTCTCCAAAATCTTGAGGTGAATTGGGTTCCTCGATCAGAAACTATGGTTCTTGGGACTCCATGCAAACTAACAATCCTGGATAGATAAAGATCTGCTAGCTGTCCTGAGGTATAAGTGGTCTTGACAGGAATAAAGTGGGCAACTTTGGTTAGTCTATCCACAATGACCCAGATAGAGTCATTTCCACGGCTAGACCTTGGAAATCCAGTGATGAAATCCATTCCAACAGATTCCCACTTCCATTCCAGAATTTGCAAAGGTCGCAGCAATCCCGCAGGACGTTGATGTTCAGCCTTGACTCTTTGACAAATATCACACTTAGATATGAACGATGCAATCTCACGCTTCATTCCATGCCACCAAAATTGTTCCTTTAAATCTTGGTACATCTTAGTTCCACCGGGGTGGATGGAGTAAGGTGTCTCATGGGCTTCTCTCATAATAACCTCCTTCAATTCTGAGTCCGCAGGCACACAGATACGGCCTTTATACCAAAGAACTCCTTGATCATCTTCTTCAAATCCTGGCACCTTGCCGGAACTAATTCTGCGCTTAATTCCGTTAATACTCTCATTTCCCTTCTGGGCTTCTTTAATTTGGCTCATCAAGGTGGGTTGAAACTCAAGGTTGGCTAAGAATCCTCGACTGACTAGTTCCAATCCAAACCTTTCAAACTCTTGGTGCAACATAGGTTGCTCCTCTTTGATCATCATATTCAACGAGCAGGGCTTTCTACTCAATGCATCGGCCACTACATTGGCCTTACCGGGGTGGTAATGGATTTCCAGATCATAATCCTTGATCAACTCTATCCATCTCCTTTGCCTCATGTTCAATTCCTTCTGGGTGAAAATATACTTCAAACTCTTGTGATCAGTGTAGATCTCGCAACGGTTGCCCATAAGATAGTGCCTCCAGGTCTTCAAAGCTAGAACTACGGCTGCTAACTCGAGATCATGGGTTGGATAATTTTCTTCATGAGGTCGAAGCTGCCGGGAGAGGTAAGCTATGACCTTGCCTTCTTGCATTAGTACGCAACCAAGTCCAAGTTTGGAGGCGTCGCAATAGACATCAAAGTTCTTAGTGATATCGGGCATGGTTAGGACGGGGGCGGTCACCAATCGCTTCTTGAGCTCTTGAAAACTTTCTTCACACTTAGGGGTCCATTCAAACTTCTTGTCCTTCTTCAACAATTGGGTCATGGGCCGGGCAATGCTTGAAAACCCTTCAACAAATTTACGGTAATATCCCGCTAATCCGAGAAAACCTCTAACTTCATGCGACAGCTCCGGACAATTTATATATGGCGCCTCGTCCAAGCTTTGCTTGCTAGCTGCAACGCGGAACCTGCACACAACACAACCAAGTAATTCGTTCCCAACTTGCGATGAGGTTGTCAATCTCACCGGTTTGCTTGAAACAAAGGTTATGAGCGCATCGAGTGGAAAACAATAGAGTATGCGAGTAAAGTAAATAGTGCGAGTAAAGTAAACAGGTGATAGCAATATGATGGAAATAGGACCGGGATCCACAGTTCACTAGTGGTGTCTCTCCATAAGATAAATAACACATGCTGGGTAAACAAATTACAGTTGGGCAATTGATAGAATAAAGATAAACGTGATATGTCAAGAAGATCACTATGAGATTTACTCTGGGCATTACAACAAAATACATAGACCGCCATCCAACTGCATCTATGACTAATAATCCACTTGTGGTGAATCAATCTGAGAACTCCACAAGTATTAAGTTGCGAACAACAGACAATTGCATTAAGCAAAGTGTGTAATGTAAACAAAGCATATGCCCTTGAGCATATGAATGTTGTTTTATCCCTAGTAGCAACAGCACATCTACAACCTTAGAGGTTTCGGTCACTCCCCCAGGTTAAATAGAGGCATGAACCCACTATCGAGCATAAATACCCCCTCTTGGAGTCACTAGCAACTACTCGGCCAAGATAGCTACTAACAACGGAGAGCATGCAAGATCATAAACAACATAGAGATAACAAAAGATAATATTCAGTACAGCAACTTAATCATAAACACCAATATTCATCGGATCCCAACAAACCAAACATGTAGAATTATATAACAGTGATCTCAATCATGTAGGGCAGCTCATGAGATCTAAACATGAAGCACATGGTGGAGAAGACAACCATCTAGCTACTGCTATGGACCCATAGTCCAAGGTAGACTACTCACTCATCGCTCCGGAGGCAAGCATGGCGATGAAGAAGACCTCCGGTGGCGATTCCCCTCTCCAGCAGGGTGCCGGGAAGAGCTTCTGGACCCTCCCGATCTTCGGGTCGACGGCAGCGGCGGATCGCGATGTGTTCTGGAAAAGTGATCGGGTACTTAGGTTTTTTCCGTCGGGGGGTCTTTATAGGCGAAGGGGCGATGTCAGATGAGGGGCCAGGCCCCCTCACCCTATGGCGGCGTGGCCAGGCCCCTGGCCGCGCCAGCCTGGCGTGTGGGGCCCTGGTGGCCCCCCTCCTACTCTTCTTCGGATCTCTGGAAGCTTCCGGGTAAAATAAGACTTCAGGAACTTGTTTCGTCCAATTCCGAGAATATTTCCTGTGTATCACTTCTGAAACACAAAAACAGCAGAAAACAGGGAACTGGCACTGTGGCAACTTGTTAATAGGTTAGTTCCGGAAAATGCATAAAAGTGCCACGAAGTGTAGCGAAACAATAGGCAAATGGTGTAAAAACAAGCATGGAGCATCAAAAATTATAGATACGTTGGAGACGTATCAATCTACACAAAATTAAATAAAGTGGGGAAAACATTATAAGGATTTCCCATATACTTCATATGTTACTTATTAGGTGTATTGCAACCTATCATGTCATGACATGATGAGAGATGCAAATAGTTGAATGGACGTAATATTCAGGTTCTTCACATTTTTCTGATAAACTTTCATATAAAATACATTTTATTCCGAGATACGGTTTGAAAGATATGGATTTTGCAAGATTGCACACTTGCAGCAATTTTCAGAAAAAACAGAGAAAACCTGGGACTTCTCTCACCATGGCTGGAACTAGCCCGAGTCACTGACCGGGGGGGTCCAAGGAGGCTTACTGGGTGTTGACGAGACCTAGAAACTGAGCTGGCGTCGGCTTAGACTGACGGGAGGAGCCCACCTGTCAGTTTCAGATAAGATTCAAAAAAGGAAATAGTAATAGTATGCAAGTAAAGTAAACAGTGCGAGTAAAGTAAACAGGTGATAGTAATATAAAGGAAATAGGACCGGGGTCCACAGTTCACTAGTGGTGTCTCTCCATAAGATACGCTCATTCCTTTGTTTACATCAAACCGGTGAGATTGACAACCTCATCGTAAGTTGGGAGCAAAGTATTTGGTTGTGTTGTGTGCAGGTTCCACGTTGCAGCTGGCAAAGCAAACTGGACAAGGCGCCTTATAAATTGTCCGGAGCTGTCGCAAGCTAGCAAGCATCACCTTAAGTCATTTGGCTTTTTCCCCTTCGGATCGATAAACCTTGGTTTCTTACTGAGGGAAAACCTTGCTGCTATATTCATCATACCTTCCTCTTGGGGTTCCCAACTGGACGGTGCTTTTCATTATCGACACCGTGCCGCATAAAAAATACGTGACTCGAACAAAGCATCGGAACACAAGGCTAGCATAAAGCATAAAGCATAAACACAAATAGGTAATAAGTACCCCTATAGGTAGGTAAGGGGTGGGAAAGCTTGCCTGGCAAGATTGTCGAGGAACACCCAAAGAACTTGTCGATGCTCACATCACCTCGAAACATCCTATCCAAGAAGAAGCAAATCGCTACAACAAGCAATGGATGCAACACTTACTACTACAGAAAAAGAATCGGCATGATCATGTGAAGGCATGCATGACATGGCGATTATGATGCAATGCAACTTATCCAGATTAAGCGGAATGGGGATTCCGGCACACACATATTAGGTTGAAGTTGTTCACTACGCGACAATTTAAATGTTTATTAGCATGGCAAAGCAAAACATAGGTGATCTACACAAAATTAAATGAAGCGGGGAAAACATTATAAGCATTTCCCATATACTTCATATGTTACTTATTAGGTGTATTGCAACCTATCACGTCATGACATGATGAGAGATGCAAATAGTTGAATGGACGTAATATTCAGGTTCTTCACATTTTTCTGATAAACTTTCATATAAAATACATTTTATTCTGAGATACGGTTTGAAAGATATGGATTTTGCAAGATTGCACACTTGCAGCAATTTTCAGAAAAAAACAGAGAAAACCTGGGACTTCTCTCACCGTGGCTGGAACTAGCCCGGGTCACTGACCGGGGGGTCCAAGGAGGCTGACTATGCGTTGACGAGACCTAGAAACTGAGCTGGCGTCGGCTTAGACTGACGGGAGGAGCCCACCTGTCAGTTTCGGATAAGATTCAAAAAAGGGTTGGAATATTGCTCTCCCAGAGATTCGAACACACTATCACAGATGTGCAGGCAAAGGAACCAACCAGTGATGCTAGAGACCAGATCTTGTAGACCGGAGGGACATGCTTTAGTTGATCCTTCTTGTCGACGTGAATTGCAAGTGCAACGAACGGCGTTGCTCGGGGACGGCGAACTGCGCGGTTTCGGCCTGCCCGCGTCCGTGTAGCAGAAGCAATGGAAGATCTTGGAGGTGCTGGTGGGTGATGAGTGTGTTACAGATGATGTGCTGGGGACGGTGAAATGTATACACAGACGTGCGCGTCGTGAAGGCAGCAGCTGCCGAAGGTAAATGCCAGTTTGTCCATGGCATAGGTGACCTCGGGCAGAAACCAAACGACGACGGTGAGGATCAATCGACGGTGCAGTAGAGTAAAAACAACGAAGGAGAGCGGGAACGAAACCGGGGACTCACCAAGAAAATGGGGAATGGCTTGGAGAGGAAGCAGCGTCGACGTAGAATTTTGTCGGTGACGGACGGCGGCCAGAGGAGGAAGACGAGTTCCATGGAGTTGATTTGCGAGGGGTCCTGGCTTGATTCAGGGTGCTGGAAGAACGAGGAGGGCGCAGCGAAGCTTTGGGCGCTCTTGCACGAGCTCGTGGAGGCCGAAGATGGCGGGGCAACCACGAACCAGAGATGTTGGTGTTCAGGTGCATGCGTGGAGAAGAAGAAAGGGAGAGTGGTGGCGGTGCTTGGATAGGAGGAGGGCAACTAGCACTGGGGTTGCAGCTAGGCTCCAGGGAATGATTTATAGGAGGAGATGAGTGAAGCACGTCCGTCCCATCACGCTACAGGGTACGTGGCACCGGCCGATGCTCGTCCGTACGAAGGAAGAAGATGAAGAGATGAAGGGTGGGCTAGGTGGGCTGCAGGGGTCCGGTTGGGCCTCTTTTCTTCTCCTCCCTTTTTATTTGATTGCTTCTCTCCTTTTTCTTGTAGCATTCTTTTAGAAAAAAATAAGAGAAACGTGTGGAAGATGTTTCAAATCTGGTTTTAAAGCAATTTTCAAAACTTGATTTTTATTCACAACAAATTTTAGAAGAAAGATTTATTTTGCACAAAAACATGCAAGGTGAATATGCATGATGATGCACAAAAGGAAAAGAACAAACAAATCTAAAAAAGGGATTTTCTGGGCCGTTACACAAGGTCTTCTGGTTGCGGCTTTCCAATGGGCGGCCGCGCTTGCGGGACACCGGCGGCTTCGCTGCCGGGCTCGCGGCCTTCTTCCCGCTCCCTTTCGGGCGGCCGGGTCTTCGTTTCTCCAGGGCACCTTCACCTCCAGTGTCGGGACCTCCGAGGGAAGACATGGTCGGATTATGCTCTGACGAGAAGAGCGAGGCAGAAGAAGTGGTGGAGTCTGCCCTCAACCCCGAGCGCCCTCGGCATTTAAACAGGAGGGGGCAGGGAAGGGGGCTGGCGTAATGGGATCGGTTGTGCCCAACACTTCGATAACCGCTCCATTATCTTCGCGTCGTGCGCACCCTCGGGAAGGCAACCGTCGTGGCCACCGTAGCAGATCGTGGGTGGAACCGATGAGACGTGATGCTGACGCACGCCAGGCGATGCCATGTGACGTTTCAAGAAGATACTATGGTGACCATAAAGTCCAAGCAATGGGACGTTACACTGTGGCACTCGGGCCAGTCGCAGCGTGGGTTCAGACCCCGAAGCAGTTCAAGTTCCGAGGGGCTAGGCGCCGGCCAGCAGCTGCGGAACAGCCCAAAGCCGGACCGGCCCTGGAGCCGGCACGTCCCGAGATGGCCGGCGACACTCCATGGAGCTTGACCTCAAGACCGATGACTTTCGAACCGGACGAAGGATCCTGGGATTTCGACGGACGCGAATCAACTTTGGCGAGGAATAGAACCCGCCGAAGCCCCATGCTAACCCATGAGACTTCGCCAGTTTCGGGGGCTAGTGTTGTGGGGATGACTATCCGGGTAGGCCAAGGGCAGAACCCTTTGCCGGCTGACGTCCCAGGAATCTCCACGGCGCTAGGCTAGAAAGGCCGGCTTCGACCGAAGGGCCGGCTGCGCCAGCAGCCGGCTGGCGACTCCACTGCAGGAAGCCCAAGCCGGCGAAGACGATGAATCTCCTCCAACGGCTGCTTTGCCAAAAGCAGCCTGGCCCCGACAAGATCGACAGAAGCAGGGGACAAGCGTGATGCCAGCCACGCCCGGCCTCCACCAATCAGCGGGCAGGAGCCTTCTCCACGAAAGGATCCGAGGTAGAACGCAGGGCATATGCCTCGGAGATGCTAGTCCAAGGGAGAAAGACACTTTATAAAGCTGTCATCGTTAGACAAGGGAGTCAGAGAGCTAGGACCCACGCCAAGACCGCCACCACGTAGGAGCTGGCAGCCGGGCAGCCAGACACCTAACCTGTAACCAGGCCCCCGCCTATATAAGGGGGCCTAGATCCTTAGACTAGGGAGATCGGATCCTTCTTCCTCCTCCTCTAGACCAAACAGCTCAAGGAGCCTTGTAGCCACCATGTGCTGAGAATAAGAAACAAGGCAGGAAGTAGGGGTGTTACCTCCGGAGTGGAGGGCCCTGAACCTGGGTAAACCGCTGGTGTCCAAGTTACACAATCTCGAGCCAGACCCATCGTTGCACACCGTTGAGCCCCTCCGTTAAGCCATCCCCATGGCTACTGTCACCAAAATACCACGACAAAAACAGCAGAAAATAGGGAACTGACACTGTGGCATCTCATTAGTAGGTTAGTTCCGGAAAATGCATAAAAACGCCACGAAGTGTAACAAAACACAAAGCAAATGGTGTATAAACAAGCATGGAGCATAAAAAATTATAGATACGTTTGAGACGTATCAATGACCTGCACCGCTTCAGGGAGAAAGCCATCCTTTTTAGCCTTCTTCAGATCGGATTCCTCAAACGATGAAGGAACCCACTTGAGAGCCATCTTGTTGCTACCCTTTGATACGTCTCATACGTATCTATAATTTTTGATGCTCCATGCTTATTTGTGCACCATTAGCTTTGTGTTTTGTTACACTTTGTGGCATTTTTATGCATTTTCTAGAACTAACCTATTAACGAGATGCCACAGTGCCAGTTCCCTATTTTCTGCTATTTTTGTGTTTCAGAAAAGCTACATAGGAAATATTCTCGGAATTGGACGAAACAAAAGCTGAAGTTCCTATTTTTCCCGACATGAGATGGAGTTCAAAGCACAGACGGAGGGGAGCCAGGGGCCAGCCACACAATAGGGCGGCGCGGCCAGCCCCTGGCCCGCGCCACCAGGTGGTGGGGCCACCTGGCCCACCTCCTGATACCGCCCTTCTGCCTATATATTCTCCTCGATGGGAAAACCCTAAGCCCCGATTAATTTTCCACAAAACATACTGTAAGCCGCCGCCGTTGACGTGAGATCGGGAGGGCCTAGAAGCTCTTCCTGGCACCCGACCAGAGAGGGTAATCACCACCGGAGGCCTTCTTCATCACCATGCCTGCCTCCGAAGTGATGTGTGAGTAGTCTACCTTGGACTACGGGTCCATAGCAGTAGCTAGATGGTTGTCCTCTCCTCCATGTGCTTCATGTTTAGATCTTGTGAGCTGCCTATCATGATCAAGATCATCGTTGTGTAATTCTACATGTTGTGTTTGTTGGGATCCGATGAATATTGATACTTTGGCAAGTTGATTTATTGATTTATCATCTCTATGTTGTTTATGATCTTGCATGCTCTCTGTTGCTAGTAGATATCTTGGCCGAGTAGATGCTAGTGACTCCAAGAGGGAGTATTTATGCTCGATAGTGGGTTCATGCCTCTAGTAATCTGGGGGAGTGACAGAAACCTCTAAGGCTGTAGATGTGTTGTTGCTACTAGGGAGAAAATAACAATCTTGTGTTCAAGGACATTTGTATTGTTTATATTACACACTTTGCTTAAGGCGATAATCTGTTGCTTGCAACTTAATACCCAACGGTTGCTCGGACGACATCCGCAGGTGGATTATTAGTCATAGATGTAGTTGGATTACGGTCTATGTATTATGTTGTAATGCCCAAGTGAATCTCATAGTGATCCTCATGACATTTGTATGCTTGCTTTATTCTTTCAATTGCCCAACTATATTTTGTTTATCCAGCATGTTATTTATCTTATGGAGAGACACCTCTAGTGAACTGTGGACTCCGGTCCATTCTTTTACATTCTTATTACCGTTTACTATTTACTCACTTTATTTACATTCTCGCAAACTACTATCTTTTACCACATGATATGTTTAATCCTTTGTTTACAGCAAACCAGTGAGATTGACAACCTCACTGTAAGTTGGGGTAAAGTACTTTGGTTGTGTTATGTGCAGGTTCCACATTGCTGCTGGTGCAAAGCTACGCCCCAGATAAGGTGCCATATATAAATTGTCTGGAGCTGTCGCGAAGCTAGCGAGCATCAACCTTCGGAAGTTGGTTCTTTCTCCTACTGGTTCGATAAACCTTGGTTTCATACTAAGGGAAGACTTGTTGTTGTGCTCATCATACCTTCCTCTTGGGGTTCCCAACTGGGCGGTCATCTACATGCCATCAAGCAATTTTTCTGGCACCGTTGCCGGGGATAAAGAGGATTTCTGCAAGGGGAGTCTCTCTCTTCAAATCTTTTACTTTGTTATTGTTTTGCTTTATTTTATTTTTGCTTGCATCTTTTTATCAAAAATACAAAAAATTAGTTCCTTTATAGTTGTTATTTTTATTTGTCTGCTTTTAGTTTTGCTAGAATGGGTACTCCTGAGAACACCAAGTTGTGTGATTTTACTAGCACCAATAACAATGATTTTATCTGCACTCCTATTGCGCCACCTGCTCCTGAGGCAATTTTTTATGAGATTAAACCTGCTTTGTTGAATCTTGTTATGAAAGAGCAATTTTCTGGTGCTAGTACTGATGCTGCTGCAGCTCATCTCAACAATTTTGTTGAGCTATGTGAGATGCAGAAGTACAAGGATGTAGATGGTGATATTATTAAGCTTAAGTTGTTTCCTTTCTCTTTAAGAGGAAGAGCTAAGGATTGGTTGCTATCTTTGCCTAGAAATAGTATTGATTCTTGGGTTAAGTGTAAGGATGCTTTTGTTGGAAAATATTATCCTCCTGCTAAGATTATAGCTTTGAGAAGTGATATTATGAAGTTTAGAGAGTTTAATAATGAACATGTTGCTCAAGCCAGGGAAAGAATGAAATCTATGATAAAGAATTGTCCCACTCATGGACTGACTGCTTGGATGATTATCCAAACCTTTTATGCAGGACTAAATTTTTCTTCAAGAAATATTTTGGATTCAGCTGCTGGAGGTACTTTTATGTCCATCACCTTGGGCGCCGCAACAAAGCTTCTTGATAATATGATGGTAAATTATTCCGAGTGGCACACCGAGAGAGCTCCACAAGGTAAGAAGGTAAATTCTGTTGAAGAAACCTCTTCCTTGAGTGATAAGATTGATACTATTATGGCTATGCTTGTTAATGATAGATCTCATGTTGATCCTCATAATGTTCCTTTAGCCTCTTTGGTTTCTCAAGAAGAGCATGTTGATGTAAACTTCATTAGAAATAACAATTTCAATAACAGTGCTTATAGGAACAATTTTGCTAGCAACAATTATAGGTCGTATCCTTCTACCAATGGTAATGGTTATGGCAATTCTTATGGTAATTCCTCCAACAACACTAGGGGCGCGCCCTTTGAGTTTGAAGTCATGCTCAAGGACTTCATTAGTAAACAAACTGCTTTTAATAAGTCTGTTGAGGAAAAGTTGGGTAAAATTAATGTTCTTGCTTCTAAAGTTGATAGCCTTGCTCTTGATGTTGAACTTCTGAAACTAAAAGTTTTGCCTCATGATGTGAAAGAAAGCAAGACTTTGAATGCCATCCAGGTTAGAATTGATGAAAATGTTAGGATATTAGCAGAATTGCATGCTAGGTGGGAAAGAGAAGACGAGATGGCTAGAAATATGAAGGTTTGTACTATTACCACCTCTAGTGATGTTGTTTCAAATGCTAGCAATCCTCTTACTTTGATTGGTGTAGAGAAAACTCCTACTCCTTGTGCGAAAAAGCCTAAAACCGCAAAAACTTTTTCTACAAAAAGTGCTGAAATTTTTCGGAGTATGGGAGACAATAGCTCTACTTCTTTTAATGATTTTGATGTTGATGGTTGCAATATCTCCGAAGTAATTTTGTTCTTGCAAAAGCTTGCTTTGAGTCCTAATGCTAGTTCTATGAATGTTGCTTTTACAAAGCATATTACAAATGCTCTCATGCAAATTAGGGAAGAAAAGTTGAAACAAAAGGTTTCTATTCCCAAGAAGTTAGAAGATGGTTGGGAGCCCATCATTGATATGAATCTGAATGATTTTTATTGTCATGCTTTATGTGATCTTGGTGCAATCATTTCTATTATGCCTAGAAAAATTTATGATATGCTTGGTTTACCACCGCTTGGAAATTGTTATTTTGATGTTCCTCTTGCTGATGTTGCTAAGAAGAAAACCTTTGGGAAGGATTAATGATGTTCTTATTATGGTTAACAATAACCTTTTTCCCGTTGATTTCCTTGTTTTGGATGTTGAATGCAATGCTTCATGTCCTATTATTTTGGGAAGACCTTTTCTTAGAACAGTTGGTGCCATCATTGATATGAAGGAAGGCACCATTAAATATCAATTCCCACTCAAAAAAAGGTATGGAACACTTCCCTAGAAAGAGAAAGATTGTGTTTTGACTCTATTCTTAGAGCAAATTATGAACTTGATGCTTCATCGCTTGATATTACTTGATTTCCACCTTCTGCGTCTAGCTCAAAGGCGTTAAAGAAAAGCACTCTTGGGAGATAGCCCAATATTTTCTTTTCAGTACCTTTTCTTTTTGTTGAGTCTTAGAAGTTATTACTACTGTAATGACCTCTCCTTATCATTTTTATTTCGTTTTTGTGCCAAGAAGAACCTCTAATTGAAGGAAGGTAAGATTTGGGAAGTTGTTGTCCTGAAATAGATTTATGCGCTGCACCATAAAAATTAGTGAAAATTCTCAGAACGTCTTTTTGATCTGCGATTTATTGTGCACATGCCCTAGGTTATTTCAAAACTTTCATTAGTTTTGCACTTTTCGATTTGAGCAACAGAAGGTCCTTAGAAAAATCAATCTTTGTCAGCTGTTCTATTTTGACAGATTTCTGCCACTATTTCTGTTTGCCTCTCGATCGCTTTCTTTTTGAGTTCTTTTGATGACGGAACTTTTGAGGAAGTTGCTACAGTATTTTATGCTTTAATGGGTGTTATACTTGAGTTTAAAAGTGAATCAAAAGAGTAGATTTACTATCATGCTTACACTAATGTGGCTAATAGAATTGTGTGAATTTTTGTATGAAGGAAGTTTTGAAGTGTAGGGAAAGGAGAATGATGAGATGAGATGAAGTATGGACAAAAGCTCAAGCTTGGGGATGCCCATGTCACCCCAAGAAATATCCAAGAGGTACAAGCATCAAAGCTTGGGGATGCCCCGAGGCACCCCTTCTTCATCGGCAAAAATCAGGTCACCTTTCAAGACACTATATTTTTATTGCTTCGTAAACTATGCGTTTTTCTTGGAGCATCTTTACTTTTGCTTTCAGTTTTCTTTTGTTGTGTTTGCTGCAATAAATGGTTGGACCCCAATATGTTTCTTTTGGAGAAGACACACTCTGTTTTTCATTGCCAAGAACACTCTAGTTTTCACTCTTATCTTTCAACGAGTGTTCTCTTTTTCTAGTACTACGTTTAGCTTTCATTTTTCGCCTTGATTTTTTTTCAGATCTTGTTATATATTTGTATCAAGGTGTATTTAGACATCTGGTCTATGTTGGTTTTCATCTTTAAGAGTTGATTCAAAAAGATTGAATGGTGTTAGAAAAGAGAAAAAAGTTTCATGCCTATAGTGGTACAAATGGGAGCTTGTTTAGACTGTGGCTTAGACTTTTGCATGTCATGCTTGATGTTATTTTGATAATATGCTTAGTAGTTTTTGCTGTAGCATGACTTGTCTCAAATGACTGAGATTGCTTAATGTGCCTTTGAAAGAATCATGCATTGTTTTTATTATATGGGAGCATATTATTGTGGTTTTCTCCTTTGATGCTTTATTTGGGTTGACTTGGCGCATGCTTACACCATGTTTGACTTTAACAAGTCGCCATAAGCCTCTATGATCATTTGGTTTTTGACTTGTGATACCACTTTATGCTTCGGTTAATGATGTTTTGTCGCTATGCATGATTATGGCCGTTATTGCTCTCTTAGTTGGTCTCTCCCAGTCTTTTGCTAGCCTTTATTTTGTACCGAGAGGGAATACTTCTCGTGCATCCAACTCCCAAAAACCAAAGTTTCCAATGTGTCCACCATATCAACCTATTAGCAATTTGCTATTCAAGCACATTCGTCTTGCTTTTATCTATCCTTCAAATTAAACTTTTTGTGTTATGTGAAAATTAGTCAGTAAAGCTCTCATGAACCCGACGACACATTTACTTTCTTGCTTTTAATAAATTTGACCATTGTGGCTCTCTTATATTGATGTTATGCTTGCAAGTTGTAAGTTGGAAGTTAGCTCAGCCATGCCGTCATGGGGCACGCTTTCAACATTGCACTTACTCTCATTTAGTTGATATTATGATCTTTTATTTATGGATACCTGCGATGTGAAATAAGTTGGAAACTTGTGAGCTCATGGAGTTTGTATATGTGTTAGAGAAACGCGTGGGCCGCTAATCTAAGCCATGCATCATTCATGGTGGAAATTTACAGCATGCCCATAGTAGACATGCCCATAGTGGACATTCGACGACGCATCTCAAAATAAAAAGCTATACCCATGGTAAATAAAAGAGATGCCGAGATGTTCATTGTCTGTTTGTCTTGTCATTTTGATGTGGGCATGTTTCCATGTCATCGGGCAAGAGGTACCCCGTTGGCATTCTCGATGATACATGTATGCTTACAATGACAAGAACTTGCTTGGGACCTAAGTCAAGTAGCATGAGGTTTGGGTATTCGTACTTCACGGGACATAAGATTTTCAACTTATGATTTGTTAAGCATATGCTTCATAATTGTACTCGCATTAACCTTAACCACTCAAGATGCCTATGATGGGGGCAATGAGAGCTCAAAGCTAGTAAGTATCATAATTTTGGAGGTTTATAAAACTTGCAGTCACTGCTTTCCTCTGCGAAGGGTCTTTCTTTTACTTTTATGTTGAGTCTCTACCTTCTACCTTTATGCACCATCTAAGAGAGCATAGTTGTCATTCTGAGTATAATGTGCATAGTCCCAAAATTTATTATTGATTGATTCATGATTATGGTTTTGCTTGTTCTTAAATTATTTGTATCTAGTCACCCTCTTAAACTTGAAGGTGTCCTATGCATTTATGTTTTGCTACTCCATGAAGGACAAGCTGAAAACCACTTTGCTATGTTTTTCTATATGCTTGAAACACACACTTGACTTTCAGTGCATTATTACTCATGATCTCTTTATTTGTGTTAATTTTCATGTTATAACATGGTTGCTAAGTTTTATTGTCAAGATTATGTCTTTTATGCCCATGTTTATAGTACTTTGATCTCAGAACTCAATGCTTTACATCGTTTGATCAAGATTGTGTTGGTGCATGTCATCTCAAAAATTATTGTTTTGTTATCACTTACCTACTCGAGGACGAGCAGGAGTTAAGCTTGGGGATGCTTGATACGTCTCAAACGTATCTATAATTTTTGATGCTTCATGCTTGTTTATGCACCATTTGCTTTATGTTTTGTTACAATTCGTGGCGTTTTTCTGCATATTCCGGAACTAACCTATTAACGAGATGCCACAGTGCCAGTTCCCTGTTTTCTGCTATTTTTGTGTTTCAAAAAAGCTACACAGAAAATATTCTCGAAATTGGACGAAACAAAAGCCGAAGTTCCTATTTTTCCCGACACAAGACGGAGTCCAAAGCAGAGACGAAGGGGAGCCAGGGGCCAGCCACACCATAGGGCGGCGCGGCCAGCCCCTGGCCCGCGCCACCAGGTGGTGGGGCCACCTGGCCCACCTCCTGACGCCGCCCTTCCGCCTATATATTCTCCTCGTCGGGAAAACCTAAGGCCCGATCAATTTTCCACGAAACATACTGCAAGCCACCGCCATCGTTGATGCGAGATCGGGAGGGTCCAGAATCTCTTCTCGGCACCCTGCTGGAGAGGGGAATCACCACCGTAGGCCTTATTCGTCACCATGCCTACCTCCAGAGTGATGTGTGAGTAGTCTACCTTGGACTACGTATCCATAGCAGTAGCTAGATAGTTGTCCTCTCCTATATGCGCTTCATGTTTAGATCTTGTGAGTTGCCTATCATTGATCAAGATCATTGTTGTGTAGTTATATATGTTGTGTTTGTTGGGATCCAATGAATATTGATACTTTGTCAAGTTAACTTATTGATTTATCATCTCTATGTTGTTTATGATCTTGCATGCTCTCCGTTGCTAGTAGATATCTTGGTCGGGTAGATGCTAGTGACTCCAAGAGGGAGTATTTATGCTCGATAATGGGTTCATGCCTCTAGTAATCTGGGGGAGTGACAAAAACCTCTAAGGTTGTAGATGTGCTGTTGCTACTAGGGAGAAAACAACAATCTTGTGTTCAAGGACATTTGTATTGTTTACATTACACACTTTGCTTAAGGCGATAATCTGTTGCTTGCAACTTTATACCCAACGATTGCTCGGACGACATCCGGCGGGTGGATTATTGGTCATAGATGCAGTTGGATTACGGTCTATGTATTATGTTGTAATGTCCAAGTGAATTTCATAGTGATCCTCATGACATTTGTATGCTTGTTTTATTCTATCAATTGCCCAACTGTAATTTGTTTACCCAACATGTTATTTATCTTATGGAGAGACACTTCTAGTAAAATATGGACCCCGGTTCATTCTTTTACATTCTTATTACCGTTTACTATTTACTCGCTTTATTTACATTCTCGCAAACTACTATCTTTTACCACACGATACGTTTAATTCTTTGTTTAAAGCAAACCGGTGAGATTGACAACCTTACTGTAAGTTGGGGCAAAGTACTTTGGTTGTATTGTGTGCAGGTTCTACGTTGCTGCTGGTGCAAAGCTACGCCCCAGATAAGGCGCCATATATAAATTGTCTGGAGCTGTCGCGAAGCTAGCGAGCATCAACCTTCAGAAGTTGGTTCTTTCTCCTACTGGTTTGATAAACCTTGGTTTTATACTGAGGGAAGACTTGCTGCTGTGCTCATCATACCTTCCTCTTGGGGTTCCCAACTGGGCGGTCATCTACACGCCATCACCCATCTTCACCATTTTCGCTCTGTGCGCAACCTTCTTGACGGGCATGCGAGGGTGAAACGCTCGGGGGTTGCAAGGAGGAAGCAAGCGCGAGGAAAAAGAAGCAGCGACGGCGGCAGAGGAATAGCAAACTGGTAAACAGTAAAAACACAAGTCCCTCCATATACAAAGCTTCTACAGGAAGAAACATGGGCCACGACATGGCACGCAAAGCGGAAGCGGCAAGCCCACTAACGAGCGGAAAATTTGGGAAATTACTGCGCTGCCCATGTGCAACGGTCAGCGTCCAGTCAAATCATCGCAGAGAATGACTCCATCAATGACTTCACGAATATCAAACAAAGTCGACAAAATTACAAGTCCAAGAAACAATTTGAGACTATGATTGTCTCCAAGGAACCCACCCATAGCCTCGGGGGCTACTCTTATCAGAAGCATAGATCACCTACTCAACAAAACGAAAAGAAACCTATTTTTTTTGCAGGATATGACGATGCAAGAATAGCAAGGAGCAAATATTTTTTGAGTCTATACCCAGACATTTTTTGTTCGGCTATAGCCTCGGGGGCTACTCCCATCGGGAGCGCTAGTCGCACACCCGACGAAATTACAGATTATGAGAGTTATGAAGCAGGAGTTGAAGTGCATTGTTGAATACCTTGTCAAAAGAAGAACCCCAGACACAAACTACTTGTTCAGTCACTCCCATCGGGAGGGGTTTTCAATTAACCAAAGATTATGCAACCCCGGAGATTTGGGATGTTGAAACAGTCAAACAAGGCTAAAAGTGATTAAAAATATGATTCTCGAGTTGCATCATCGCGACAAAACATGAATATCGTGATTGTAATAGATCATGAAGGTAAGACCCCAGGATCCGTCCTGTGTGGCCTAGTATACGCACCTGAATGCGCTCTGCTAGTAATTTTCCATATCTACGATGCGAAGAAAAATCCCGGTGAACGCACTGGGTACCCTAAGAATTACTCGAATCCTTTCTTTGTAAGTCCTAAATGCGGCAAAAGATTGGGTTAGACCAGGTACTAGACTCAAGTCCCGGGGCTTAAGTCTGAAGTAGGTAGCAAGTTTCTGCTCCGGTAGTTAACTGGTTTCCTGGTCCGTCAGAGAAGCCATGCTTGTTAACCAAAATCCCCTTGAGAAATAAAATAATATGAGTTGTTTAAATGAGTACAGGAAAAAGAAGAAGTCAAAGATTGATCAAGTCGAAGATATAAAGATTTGAGATTCAACCCGAATCTATAATTATGGTAGAATCTCGGGGGCTACTGACAAGGGTATAGCTAATAGAGCCCATTATTTTTATACCCCCGAGGCCCGTTAAGATAGGCCCAGTCATATGCATAGTCAAAATATGAGTTGATATCATATACGGACACTGTAATTTGTATTGAACCCGACCGGATCCTTGAGACCTAGCCACCTATATATAGGGGGCAGGAGAGGCCGGCCAGGGACAGATTGAGATTGAGCCGATTGAGTACCATGCTTATTCTCGATACACGCATAATCACGCCTTGTTTGACTGATCTTTACCTTCGAGTTCATCCGACGCCCTCTTCCCCCGATCCTAAGTCCTTCATCTAGGACATTTGTCGAGTTAACCCTCGTCACTCTCTCTTTTGAATGCTTGCTTAAATAAGTGGTGATTCGTATTTATATGACAGATACACTTGCTCATGTTAGACCCCATAAGATTTGAATTAGAGCTTTAATGCACCTTGTTTAAATCTTTAACGAGCATGTGATAAGTTTTGTGATCCTCTAGAAAACATAGCCATGATTTCTATACTTGATATGACTAAAAAAATGATAATATGTGTATGATGATAATGAGAAAGTTTCCCATAGCTTGAGTGAAGTTTAATTGTTTTGAGGGTTTAGCCCCGGAGACACTCAATCCCATAAATTTAATGATAGACTTGATAGCACTCTCTAAAGGATTTGTTTGAAGAAACCAATGTTTAGCGGTAATTGAGATGCATGCCAAAATTTGACTTATTGATTAAAGTATGATATAGCTTTATGCATGTCTGCAACACTATCGCACTCCATGGGATGCTAACAATTTCGTTGGCCTACGAACGATCTTAATGGAGGAAACTCCTAGATTTTGGCTATGAGTTGATTAAACATTTGTAGCAGCAATGCTATAATAGGTAAGAGTATTGGCATTCTCATGGGTTTGTGTTACAAGTAAAAGTTGGAACACTCCTGTGATCACTATGAGAAATCTTTATTATTAAAGCCAAATAAAACTTGGTGGCGGTCACGAGTATCATTCCAAGCCTACACAATCTGATTAAACTCACTAAAGATTTGGCATCATCTCATTACTTAAAAAGTGAAGGCTTTAAAAAGACAAAGAATGGAAAGGAAGTGTTTGATTAGCCTTAAATTATTGATATGGGTGATCCAAATGCTATCCTTCTTTTAACATGATCTCTCACTCTTGATTACATTTTTACCTCACAAAGGTGAGAATACAAAATACAATGAAAAATGCAATATAGGAGGATCACAAGTTGCAAGCTAGATTTACTTTTGACAAGATATTTTAGATTTATGAATCAAATGTATCTATATAAGTTTTAGTGTGTATATTTGAGTGAACAGACACACTAAAAAATGTCTAGATACATTTGCTTCACGAAGCTAAAATATATTATATTTATAAATAGAAGGAGTACAAAATTGCCAAACTTTGAGTCAACAAAGTGCCGAGGAAAACCGACATTGCGAGTACCGTGTTTTTCTTCATCATTTTTTTCGTCAGGTCATCTCAAACTTGTCCTAAATAAACTTTGTCAAACCTTTACGAAAAGACGAGAAAACCAGAGCATATTGCGAGAGAACTAAAATCCCAAGGGGCTACCTCTATATAAATAAAGCCCCCCGCCTTCCTCTAGGGTTTTCAGCCGTCTTATCCCCACCAACAACTTGCGCGTCGCCGCCTCCACCCTAACCCTAGTTACCCCGCCGCCGCCCGCCATGGCCGACGACCACTACTCCTCCAAGCGCAAGTATGACGACCCATCCCCGCCGCCGCGCCGCACCGGATTCTCTTCCGCCCCGCCGCCCGCCTCGCCACCTGCTGGCGTCGCTCCGGTTCCGTCATCGTACAACACCGTGCCGCCGCCTACCGACGAGATCCTGCTCGCGAAGCAGCGCGCGCAGGAGATCGCCGCTAGGCTCTTCAGCGCCGCAGAGGCGAAGCGCCCTCGCGTCGAGAACGGCGACGACGACGTCGGCGCCGGAGGAGGTGGTTCCCTGGGAGGTGGCGGCCGTATTGGCGGCGGCGGCCTCGGATTCTCTTCCTCAGCCGGTGGTGGTGAGTATCTGACCAATCTCGTGAATCCCCCTGTTAGATCGGGAGATCTGTTTTTTGTGTGTGTGTTCATGTGGTCTCGTAAATTCCCCTTCTGTTAAAGACCGCTGCTCCCCCCTACGATTCGCTCTTTGATTTGGCTGCTGGATCGAGAGATCTATAAGGCTGAGCAGCTGCGATGCTCAAATTTTCGAGTTCCTGTGCGACTCAGGCGATTTTCGCTTGTTCAGGAATTTATTGTGAATTTACGAGACCACGATGGCGTTATCAGAGTAGGGACGCCTTTCTTGCAATCGATAACAATGGAGCTCACAATATGGACATCTACAATAAGAGTTTGCTACTAATTTGTTAACAAGCACAAACGATTGAACGTCCTTTGTTCAAAACAACCTTTATATGGTGTCAACTGGTTAGCAGATTGCTGAAAGCAAATCTCATGTGTAGACGAGCACTATTATTCTTAGTTTAGTTCTGCTGGTTACTTTTGTTCTATCCTAGCCTCCCGTATTTCTTTATTGGAACCTACCTGTTGCAGCACGTTAGATGCAGTATATCATGTATTGAACTGTTGTCGAATCCATGACATCGATATTGCTAAATGACACTATACCCTGTTGGGTTCTTTTTTTTTCTTTTATTTAAGTTAATGCACTAATGTAATTAAGAAAGTAGTATGAATAAAGTAGTATGAATTAGAATGAGATTATGGATATTTATTTTATTTGTTTTGAGTAGGCTCCCCTTGGGGGAGAAATTATGCCTGCCGTCCCAGCTCAGTCAGCTCTCAATTTTCACTAACCATGAACAGCGTAGAGTGAAATATACTATCTGATTATGCTATGTTGATATTTTTTACTGCAATATTTCTCTTAACTGTGAATATATTAATTTGTTACTGAACGTCTTGAAAATCTTTCTGCTCTGCTTTTTTGGTTATAATTTTTTTATAGCGTGTGCACTTCACGGATGCAGCTATCATTAATTAATATATAATGAGTGGCTGTTCTCTTTTCAGGACATGGTTCTACCATCCCACCCTTATCTTCTCAAGGAAGTACTCATCAGTATTCCTCATATGGTGGATACCAGAGTGGCAGTACAACCAAAAAGATTGATATCCCGAATGGAAGGGTATGCTACTTTATATTTTGCTTGTCCAGATGTTGGATTCATGATGATGCTACAGTGTTGCGTGAAGTTGTTTGGTTGCTCTGTTGTTTGATAATTTTTATTCCATGTGTTTAGGTTGGTGTTATCATTGGAAAATCTGGGGAAACTATAAAACATCTCCAACTTCAGTCAGGAGCGAAGATCCAAGTAACAAGAGACATGGATGTTCAGCCTGGCTCACAGACAAGATCGGTTGATCTTTCTGGCACTCCTGATCAGATAAGCAGAGCTGAGCAGCTGATAAATGATGTTCTGGCAGAGGTATTTCTTGTTTTGCCTGTTAAGCACAACCTACATGTAGTTTTGCATCCATCTGATCAACATACTTTTCATGTACCTTCTGCAGGCTGATGCTGGCGCATCTGGCACTGTCTCTAATAGGAAGTACAATGCACCTCAACCAGGCTCTGAGCAATTCCAAATGCAGATTGCTAACAACAAGGTAACTCGGCTGCTTTCTCATAGCTAAACTGTCAACATGTCATTGTATAATGTCGCTTCCTGCAAGATTATAGCAGTGAGCTCTCTTGTCAGTGCTGCAGCTGTCATTGTCCGTGAACTTGAGCTCCTTTGGCATAATGAAAGCTCACTCTCTTTTCCTTCTTAGGTGGGTCTTGTTATTGGGAAGGGCGGTGAGACTATTAAATCAATGCAGGCCAAATCTGGAGCTCGTATACAGGTTTGTACTCTTGTGTATGCCCTAGCAAGTAAAACCAACTCCCATTTTGATTGTAATAAATTGGAACAACTCATGTTCCTGTCTTTTGAAGTTTCTCAGTCTGACTGTTGATGTTTTACCATTCCATCCATGTGTTCTGTGACATGAGAATGATATATTTGTTAGATATCGGACTCCTTACCCTGTGTCTTTGTTTGTATATTTTTTTGTGGGGTTTCTTTGTATATTGTTATTATTATCATAATCACCATCTTTGTTTTTTTACTTATATGTATATATTTGCAGGTCATTCCTTTGCATTTGCCCCCTGGTGATCCTGCAACTGAAAGAACACTGTATATTGACGGCACTACGGAGCAAATTGAAATTGCAAAGCAGCTCGTTAGTGAGGTTACCAGTGAGGTAAGCATTTCTTTTCTTGTTATATGCTACTTACCAGTCGCTTTGTTATTTATCTGTCTTGTTAAAATATTTCTGGTTTGATTCTTATCTTTTATGTTATTGTGTATTGTGTCATTTTATCATTTCCCTACTTGACCAACCTTTTCCATAATTTTTTTTGAAGATCTATCCTTTTTATGCCTCTATGGTACCCTGTGTTCCAGCAGTGCATGTCCTAAATGTAAAATTCAGTCTAGTCATAAAAACAAATTAGTACTGGCGGCAATAACTTTGCTTGACACATTAAGAGTATCAGTGTATGGCTTGTTGCAGCTCTGAGATGTGCAGAAATGCACAACCAGTCTGCTGCTTCGTTATTAATTAGCAACTGAATACTTTATGCTTTCAAAAATTGAAATAATAGCGAATTCATAGCATTTCAGTTGACATAACTCCCTGTTACCATGATATTATTTTGGGAATGTGGTTTTCTATATGTTGTCTACATATCATACATGTGCTTGTGGCGCTATACATATATCCCAGGGTATATTGTCGTTTGATCACTCCGTTGACATAAAGCCAAATTAGTGTCGGTAACTAGTTTTGAGGACTGCTCAGATCTATCCTGGAGATCAGGTTTGTCGCTACATAATGTAAATATACTCGATGCTGCTGGTTAAAAGCTAAAATTATGAGCTGATAGAATGTATGTGACTTCCATGATCTGATCTCATATATCTGGTCATGTACCTCCCATATTAGCATTTGCTATTGCTGTACCTGGGATAGTATATTTAATTCCTTTAACCAGGTGGCCAGTCTCTTGACATCAATTTTGGGTTGTTCAACTTTTTACTCAGTCTGGAGGCTGGATGTGAATCTTTTCTGGAATTATTGCCCTTGTTCCTTTCCTGATGTTATTTTGAGCCCACTTTATCTATTGCTA
The DNA here is from genome assembly GCA_007115705.1 of Dactylis glomerata. Classification (NCBI taxonomy): domain Eukaryota; kingdom Viridiplantae; phylum Streptophyta; class Magnoliopsida; order Poales; family Poaceae; genus Dactylis; species Dactylis glomerata. The sequence continues at coordinate 631,533 of QXEO01001137.1, read as the reverse complement.
ACACCACCACCTTGGAGCAGCTTGTAAAACTACTTGTGAATATTATACAGTGTGGATTAGTCTTTTAATTAAATTTTGTAGATTCTATCTCAAGTTTAGATTTTGTAATAATATTATGCATAATATCTTGCAAGAAGCTATTTATGTGTAGTTTTGCCTGCATATTTTCTCCCCCTGTGCCTTTTCAGGTTACCACGACCAAGCTCCTTAAAAAACATGGCTTATATGCCTCCTTTGATACTATTTTTGCTTATTAGTATATAACATTGTCATCAAAGACTTATCAAAACTATTACTGTGTATTGTGTCATTTGGCAATGAATAATAGAGTTCCCCATATTAAGAAACTTGCTGCCACCGTACATTATTATTGATTTGTCAACATGTATAAACTGCATGGCAATCTTTTATTGCTATTCAATATATGTGTTTGTCTAGCTGCCCAATCTTCATTAGCTCCCATAGTTTTGCACATGGGAGACGCTAGATGGGCATCACCAAAATTGCTTGAGAATCTTTCTCGGTGAGTTGCTTCCTCATTTTTCTTGGTGGTTCTGGAATTTCAACATATGTTACTTTGCTACGTTCTTGCATATGATTTGTCTGTTTTGTTTTTACAACCTCTATTTTATGCATAGTACATTGTATGTTTTGTTCTATACATATACAGATGTGCAAACTGTATTTTTGCAGAATCGTGCCAGAAACCCAATGTCAGGTGGCTATCCTCAGCAGGGCTATCGCCCTCCTCGTCCGCAGTCTAACTGGGCACCTGGTGCGCCAACAACACAGCAGCCTGGTTATGGTTACATGCAGCCTGGAGCTTACACTGGTGCGCCCCCACAGTATGGCCAGCAACCACCTTATGGTAGCTATCCTTCAGCATCTGGAGGTTACCAGACAGGGTGGGATCAGTCTTCAAACCAGCAACCTCAGCAGACTCCCCCTGGCACTGGATATGACTACTATAACCAACAGCAGCAACCCCAACAACAACCTGCACCAGGAACTGCCGCCCCTGCTGATGCTAGTACCTATAATTACAGCCAGCCTGCTACCTATGCCTCGCAAGGTTATGGCGATTCTACCTATTCTCAGCAGAGTGGTGGGCAGCAAGGTTATGACTACTCTGGTTATCAGAACCAAGGGCAGCAACAGCAAGCCTACTCTCAGCAGACTGGATATGATCAGCAAAGCTATGGCACAACTGGATATGGATCAGCAGCAAGCACAGCTCAGGATGGTTCTGCCCCTCCAAGCTATGGTGGTCCAGGTGGGGCTAGTCAAGCATCTCCAGGGAAGCAGGCTTCAACTCCAGCTACTGGAAGCAACCCTGGTTATTCTAGTCAACCACCTACCAGTGCTCCATCAAGCTACCCGGCACAAGGTTCTGCTCCTCAATCTGGATATGCCGCTCCACAGACACAGGCTGGCTATGGTGCCCAACCCCCGGCACAGGGCGGGTATGGCCAGGGCACGTATGGGCAGCCTCCTCAGGGTCAGAAACCACCTACATCTGCTCCTTATGGACAGGCACCACCTCCTGGATCTACTGCTCAGGCTGGATATGGGCAGTATGGTTATGGCCAGCCAGGCTATGGTGCACCGCCGCCTTACCCTGGTGCACCCCCTGCAAGCCACCCTGGCTATGGCCAGCAGCAGTCATACGGTGATCCTTATGGTAGCGGTAGTTATGGGCAGCCTCCGACATACTCTACTGAATCTTCCGCACCAGCTGCATCTCAAGACCAATCCACTGCTGCACCTGCGCCTAGCGCAACAAATGTTGCTCCTCCTGCTCCTGCTAACAGTGGTGGTGCTCAAACTTCGAGTTAAACTGTGTGCCTTCAGCTACATCTGTGAATTGCTCTCATCGCTCTGTTGAGTTTTTCTACCTTGGGAGAGTTTCATATTTAATATCGCATTTATGCCTTTTTGTTAATTTCAAGTTATGTCTACTTCGTTGTTACTGTCATCTATGAACTCGCGTGATCACTCTTCAGCCGTGTTGTACTTTAATTTAGACATCTGTATGTCACTCTTAAGAATGTGATCGAATTGGGTTGGATTATTTAAACATGGGAAAGTAATCATGTTTTATGTTAATTACCACAGCTGTGTAGACCATAAGAATGAGCAGTTTTTTTGCGGTTGGTGATGGAAAGTGGTGATATTTCCATTGTAATTTCAATCATATTAAAAATGTTAGTTTCATTACTTCTGTGTCTCGTGATATTTGTTTAGCTGGTAACACCATTTGCGAGCACATTTTGAATTATGTGCGTGCGTCCATGAGAACTGTACAGAACTGATACAACATCAGTGGTGTATCTCTCTATATGCAGAACACGTACACTGGTTGTACTTGGCAGCATATAACACGGTTTCGTCTTACTAGTGGCGAATAGCAAACTCTAAAAAATTCAATATTTGAACTTGAAAAAAATCAAAAAAATACCAGGGTGTAGTCTATGATTTATTCTACTAGAGCATGTCTAACAGCATCTGTAAAGGGGGCCAAACCCTCAAAATAACCGCTAGTTATGGGTTTTTGCTAAAAAAATGTCATAGATCAGCACCCTTAAACAACGGAAACGGTTAAAAAAATTTGAGGGCCGAACCCAGAATCCGTGTCCGGCCTGTAGAAACGAGGGTTTCGGATGCGGCCCGAACGCGGCCCATACTAGACGGTTCATTTTGCGCGCGAGAAGCTTCAGCTCCTTCGTCCCTTCCCGCTCGCCTGGCGCCCCCGCAGCCTCGCCCCCCCCCCCCGGCGCGGCCGGATCCCGACGGCATGGACCTCGATTCGACTCCGCAGCCCGCTGGTGGCAGTCCGGTGCTACATGTTTCTCCCGGGGCCGCCGGGGGTCTTCCGACCTCCGCCGACGTCGCGAAGATGGTGGCGGCCACGAGCGTGAACAAGAGGAAGAGGGCGGGTACGCACCTCATCCAGACTACGTCAACGACCGCCCCTGCCCCTGCGCCGCCTGCCGCCCCTGCCCCTGCGAAGCCAAAGAGGGTTCCCCGCACCAAAGTTCTTTCCGGTGGAGGCAAGGCGTTGAAGGTGAAGAAGCCGACTTCCCGCACTGGTCCCCCGCCGACCACTCCCTCTCCGCCTCCCGCCGCCTCCCCCGCCCCGAACCTGTTCGAGCCGATGGCCGAAAGGTATGTCTAATTTTCCCCTACTGCGCCGCATCTCAGCACGCATAATCTCATCCCTGAATTCGATTTTAGGTCCACTGCGCACGGTTCGTTCATGGAGATGTTGAACAACTCCTTTGTCGACACCGATTGTCCACCACTTGCTCCTTTCGGGGGTAACGACTCGAAGAATTTGCGAGGGGAGACCGAGGTTGAGACAGATGACGAGGAGACGAACGCCGACTGCGAGATGGAAGAGGTGACCGAGGTCGAGACGGGTAAAGTGAAGACGAGGAAGAAGAGAGCCATGAACTATACGGAGGTGGAGGATACAACTTTGTGCCGTGCTTGGGCACAAGTTGGATTGGACGCGGCGTCGGGCACGGATCAAACCGAGAAGCGGTATTGGCAGCGCATCGAGGACAGGTTTTGCCAGCTGATGCCGCAAGTGAAGCCTACTGTGTACCGCTCTTTCCGATCACTTCAAGGGCGTTGGGAGGTGATCAAGCCGGCTTGTAGCCGCTGGAGTGCTGCTATGGATGCGGTGACAATGAATCCTCCTAGTGGTTCCACTATTGATCAATATGTGAGTTTGTTTAACCCCACATCTTTACCAATCATGATCATTCGTTTGTTATATAACCTTCGTGATGCATTCGTAGGAGGGCTTTGCCCAAGAACGATACAAAGACATGGCCGGCAGCAAGGGCAGGAAGTTTCCCTTCAAGCATTGCCATGACGTTCTCAAGCATCTTCCCAAGTGGCAATTGAGGGACCAAGAAGGTGCAGTAAAGAAGGGGTCAATGAAGATGATGGATGATAGTGATGATGAAGGAGGAGTAAAGTGGGACAAGCCGGAGGGGTGCAAGAAAGCCAAGGAGAGGATAAAGATGGAGTCCAACTCATCGTTGCTAAGGGAGAAGTTTGATCAAATGGTACAAACCAAGGAGGCAATGACAATGAAAACATTGGAGGCCAAGCTTGCTATCACCGAGAAGAAGAAAGAGGTCAACTTGCAAAGGTGGAAGCCTTGCGAGAAGAAGCAAGGCAAAAGGCCGAGTTGGAGATGATGAAGATCAACGTGGAGAAGGATAAGGCAATCAAGGCATTGCTAGCCGAAGAGAAGGAGATTATGATGATGAACACGAAGGACATGAATGACCTGCAATTGGAGTGGTGGAAAGAGACCACCGTGGAGATCATGCAGAGAAGAAGGCTCCTTCGTCAAAGTGCAACCGGAGGTGCTTCGGTTGAGCATGGAGACAACTCCCAAGCTTGATTCTCCTTTGCTTGTTGGTAGACCTAAACTATGCATTTGCATTTACTGTGAACTGTTCTGTGTGTGCATTTGATGCGAACTATTATTTTGATTTTATGTTGAAACTGCTGTTCTGCATGAAAACCTGCCTAAAACCCTTTTTACGGGTCAGGGCGCATGTCGCGGAGATCAGCGTCCTTATTTGCAACCGGTAAAACAGAATATTCTGTTTTACAGGTTGCGAATAAGGGCGCTGATCTCCGCCGGCGATTTTGACCTCGTAAAAAGCGAGTTCGAGAGCCTGTACTCGGATTTTAAGGGCCGGGCGAATAAGGGTGCTGTTAGACATGCTCTGAGTGTATTATTTTATTATGTAATACCTTTTATTTTATCCTCGGTAAAAATAACAAAAAAATTCGGAATAAAATTTCTGATCTGGGTACATGTTTTAACTTTTGTCCATTTTATCTTTTTATTCGAGCGAACCTATATATTAAAAGATGTCTAGATACATTCACTTTATACAAAGCTAAAATATCTTATATTTCTAAACAGTATTATTTCATAGTAAAAATTTGCACTCTCATAGTGTATATCGTTGACTATATCCTTATTTTTTATTTTTTTTTAAACTTTAAAATGTCAATTTCACAAAAAATTGAAAAAAGGGCTCCAGGGAGGAGCATATGAGTCGTAGCAACAACAAAAAAGACGTCCACATATTATGAATGAATTTGCTCTTGAGCTTATCATCGGATAACATTAGTTGACAATAGAAAGGAAAGAATAAAGCAAATAAATCACTAAGATCGGGTACCACATTCCATAAACAGTTCTTAGAGCATCTGGAAAAAAAAGTAAGATCAGGAAGCATGTTCTCTTATTAAATCCATATAAACTTCAAAAGCATCACACCAGACACGCAAATATAAAAAACATTCATCACAATAGCTGCTGAACATTTGGTATAAGGATCATCTAAGTAATCGAGTTGTTATTTTCATGGTACTGTGTCCACTAAAGTGCTGTTTATTGGACTTGGGTAACTACCAGCATGTAAGATACCTTGGAACTTTCATGGTTGTTTAGAGAAAAAAGGCAGCTCTAAGACACATTTTGATTGAGAAAAGACACATCGAAAGATTGACCTTAGCACTGGATTTATCACACGTGCTTGGAGGCTATATAAAATATCCGTTGATTGATTAAACCAATAGATCAACACTTAGCACACGCGCTTGAAACTACATCTATCCTACCAGAAAACCACACATAAAATCTTTACGTAACGGCACATCGATGGGGTTGCTGCCTGCACCACAAGTCCTCATGAGGTGGCGGGAGCCTCTGTCGCCGAGGCCTTCCACTTGCAAGACGAGGCCTGCCTTAGTTGTCATGTCGGTTGGCACCCCCAACGACTTCCTCTCTCACGTGCACACTCATCCCTATTTTGCATGGGCAATGCGGCGTGGTAGTAGTAGATGGTCTTGATGCCGTCACCCACCGCAGGCTCAAGGTTGTGGATGAGGATATGGAGAAGAAGGGGATGATGTGGGGGAATGATCACATATGTCAACTACATGAGGGAGGGAGGGGTGACCATGAGACTACAATTTCTAACAATTTTCTTGATTTTTGGGAAAGGGTGTATAAAAATGTTCTCCAAAGTGTATTTTTTGTAAAATAATCAAATATGACAAGATTACTCTAGCAAGAAAGACAAACAAGCTAATCAAGGCTAAAAGTAAACTAAGCACAAATGAATCAGAGAAGACATAAATAATCAAAATGTAGGACCACAACGGCGTGACGATGGATCTCAATGTTGAAGTCCTTGGGAGACTCTAATCTCCCCTCGAGTGGTGGGGCAAGCAAATACCATAATGCTCAATAATGATCAAGCTTTTCTCTATGTGTGCTCACCAACAAACAATGCACTCTTCCAGTTTTGGAAGATCTTGTGGAGATTTTGGGCCTTTATATACTTTTCGGGGAAAATCCACAAGATAGATTGCTCCCAGATGACTCAAACTGTTTAGGATCATCGCAGTCCTAGGACAAATTCGTTGAAGAGCTTGGAGGGGGTCACAAATTGGCTCATTGGAATCACAGATCTAGCTTCGCTTGGATTTTAAACCATGTGGAAGGATGGTTAATATCTGAGCTATCAAGGTAGACAATAATGATTGGAACTTTGGAAGGACTAGCATGGTTGACTAGAGTGGGCGTGGTGAATATAGGCAACTAACAATTTTTGATGTTTAACCATACAAGTAAGTAAAGGCATGAGATGTATTCCCAAAGTTTCTTCCTTTTGAGGATGTATTCATAATGTTCCTTTCTTTTGAGGAGAAGTACGTATTCGTTGGAGAGATGTGACAACACAAATTTCACCAAGCAAAGAAAGCAAGTCCCTCCATACCAGCTAGCAGTCTTGTTTATGGAGTCCCCTTCTTTACCGAGTAAGGTTCCCGGGTGCCTATGTACCACGAAGGCACATCTTACTATCCTCGTGTTCAAGCCACAAAGGCAAGCACACAATCAACTAAGCAGTGCATAGGAACCCGATAAATATTTGATCATTGTTTCGTAGGTGCTGTGCTATTGGTGGTTACTTCTTGTTGTGATCGAAAATTTATGAGATTTTGATGATTAATTGTTGTACTGCATTTTGATGGTTAGCACATTTTTTTTCATATTTCGTATTTCTAAGGTCTATAAATCATTTTCCTGCTCGCATAAACGGTAAACACACCAGGAAACTAAATAGTACAAGTTATATATTGCACTATCGCAATTCAGAAGCATTGCATACTTTTTTTATCATACAACTGATAAAATAAGCTCAAACGACAGAAGTTGGAAAAGAACCGAGCCATAGTTTCTCTGGAGCTTATTTTCACTAGAGAGATAAGCTTAAGCCGTTTCTACACAAGCCGTCAGCCAAGAAAAACTGACCCTTTAGGCCTCGTTTGGTGGAAGTGGTTTTTAATGGTTTAGCGAGTATTATTTTGAGTGTATTTGGTGAAAACACGTGATTCAACCAAGCTGCCCTACCTACCTAGCTTTGCTAGAGAAGGATCAATCATGTACGCATGCGTTCTGGCACGGGTTCTTGCATGAGCCGGTAGCTGTAGGTCCACGCCCTCATAGCTATGGGTCCACGCGAGGGTGTAAGGGTATTTTACCCTTAACCATTATTTTGATTAACGATGACACACGAGCTAGTGACGATCTAATGTGTCTTACTAGTCTTACTTACAGGTTTTAGATTGTCATGGTTGGTGGAAGGAGTTGATAGACCCCCCATTTGTTTGAAGAGGCAGTAGTTTCTTTTTTGCCTTCTTTCCGTTCTTGAGTAATAGGAACACCGCACTATTAAGAGGGGTAAACTCGATGAGCTCAGTGGGAAGGTGACCTACTTTATTTATCCACATCCTACCACCCAAATAGCCTAAAACACTTTGACAAAGTTTGTAGGGAGAAGACCGTTTCGAACGCGTGCCTATGCCTCATATGAACCCTTCATCTAGTGCCCCTCCCATGCTTGATGAATTTAACTATTCCTATTGGAAGTCTTGCATGCGCTCTCATCTTAGGTGTGTTTGTGTGGAGCTTTGGGGCATCGTCGAGAATGGGTACACTCCTGTTGATGAGAAGCGCATGATGCCCAAAGAGAGAATTGAGTGTCAACTCAGCTCCACCGCTCTTGACAAGATTCGCCAAAGCTTAAAGCGTTAGGTGTATGATCAAGTCTCAAGCATTGAGTCCGCCAAGGAACTTTCGGAGAAGCTCTCGGTCAAGTTTGATGGGACATCGGCAATGCAAAAGACCAAGTATGAAGCTTCCAAACAAGACATGAACTTGTTTTGTATGAATGATGGGGAGTCGGTCAGACATGCCTACTCAAGACTCCAAGCCCTCAAGGAAAAGATCACTCTTCTTGGACGAAACACCATTTATGATGGCTTCCACATGAATGATAGCTTCATGAAGAACAAGTTCATTGAGATTGTGTCTATCGAATACAAGGAGTTGGCCTTCAATGTCACCTTCTTGGAACCTTGCCGCAAGATGACAGCAGATGATCTTGTTGGGTACTTTGTTGCTCATGACGATATGATTGCCAAGGCCAATAGAACCAAGGAGATTGTCCGTGCTATGAACAAGAAGCCATCGCTTGCTTTGAAGGCCAATGTCACTCAATCAAAGGCATGTGAAGCAAGCAAGCAAGAGAGAGTTGAAGAAGATCTTGAAGAAGAAGAATAGATGACTTCAACAAGTGAGCTAGATATTGATCTAGCCTTCTTCGCCAAGAAGTATGGAAAGCATTCCATGAAGAAGGGAAGTTTCATCCCAAAGGAGAAGAGAAGATCTTGCTACAATTGTGATGAGCCGGGGCACTTCTCCGACAGTTGCCCCTATGAGAAGAGACAAGACAAGCCGAAGTATGCAAAAGGTGTCAAGCCAAAGTTGAAGCCCAATCCTATCAACTTGAGGAACAAGAACAAGTTCAAGGACATCAAGGCTCTTGTAGGTGTTGAGTACACCTCCGATGTTGATGAAGAGGATAGTGATGAGGAGGACATGGTCGGAGTGGCCGGCTTGGATCTTGCCAAGCTCGGGTCTCTATTCAAGTACGACTACACCAAGGACTACGAGAGCTCCACCAAGAACTCTCCTCATAAATGCCTTATGGAAAAGGAGGCTAAGGTGATCCTCCCTTCCCAACCTCTTGTCCCATTAATGATGATATGGATGAAGAGGCTATACTTGTTGCCCTTTACAAGACTATGTGTTTTCTTTGTGGTGATGCTCATGCCCACTTCGAATATTTGATGGACACTATTGCTCAACACAATGAGTCGCTCGATGAAGCGAGATCCCATGTTGAAGATGGGGAACGGAGATTCAATCTCCTAGCACAAGAGCTAACCGAGGAGAAGAACACTAGTTTGTTTCTATCTCCACAAATTGAAACATATCAACTTGATAGAACTAAGGACATGGATACTATGGATAAAACTTTGTTAATGGCACAAGAACTTGATGCATCTAAGAAGGAGCTTGAAGTTGCTCATGCTTCTCTTACTAAGGATCTTGAGCACCTTGAAAGGGCTAACAAGCTAGTCAAGGATGAGCTCAATAGACTTAGAAAGAAATTTGAGGAACTTCAATCTATTCATGATGAGGTCCAAGGTTCCTCAAGTGTGCCCATAATTGTTGAGAATATTGCTTGTGCTACTAACTCTTCTCTAGAGCAAGCAATCCTTATTGAGGAAAATGCAAAGTTGAAGGTTCAACTTGAGAAAGAGCGCCTCACCTCTCCACAACTTGGGAAATCCCCTCATGATCTTTTTGCTCAACAAAAGGAGAGGACTCGTGGTCAAGGTCTTGGGTTCGACCCAAAGAAGAACAACAACTATGCCACTCCACCCAAGAAGATCAACTTTGTGAAGGAAGGGTACAAGGAGTATGATAATGGTAAGAAAGGTACTATGGGTGGGAATGCCAATAGAGGCAATGATAACCATAGCTTTGCGGGGAAGGCCAACCCATCCTATGTGTTGTGTAAGGACATAGATGGAAATGTATTTGCTAGATATGTTGGTCCTCATGATGGATATGCTTATAGATGGTACTCAATTTGGGTACCTAAATCTCTTGTTACTAATGCTAGGGGACCCATTACCCAATGGGCTCCTAAACCCAAGAATTGATTTTGTAGGGCTATTCCTCCGGTGGGCCAAAGTGGTTGTTTGATAGTGGATGCACTAATCATATGACCGAAGGAACAAAGGTGCTTGAGAAATTCGTTGAAGATGTAAACTCAACTCAATGCATCCTCTTTGGAGATAACTCAAAAGGAAAGGTATTGGGTCGAGGCAAGTTGGCAATCTCAAAGGACTTGTCCCTTGAGAATGCTATGCTTGTTGACACCCTTGGCTATAATCTTCTTTCAATTTTTCATCTTGCAAGCATTGGTTATAATTGCTATTTTACCTATAATTATGTGAAAGTCTTTAGGAGTGATAACCACAAATTGGTTTGTGTTGGACACGTTGAGGAAAACCTTTACGTGGTTGATTTCTCGAAAGATAGCATTTCCTCCTCAACATGTCTCATACCCAAGGTTGACGAGGGTTGGTGATGACCCACAAGTATAGGGGGTGTATCGTAGTACTTTTGATAAATAAGAGTGTCGAACCCAACGAGGTGCAGAAGGTGTTGACAAGCGGTTTTGATCAAGGATTCACTGTAAATACTAGCAAACTGGTTTTCTGGGGTATTTGGTAATGAAAGTAAATAAAGTACGAGTAAATAGAAGACAGTAATAATAATTGCTGCAAGTGGCCCAATCCTTTCTAGAGCAAAGGATAAGCCGGTTGTGTAACTTATGATTACCAAATGTTCCTGAGGACACACGGGAGTTTTTGTCGAGAGGTTTCGCTTCATGCTGCTAAGTAATCTTCATTGGTTTGATAAGTGTTATGGGGGTGAACCTGTGCTAGCGTACTACCCTTACTAGGACTAATACACACTTGTGATTATACCCCCTACAAGCATCCGCAAATACAAGAAAGTAATTAAGATAAATCTAACCACAGCCTTAAACTTTGAGATCCTACGCTCCCTCGTGCAATGGTTTCCTAATGGGAGTTTAGGTTTCTGTCGCTCCGGCAAACCCACAATTAGTAGCCAAATATACAATACATTCTACTAGGCCCATAAATGGTGAAGTATCATGTAGTCGACGTTCACATGACACCACTAGTAGAATAGCACCACAACATATAAATATCAAACCATTAAATACTACTCAACATAGTTTCACTACTAACATCTCGACTTCTCCCATGTCCTCAAGAACTAAACGAACTACTCACAAGACATCATATGGATCATGACCAGAGGTGAAATAATGGTAAATAACAATCTGAACATAAACCTTAATTCAACGGTTCCACTCAATAGCATCAACTACAAGAGTAATCAACATCGGGAAAGTTTCCCCTAAGAATTGGACAAGATTCAACCCAAGATGTTACAGCGGGATGGCGTGGTGATGGTGGAGATGAAGGTGCTGGTGATGATGATGATGGTGATGATGATCCCGATGAAGTCCAGCGCGATGGTGATGACGATGGCGACAATCTTCCCTCTCCAGGAAGGAATTTCCCCGGCAGATTTCTGCCTGCTGGAGAGCTTTTCTCTCTCGGTGTTTTCCGCCCCGCAAAGGCGGCAGTGTCTATCTCTGATCCCCCCTTGACTTAGGTTTTCAGGGACGACAATATACGCGAGGGGGTGATGGCAGGAGTGGGCCAGGGTGGCCTCACCCCAGGGCGGCGCGACCAGGGGTTGACCCGCACCACCTGGTGGTGTGGCCCCTGCTGCTCCTCTCGCTTCCTCCTTATGGCTACTTCCGTCTTCTAGTAATATATGAATTTTTGGGTATTTCCCTGGAATTGTTGATCTTCAGAAATATGGTGTCTTGACGGTCCTTTTTCCAGCAAAATCCTGACTTCGGCAGCAAGTTCTCCAATGATCATCAAACATGTAAAAACAGAGGAAACAACATAAGTATCACCTCTAAATATGAAATATATCAATGAATAACAGTAAATTATGATAAAGAATAGTGATGCAAAATGGACGTATCAACGCCCCCAAGCTTAGACCTCGCTTGTCCCCAAGCAAAAACTGAACTCGGTAAACATGACCACAGGTTTATGGAGTGAAGTGTTAATAAACAAAATACAGATAAGAAGCATCACATTTACCAAGGCACAAGTTATAATAGACAGCAACTTCCGTTCATATAATCTAGACTTGCAATAAGCAAAGGAAATCACAATAAAGATGCACAAGGTAAATCATGATTGGTGATGGTGTTGCCACGCAAAACTGCTGCGCGACACCACGATAACCGTCGTGCTTTCGTGACGACGAACGGATGATTTCCGAGCAAATCAACAAAGGATCCCCTCGTTTTCGTGGAGGAGAGACGACCGCTTTTCAGCGCAAAGCGGCAAAGATCAACCAAACCCTATGGCTGCTAGGGCATGGCGGAGAAGAACGATAAAGAGAGAACGATAAAGAGAAAATAGTACGTAAAAGTAGATGTGTTTTTGATGAATATCGATTGTGGATCTCCAATCGGCCAAGACCCTTTTATAACTGGGCGCTGGACTTCGCGTACAAGCAACGTGCATAAACAAAAGTCTTAAGCTGAAACCGATCAGGACTCTAGTGCGTATCAAAATTCCCAGGCCTAACCATGTTCACGTACAGATACTCTTGGGCCTAGCTAACTACACGGAACCATAAAATATCACGTCACAATGCTAATCACTCTGGAGAATAAACGACTAATCATGCATGTGATTTTCCTCAATCTTTTCTCTCACGTGACTTCACAACTTATATCCTCCAACAATCCAGCTTGATGAAGCCGGCCGGCGAAGACATGTCCTTGTCAGTAGCAGGTTAGCTCGTTGTATTGCAGACTCGTCCTCGACATTGGCGAATTAGCTCAATCTTGTACTGGTTAACTCCTAGAGCATGCAAATACCTGTTGCAATACTTGAACAAAATGCGACTGATTAACCCTATCAAATTAATTTGGCTCATAAATAGCTATTGGCCAAATTATGTATTTAACACATGCCCCCCTGTTTTTGGTACAAGGTATTTAGCAAAAACACTATAACAGTACCTTAGGACGATGTTGATCATCTCACCGGCCATATATCTTCTTAGGGCGATGTTCAAAGGAAACATCGGCCAAATTTTGCTTAGGGCGATACTTAAAATACTGTATCGGCCATGTTATCTTCAAGCCTCCTGCCACATGCTAGGATAATACATTTTCAGATATTTTCCATTGAGAGCTTTTGGTAATTTCTTCCCCTGCAAAGATTGTACAAAATATGAATTTCCAGGAACAATCTCTACAATTCTATATGGACCTTCCCAACTCGGCGACCATTTGCCGAATTTTCTGTCTTTAGTTCCAATAGGTAAAATCGTTTTCCATACTAAATCTCCTATTTGAAACAATTTTTCCTTAACCTTTTTATTATAAGCCTTAGCTACTCTTAATTTTTCCTTTTCAATTTCTCGCAAGGCTCTCAATCTTTCCTCAGGAACACTATCAAGCCTATCCATCATTAAATCATTATAATCTACAGCCGACAAATCATTTTGTCTGGCCACTCTAAGAGCTTGTAAATTAACTTCTACAGGCAACACTGCCTCCTGACCATATACCAGCTCATACGGTGTCACCTGAGTCGCACCATGCTTAGATATCCGATGAGCCCATAAGGCTTCCGAAAGCACTTCATGCCACCGTTTTGGATGCTCCTCAATTTTCTTCTTTATAAGCTTAATCAAAGTCTTGTTGCTAGATTCGGCCTATCCATTAGCTTGAGCATAATAAGGCGACGAATTTAACAATTTAATTCTAAGTGATTCGGCAAATTCACGAAATTGTTGTGACATAAAAGAAGATCCCTGATCAGTAGTCAAAGTTTGGGGAATGCCGAATCGATGAATAATATGTTCTAAGACGAAACTAATCACCTCCTTATGGGTCATATTTCTCAAAGGAACCGCTTCAGTCCATTTGGTAAAATAGTCTGTGGCTACTAGGACGAAGCGATGTCTTTTAGAAGATGAAGGGTGTATTTCACCAATAAAATCTAGACCCCATCCCCTAAATGGCCACGGCTTAATTATAGGATTCAACATAGCCGCGGGCGCTAACTGTATATTTCCAAATTTTTGACACGCTTCACACCCCTTATAGTATCTAAAACAATCTTCTAACAAAGTCGGCCAATAAAATCCCGCTCTTTTAACTAACCATCGCATCTTATGAGCCGACTGATGTGTCCCACATATTCCTTCATGCACTTCTCCCATAGCTATTTTAGATTGATCAGAATTCAGACACTTTAAAAATAACCCATCTACTGTTCGGCGATATAATTCATCATTTAGCAAAGTATATTTTAAAGCTTGTCGCCGAATTTTCCTATCTCTTGTCTGACTCGGATTTTTTAAGTAATTAACTAGTGGAACTCTCCAATCTTCAAGTTCTGAATTATTGTCTAAATCGGCTGTTTGTAGCTCCTGTACCGATTTGACACTACCATGTACTAAATACTGCTTGACCAAATCTGAACATGCAACACCACGCACCGAACTACTAATTGATAGATCGGTTTCATTTTTTATAGCAACAAGCATCGGTTTTTCTATCATAAAAAACTTCCCTCTGCTAATACAATAACCTGATGCCTGCTGTGCCAAATAATTAGCTCTTGAATTTTCTTCTCTAGGTATATGCTGTATAGTAAACGTATCTAGAGACTTAATTATATCTAAACATCGGTCCAAATAGCTATTTAGTAATCCATCAAAACACTGGAACTCGCCTTTTATTTGTTGGACTACCAGAAGCGAATCTCCATAAGCATCTATATCTTTTACACCCATGTCTACTAAAGTTTGCAAACCAAATAGCAAAGCCTCATACTCAGTCTGGTTATTAGTACAAGGATATTGTAAACGGACCGATGTTTCATAAACCATATTATTAGGTGAAATTAAAACATTACCGATGCCTTGTCCATCTCTACAAACCGATCCATCAAAATAAAGCTTCCATGGGCAAACACTAACATAATTTATACTTTCATCATCCTTAATCCTATGATCAACAATAAAATCGGCAATAACTTGACCTTTCATGGCATGCAGCGATTCATATGTTAAATCATATTCTATTAGTGCATAAGCCCACTTTCCAATCCTACCACTAAGAATTGGTTTTTCTAACATATGCTTAATCACGTCGGTTTGACAAGCTACTACACATGTACTAGAAAGCAAATAAGGCCGAAACTTGGTACATGCATAATATAAAGACAAGCATAGCTTTTCAATAAACACATACCGAGTTTCGGTGTCGAGCAAGCGACGACTTAGGTATGCAATGATATACTCCTTCCCGCCGTCTTCTTGCACCAACACCGCGCCGATCACTGTATCTTGTGCAGCAATATATAATCTGAACGGCACACCGGTCTTGGGCGCTCGCAATACCGGAGGACTTGACAAATATCTCTTTATATTATTAAAAGCCTCCCGCTGTTCTGCCCCCCAAGTAAATTCGGCTTCGTTCTTTAGCCGAAGTAAAGGAACAAACGATTCAATTTTCCCTGCAAGGTTAGATATGAATCGTCTCAAGTAATTAATTTTTCCTAGCAACTTTTGCACATCCTTTTTACATTCAGGCTCCTTCAACTTTCTAATTGACTCTATTTTTGTAGGATCAATTTCTATGCCTTGTTCATGAATAATGAAGCCTAAAAACTTTCCAGCCGACACTCCAAATGCACATTTAAGTGGATTCATTTTTAACCCATACCGGCGCATCCTTTCAAAAGCTAAACGCAAATCGGCTAAATGATGATCAAACCCATCCGATTTAACAACTATATCATCAATATATACTTCTAGTATAATACCAAGAAGATCATGAAAAATTAAATTTATAGCACGTTGGTATGTAGCGCCGGCATTTTTTAACCCAAATGTCATAACAACCCACTCAAACAAACCAACAAAACCCGGGCAACGAAAAGCAGTCTTTGACATATCTTGTTCGGCCATAAATATTTGATTATAACCAGCATTACCATCTAAAAAACTAATTACTCTATGTCCTGAAGCATCATTAATAAGCATGTCGGCAATAGGCATAGGATATTCATCTTTAGGAGTAGCTTTATTTAAATCTCTAAAATCAATGCAGACTCTAATCTTATTGGTGTTTTTCTTTTCAACATGCACAATATTAGAAATCCATTCGGCATATCTACATGGCCGAATAAAACCAGCTTTCATTAACCGATCAATCTCTTCTTTGATGCGGTCATATATCTCAGAATTGAAGTTTCTGCGAGGTTGCTTATGTGGCCTAAAACCAGATTTAATAGGTAATCTATGTTCAACTAATTCTCTACTCAAACCAGGCATCTCGGTATAATTCCAAGCAAAGCAATCAACAAATTCTTTAAGTAATGCACATACCTTGCTTTTCTGATCGGCTTCCATGTTAGCATTGATGAATGTAGGCCTCGCAACACTTCCATCACCAATATCTATCTCTTCAAGTGGGTCAGCCGATGAAAATCCTTGCCCAAGCTTCTCCATGTCATCTAAATCTTCAATTGTTTCATGCATATCGTTCTTTCCGGAACGATACTCCTCGGTGCGCTTTTGCAACCACTTAATACTATCGTCTTTACTCATCATTTATATAGATAAATCATTAAGCCGAGCTATGCTAGCCGGCTGTGCATTAATAGGTACAAAACCATCTTTACCAATATTGATATAATCATAGTCCGATAAATCCCTACCTGTCAAGCATCGCATCTCGCCGTGTTGCCAATCAACCGGCGCCTCTGTCAAAGCAATGCATGCAGAATTGTCCGCCTCAATAACCTCCACATCATCATCAACCCACTGAATTAAGCACTGATGTAGAGTAGATGGGATGCAGCAATTTGCATGAATCCAATCACGCCCCAAAAGAATATTATACCGGCCTTTGACATCAACCACAAAAAATGCAGTCGGCAATGTTTTGCTTCCAACTGTGAGCTCCATAGAAATAACTCCTTTAGCTTCAGACAATTCACCTGAGAAACCACTAAGTCCCATATTGGTCTTCATTAACTCGCTCTCTTTTTGGTTCAGTTTACAAAAGACCGAAAAAGGCATAATATTAACACCGGCACCGCCATCGACAAGCATGCGACCAATAGGCTTACCATCAATGTGTCCTCTGATGAACAATGGCTTTAGGTGCTGCTCGGGCTTCTCTGGCTTCTCGAATGTAGCATTTTTAGGACCAAGAACAAGTTCCGCAACTTCAACTTCGGGTGCACGAAATTCGGTAGGCAATGCAAACACCATATTAACCTCCATATCTGCAGGCACATCATCATTATTTTCCGAACCCTCATCAGACGATGTATCATCTGTAATTTTGTTTATCTCTTCTATAGTGCGCTCTTGCCATGTCTTCTGTGGAGCCAAATTATCATCTACATCAGCAACTCTATCATCCGCAAGTGTATCATCCGCAGTCTTAGTTTCCTCCACCGCAATGCGCTTCTCCCTCCAAATCTGTGTAGGCACCATGGGCTTATCTCGATTGAATTGATCCTCGCTTTTCTTCTCAGCAATCCCTTCCCTGATCTCTAATGTCCGCAGTCGCTGCACCCGCCTTTTCTGAGTATGTGTAAGTCCCGCCGGGCACCATTGAGGACCCGGTTTAGTACCCGGTGCAACTGACTTAATCATATTACTCCGTAAATACCTTGGCTTGTATATTGTTGGTCTTGGCGTAAACTCTCTGTACGTAGCCGATCGCATGTTCTGGTAATTAGATGGACCACCGGCCTCAAAATTCCTGTTGCCCCCAAATATTCCCTGCCTGTACTGACGTACTGTTGTCATTGGCGCAAACATTCTATCTCCGTCTGAGAAAGTTCTGTGCGAACTAAACATGCTACCACCTCTAATTTGCTGACTCCCACTATTGCTTGAATTCCAATGTTGTGTAGACATGCCAATACTAGATTTGAACCCATGTGGTGATGCATTATTGCATGTTCCTGCGCTAGTACTTGTCGTGGCTAAATTTGTAAGTGTACTAATTGAATCAGTCTTTGGACTAGCACTAGAAGACACCGTAGGTACTTCATCAACACCGTTCTGCAAGCCTAGCTCAGTACTGATACCCTTCTGAACTATACCAGGCTCTTGTCGCTGCAGCTGTATAATATTACCATCTGACTGAACCAAAGCTTTCTCTCTTTCAGTAGCATCTTTTATCTGAACTGAATCATTAGGACCGCTTGTTTCTGTACCACTTACAAAACCTTTAGCTGACTGATGTTTCCCAAGTTTCAGACTAGAAGCAACATTTAAATTTTCTGGACTCTCTAGGGTCTTAGCTTCAGCACGCCTCACCCACACCCGGTTGCGGTCGCCACCATAATTCTTGCCATCTGCACCACGTCTAGGCGATTGTCTATCTTGGACAATAATTGCGTCATGCGATCTAACCTCATGATCATTGAACCGAGCCCTTTTCTCATGCATGTCTTGTCTAAACCCAGGCTTCGACGGAATCCATCTCTGTGGAAAATAACCCGCTGGCCCTGTAGGATATGGTGCCCAAGGACTGAAACCCCACGGGGGAAACTGAGGATACATCGGAGGTGGACAACCCCAATATGCCGGTTCCATTGGAAAATAGGGCCGCTGATCATATGAATTTCCATACCAACGCTCATGCCCCCCAGGTCGAGTAGGAGATCTAGGACGCTTGTTACCTCCGAGCCGATTAAACACATTATCGGCCTTACGTGAAGTGTATTTCTCCAACAACATGCTAACTGTTGGCTTTGGCCTTGGAGCTTGCCTCTTCTTTTCATTAACTTTCCACTCTCCTAATACTGGATTTTTTGGCTTGATCATCCTTGGAGGAGCACTATCATCGACAACAATGTTTTTCCCTCTCGCAGACCCGGTCTGATCTGACCGAATAAGCACCTTTTTGTTCTCAAAATCAATTACATTGATAGGAAAAGGATCAGTATCGAGTTTCATCTTAGAACTTTCAGTGAATATCAATCGTCCGTCATCAATGGCCGATTGAACCTGTCGACGAAACACATTACAATCATTAGTAGCATGTGAAAAAGAATTATGCCACTTACAATAGGCCTTTCTACCCAATTTTTCTGGAGATGGTATTACATGACCTTCTCTCAATCTAATTAAATTTCCTTGCAGCAACATATCAAATATTTTATCACACTTGCTAATATCAAAAGTATATTTAATTTCCTCTCTTCTAGCAGGTGTGGGTTTCAAAGCAGGACATACAAAAGGTTTTGACTTAGATGACTGAACCCATTCGGCTACACATATGTCAACATCGTCTTCACTAGCCGAATCATCATTATACTCTAAAGCATTAATAGTGTGATTTTCCTTCTCCCTATTTCTATTTTCTTTAAACCGGCTGAATTGTTTAACATCTTTAGCTCGGTTCTCCTGTGCCAAAGCCTTTTGCAAAACTTGATTAAGATCTGAACATTGTTGCCCCTCTAATTTATCTTTAATATGAGTGAGTAGGCCCGAAAAAGCAAGATCAGCTAAATCTTTTTCGGCTATGTTCAAACTAAAACAACGGTTCTTGACATCTCTAAATCTCCTTATATAATCATGAACAGGCTCATTATATTTTTGCCTAACCATTGTTAAATCTGAAAGTCGAAGTTCAGTTTCACCGCTATAAAAATACTCATGAAACTTTTGCTCTAATTGTGCCCATGTCGAAATAGAATTAGGAGCAAGCGATGTAAACCAAGTGAATGCAGTACTAGACAAAGATAAAGGGAATAATTTTACCCTATAAACATCAGATGTACCAATTTCACTGCGTTGTGCTAAAAATTGTCCTACATGCTCAAAAGTAGATCTACCATCTTCCCCCGTAAATTTAACAAAATCCGGAATTCTAAAGCCACGAGGATATGGCGTCAAGTCAAAATATTTAGGATATGGTTTTTGATAAGCACGTGCTCTACCCTTAGGTTCCAAACCAAATTCCCTAAGTATACTAGCAATCTGATCTTTAATATTATCTGCGGGCTATGGAGAATTAAGTTGTGGAACAGGTGGAACATAAGTACGTGGTGGCATCTCCGGCATAGGATTTTGAGCATGCATAGTTTGCTGTGGAGATCCGTTAAAATATGAATCTGGTACCGGCCCATAAGGAACCCCGGTACCAATAGGTAGCAACGGTGGTATATTATATGCTACCGTCTGATAATTAGGCTGCTGAAAATTGATGTTTAAGCCTACACTTCGGTTATTGTTGTTATAATTTTGTGGAACCGAAGTCGAAACAATAGGAGCAGCAACGCTAGGTGTAAAATTATTGGTCGAACCGCTAGCATAATTGCGGCCACCTTGATTACTACTTTCGGCGATGTGAGGCTGCATAACATTAGCCGATGCAACAGGTGTATGCATATTATTTTGCAAATTAGCAAATCGGCTACTATCTAGAGGCATCAAATTTTTCTGAGAATTTTCATCATTTAATTGCAGCACTAAAGAGCGAACTTGACGAGGTAAACTAGTCTCAAATTGTCCCCTGATTTCGTCAAATTTACTAGCTATCTCAGTAACAGTACGCGTCGCTTTTGCCATATCATCACCATACTTACTAGCTACGGACACATCTATCAGATGAGCAATTTCTTCAGTATTACGTACCTTAGTGTCAGTAGCAGGAGGAGGGTTGGGTGTTGTTACCTTATTGACAGCGCCGCTCCTGGTCTTGGAGAATCCAGTCAACATCGACCTCAATGCCTCGGCCTTCTGCTCTTCAAGCTTTCGCTCGATCTCTAGCCGATCATCTTCGGACAGATCATCAAGTGTGACGGGGATGATGTTGTCCGGGTTGAGATCGCTTGCGTCCCTGAGATCGTTGTCCATCGTGTGCTTCTTCTTCTTCTTCCCCAGCGGAGTCGCCAATTGTGTTGCCACGCAAAACTGCTGCGCGACACCACGATAACCGTCGTGCTTTCGTGACGACGAATGGATGATTTCCGAGCAAATCAACAAAGGATCCCCTCGTTTTCGTGGAGGAGAGACGACCGCTTTTCAGCGCAAAGCGGCAAAGATCAACCAAACCCTATGGCTGCTAGGGCATGGCGGAGAAGAACGATAAAGAGAGAACGATAAAGAGAAAATAGTACGTAAAAGTAGATGTGTTTTTGATGAATATCGATTGTGGATCTCCAATCGGCCAAGACCCTTTTATAACTGGGCGCTGGACTTCGCGTACAAGCAACGTGCATAAACAAAAGTCTTAAGCTGAAACCGATCAGGACTCTAGTGCGTATCAAAATTCCCAGGCCTAACCATGTCCACGTACAGATACTCTTGGGCCTAGCTAACTACACGGAACCATAAAATATCACGTCACGATGCTAATCATTCTGGAGAATAAACGACTAATCATGCATGTGATTTTCCTCAATCTTTTCTCTCACGTGACTTCACAACTTATATCCTCCAACAATCCAGCTTGATGAAGCCGGCCGGCGAAGACATGTCCTTGTCAGTAGCAGGTTAGCTCGTTGTATTGCAGACTCGTCCTCGACATTGGCGAATTAGCTCAATCTTGTACTGGTTAACTCCTAGAGCATGCAAATACCTGTTGCAATACTTGAACAAAATGCGACTGATTAACCCTATCAAATTAATTTGGCTCATAAATAGCTATTGGCCAAATTATGTATTTAACAGATGGCAAACCCTTGTTCCTGGTCAGAGAACAATAAAAAAATAGACTTATTTTTGAACGGAGAATCTTATAACAGAGCTAATATAGCAAAAACCATATGCTCAATGAAACAAACTCTTTGCAATCATAGAAAGCTTTCAATGATATATTCTTTCAGATAAAAGCATTGTACTAAACAAAGAAAGATAGTAAACATGATTGAACAAATCAACATATGGGTGAGTGAAACATAACAACTCAAATGCTTGCTTGAGATAGAGGGGAATGGGTTGACTCAACATAAAAGTAAAAGATAGGCCCTTCGCAGAGGGAAACAGAGATTAAACATGTGCTAGAGCTTTTCATTTGTAAAACAGAGGTAAAAGTTGTTTTGAGAAGTGGTTGCTTCTGTCAACGACTAGCAATGGAGTTTTTGATATCTTCCATACTAAGCAAGTGAGAGCGGTTCTGAGATGTTGATTAATTGGCACAATTGTGCTCTTTTATAGCTTAGCACTCCTCCCCACTCTTTCCTTTCTCAAACCATGGCTAACCGATTCCATCGGGTGCCCACCAACTTTCACATACCATGGAGGAGTGCATTTTTCTTTTCTTTTCATTTTTTTAGATTATAATGGTCTGGCCAGCTCCCTTGCAAAATTAGTGATGAGCAGATGAAGCATGCAAGTCGAGGGGTACTCAATTTAGTATGGAAGATAACAAACCTAACCACTATGTCCTCATGAGCTAAAAATAGTGGCACAAAACGAGAAGTAGTTGAAAGTTTTTGAAAGGTAGCACATGAAAATTTACTTGGAATGGCTTGAAATACCACGCATAGGAATTTATAGTGGACTCTTTGGAAGTAACTTGGTTTTTGGGAATTGGATGCACGAGAAGTATTCCCTCTCAGTACAGGTTTTTGGCTAGCAAGGCTGGGTAGCAAGCATAAGAGTTGCATGAAACAAACAAACATACATGTGATAGAAACAATCATGCAAACTTCATTGAAAGTACAGACAATTTTAACTTGAGAATACTAATGCTTATAAGCCAATCATGAAGGAAAGCTGAAATGATGTATCTACTAACACTTCCTTCTTTTTCTACTCAAATCTCAAGGTAATGTTGCTACTGACCAGGCTAAGTTTGCCAAAACCAACTAGATTTACTCATGCTCCCAAAGTGATACCAATACTAATCAACAAGACTAATAATATGAGAAAGATTGTAAACTAAAATAAAATGTGCGGAAAGTAAATGATAAGACTTCGCATTAATATTTCTCAACCTCAACTCACACTAATGGATACATAGGTAACCAACTAAAGGAGGATACTTCCACACTGCAAACTATTCTATAAGATAACTTCTCTATTCATGATATGACTCTACTTTAAAAGTAAATGGGTAAAAGATAATGATGTGATACCGTGGCACTCCCCCAAGCTTGGAACAAACCAAGGGGATGCCAATACGAATGACAAATTACTCCTTCGGCGGTGGTGGTGAGATCATAATTGGGGCAAGGAAAATCTCTAGCATCCCGCGAAGCCTGATGTTTTCCTCTTGAAGTATCTCCACCTCCCTCTTCAAAACTCGGTACTTGGCACAAAACTCATCAGTGACCCGAAGAGTTTCTTCTGCTGCAGGGAAGGAGCTTAGATTTGGGACTGGTGGTATTGGTCCCTGCATATTACGAGAAAAAGCACGTCCAGCGTTAATTGATCCTACAAAAGTAGGATCTCCTCCCCTTGATTGTAACATCCCAAGATTTTATCAAATTTTGGGGGAAATTGCTTGCTTTTGTTTTGCTTGAGGTGATTGGAAATTCACAGGGATTTAAAAACTTTTTGAGTCTATTTGAAAGCTTTATTAGAAAACTATTTTAAACTTTCTATTATTTTCTTGAAGAACTTCTTTGAGAAAGATCAAGTATTCAAATACTATTCAAACCTATGCAAGCTTGCTTGCAAAAGATAGTTTTTCAAAATTTGCTTTATTCAATATGGATTGCTTTTCAAACCATAATTGAGTGTGTTTCTCAATCATTATTTTATAAACTAATATCTTACTGTTTTAAAAGAATCGAGTTCAAACTCTATTTCTATTAATTTATGCAAGCAAAGCCATTAGGCATAATTAAGATCTTTTATTAAAAACCCTGTTTTGGTTCTGAAAACATGTTTGATGTTTATTTAAAACCTTGCTGTGAATTTTACAAAAATTTATGCAAATGGTTTGGATTGATTTGAATCAAATTTGCAAATAATATGAAAGAAATAAGAAAACAGAAAAAGAAAAGGAGAAAAGAAATCGAAAAAGGATAAAAGGCCCTGAGGAACCTTTCGGCCCAGAACAGAAATGAGCCCACGGCCCACCTAGGGTTAAAACCCAAATCGGTACTCTCTCTCCCTTCTCCCGCTGACGATGGAGCCCACCTACCAGACTGACATGCCGGACCCCACCTGTCAGCATCATCACCTCCACCGTTTCCCCTTTCTCTCTGGAAACGGAAACTCGCCGGAGTTAATCCCGCACCATCACCGCGCACTAATTGGCCATCAAGAGCCTGCCTATAAAAGCCCCCAGATGTCCTCCGTCGACCCCCTTTCTTCTTCCAGCTCGAGGCGCCGCCGAATCGAAGAAATCGCTCGCCGGAGTCCGCAACATCTGCGAGCGTATCCGCTCGATTCCGGCTACTCTGGTGAGCCCGAGCCTCTCCCTCTTCTCCTATCTTCTTCTCCGTTATCTGGCGCACCCTCCTGACCATTTTCCCGATCTTCCCGTGTAGCAAATCGATGAAGGCTTCGTCATCTGCATCTCACCGACACCGCCTCCCTCTCCAGCCTCGCCTCGTCGCTGTTCTAGGAAGAATTCGACGCTGCCATTCACACTTACGAGCTCGCCATCATCTTCTGCGCACCGTCCAGTACTCCATAGCCGTTGCCGACCATCGGAACCTCGCCGCCGACGACCACCTGTACCGCACGTCGCTGGAGTTGACCACCATGGTGAGCACCACCTCCCACCTCTTCCCGTCCATCGGATCTAGATCCAGTGACTAGGATTAGATCACTTAGTGTAGGGGTATCTGTTGATCTGATCCGTCCAGATCTCATTTGATCTAACGTCCCACAACGTCGATCCGACCGAACCGGTTTGAGCCAATCAGATCACGCCGCGTGTCGGCTTCTGGTTTAAACAGAAGTTCGAATTAGAATTTGAAATCAGAATTGATCCAAATCTTCAGAAAATCATATCTTTTGATCTGTAGGACCAAAAATAACAAATGATATACCGTTGGAATCCTTGAAACATGTAGAATCCAGTAGTACAATAAAACTCCATATTTCATGGGTTCAATTTGAAACTATTTTCAAATGGGGACTGAACCTCCTGTTAGCGTGTTAAATTCATATCTTTAGTTCTGTCTATCCAAAAATTATGAGTTTGTAGTCCCTGGATTCCTCAGGACATGTAGGACACTCTGGAACCAGAAACTTTCAAACTTGAAATGTGCACACACTTTGTGCATTTAAATTTGTCCAAATCACCAATCTGATCACAATTTGAATTCTATAGCTTAATTTGGAATGATTCCAATTGCAGTGACTTTGTATTACTGCAAGCTATCCAGTAGCATCACTCACATAATTTCTTGAACCATGTCACAATTATGCAAATTCTAATATAAGAATTTGAGTATCCCTATATATATTAATTCTATTTCTATTTTAATCAATGTTTCCTTCTACCATAGCAAATCCTATATTTTTACCTAGTCATCAATGTTATCTAAACAACATCTTGATCAAGATCATAGTTACTTAGACCTATCTTGCTTAGTACCCACTTATTCAAATTACAAATGTGTCATTTGAGTAAAGTGTGATACTTTCAATCTTAGTTTCTACCTTTACTACTATGGTATTGATCAAATCAACATCATGGTACTTAACCCAATCCCATTTACTCATTAGGAACCTTAAGCCATGTTTCAAACATCATCTATACATATCCATTACCTATAGCCATTTACTCATGTCTACTCAATCTTAGCCTTGCATTGAACTATTCAATTTGCATTTGAGTTAATTGAGTAACTCCATGATTCATGAATCCTAGCCCATTGCTTAAGTGTAATATATACTATTTAAGAATAATTGTTGTTACACTTATTCAATAGTATTGCTATTGCACTATTTTGTCTCTTATGTGATTTACCCACATGAGATATTCCAAGATTCAATATGCTTTGATGAAGCATAAAGATTTCACTCATTATACTTTGTCTAATTCATATATATTCAAATTGCAATTGTGCTACTTGAGTAGAATATGAATTCATCCCAAACCTAGATCATATTAATGTGGAGTTGTTATAACCCGTACCATAGTATGTGTTATACACCATGTTGATCAATGAACCATTTGAGCCATGTCCTCAAATATCAACCATTCATACCCAATCCAATGCCCTCTCAAATTATATTGACCTTTCCCAACTAAGCTCTTAAATTCATATCTCACAATACATGATCTTTTACCTCATCCTTCTTGTCATAACATCTCAATAAAACTAAATTGTTAAACAAACACCTTTCAATTGTTTGTCTTACTTGTTTGTGTTGAATGGATTGTTTATAGTATGTTATTTTTCTTGTGCTAGTTGGTGCGAAGAACTACATGCTTAGTTGAAATAAGTGAAAACACCGTGACCTTCAAAAGGCAAGTGACACACATATCCCCTACCTATTTTATTACTGCATTAGTATGTTTCAGTAGTATGCATGATAGGTGAATTGATCAACTGTTTTATCAAATGCTTAGATCCTAGTAGTGTGTAGCTATCCTCAAACCCCACATGTTAGGATGCTAAATACTTTGAAAAATATTGATGCCATGCTATGATCACTTGATAAAGGTGTTTTGTGAACAAAATTAAGAACTTCAACTAAAATGAAACACCTGGGTGGATTGGTTTGATAAGAGGCGGCGAAGTAGGTGGGTTCTGGGACGCAAGCCTCGTCGAGAGGATGTGGGTTCAGAATGCCGCTCGGGATGGCCACCCAGGAACAAAGAGGTTACCATGTCTTCCATGCTTAGAGTGCTTCCAGTGCAGCCTTATGACATTATGGGCACTGTCTTGACTGATTAGATGTGGGAGTGCAACTTGTGTGCAAGAAGTGGCTGGTAGTTGAATTGTAGGTTGGGAACGGAGCTTGCTAAGTTAGTTGCCCTCTCCTTTTAAAAGGTCTCGTTTCATTTTATGTATGGGCATAAAATGAATCGTAAGGTGAAAGTGCACAACCCTTGCAAGGTGTCTAAACTAATCGATTAGCCGTGTCCTCGGTTATGGACAATTGAGTCTCTAGACATGGAATGTACGGAAGAATCTCATCACCGTTTCTGAATGACTAAAATCTGTCTAGAAACCCCTAGGAAGGAACTAAGGACCATGAACTCCGAGGGGTGGTGGTGCCTGAGGTTCCGACTTTGTTGAATTTCGCCCAGTGCTACATACCTAGCTAGTATGTGGTAGTTGGGGGTTATTTCGACCCTTGAAAATATAAAACTTTGAAAGAAGGTTATATGAAAGATTTATAGGATAAAATTGGCTTTATGCAAATCAGCCTATGAGATCCACTAGCCAAATATTCATGTAGATAGACTCCTCACAACATCCACCAAATATGTGTCATTTGCCAGTACATCATTGTACTGACCCCTTTGGGGCTGCATATTCAACGTGCAGGTTTTATTTTGAGTAAGGAACGAGGATTAGGATCTCGAGCTTACATTCCAACATGGCTGCCTGTGGCACGTGATGAAGATGGAGGCTCCTTGCCACCTTGTTTTTTTCCCGCTGTGTATCTGTAAGATTTAAATACTTTGTATCTGGATCCGCGTTGTAATCTTGATACTATGCAATGAATATTTCATTTTGTTCTGTGGTGCTATCATTGATCCAGGGAATAACACTTAACACAGATGTTCCACCTTGATCCAAAGGTCGGGGCACTACAAAATGGTATCAGAGCATAGTGTTGCCTGTAGGATCGAGACCCTAGGTTTGGACTAGACTAGGAAACCCAAAAATGATATCGAATGGATATCATTGCGTTTTGGATGTGTTTTGAAAATTTTATTGCCTTACAAGTACTATTTGTTTTATTTTCCTCGTAAGACTTATCACTTTCATTTACTTACACTGTTCTTCTTTCAAAATTTTAGATGACGTTCACCAAGCTGAAGGTTCCCTTTGACGATGACGACGAGCTGTTTAGTGACCAGCTTTCTCGCCTTTCTCGGATGCTGAACCTGTCACCTCCCACTTTTCGTGGTAGAGTGATACCCTGTGTGGTTCCCGAGATCGTCCGCTGGGAGATTGAGATCAGGATCGAGGGTCGTACCATTGGTACTCCCACGGAGACAGTGGTGTACTCGAGGATGTACCCAGGTTGGGAGACTGGTGTCATGATGGCCATGGAGGAGGCACTAGCTCGCATATGTGGTATGTACGTCCAGGAGATATCAGAGTTGGACAATTCCATCTACCAGTTCGGGAGACGCAACCACGAAGGATGGGCCTTGAGGACTCCAGGGCGTCGTGAGAATTTACCATGGACTGAGGTGCAGTTAGAGGACATGGGGTCCTATGCTTTCAACCTGGAAGACATGCTGCGCAGTGAGATGGATGCCACGGATGATGCCAAGTATCAACTTCTGCAGAAAGATGAGAAGATAGAGCAACTAGAGAACACGATATAGAAGCTGAAGGAGAAGAACAAATCCCTTGAGGCCGCCAATGATAAGCTGACAGGCAAGGTCGAGGATCAGGAGGCCCAGATTGTAGGCTTTCGAGGACAGTGCATTTATCTTCACCAGGACCTGATGAAGTATAAACCTTGGCCGCCCAAGAAAGGAACAACACCTACTGTGGGGAACAAGGAGTCGACCACGGAGCAGGTTGGAACAGAGTCTGAGAAGCCAGAGTCCTGCCAGCCCACCGTGGAGGAAGGTTCTGTGGAGAAGGTTCATGCGGTGCCACCTAGTCCTGTGGTGAAGTGACGCAAGACAGGGAACACTAGAGCATATCTTGCACAGTTCAAGTAGTGAGACCACCATCTTATGTAATAAATCGACGATCTTGTAATAGTTAGTCGTGCCACCTAGTGGTATGACCCTGTTAGACCTCGCTTTCCTAAAACTTGTAGTTTGACTTGTTTGTGCTTGAGGATCTATGTTTGATGTGATAATCCATGCTTTTAAATATTTGTTGCAATGTCTGTTAAAATTTTGTAGTAAGATGTTTTCTCTTGTCCTGCTGTGTTTGGGTAGGAATCTTCTTTAGATCTCTTCTGTCTAATCCTCATCTATGCTAATCTCTAAGCCTGTCCTAAAACCTGAACAGATGCAACCTCAACACACGAACAACCGCAACAACCCTCAGTTGGAGATGGCAATGCAACAGTTAGTTGAATCACATACAGGAATTACACGGATGATGACTCAGAATATGGCTAATCATGATAGTAAGGAATTACCTTTAGGAGTGCGACAAGTACTGGACGATCATTCACGAATAGTACAAATGATGTCCCTGATTGTGTCTAGTACCAATAACAGCCAGCCACAAGATGAGCATGGGGAGAAGCCAACAAAAGTTGATACTGAGATGATATGTCAAGCCTGTAAGAGATGCGGAGAAGTAGGGCACGCCTCTAAGGACTGTCATGAAGAGTGTCCCTACTGTGTCCTGAGTCACTCAATTGGAAAGTGTCCCATGACCCAAGTTACTTGTTTCCTATGTGAAGGAACCAATCATATTCCGGCCGAATGTAAGTTTTATTCCACGGTTCAACGCATGAATCAACAGGCCAAGGATAGAATGAGCCAACTGCCAGGAAAGACCCCTGGAGATGGAAGACTCAAAAGAAAGATGGAAGATAAAGTCATGGGGACAACACACAACCCTACCACTAAGTGTTGCTACTCATGTGAAGAAGAAGGACACTTGTCTAGAAATTGCTCGAAGAAACAAGAACGTTTTCCCACAACTGTAGTGGAATATGAAGTAAGAGATCTTCTAGCCCTAGAAAGACCTAAAAAGAAGAAGGACAACAGTAAGGTGATGTGCTTCAAATGCAAGGAGCTAGGACATTATGTGAGCAAATGTCCAGGAAGGTACAATAAAGTAAACATGCAAGATAGCGTGAAGAGAGACATCCGTTTGATCACTTGTTACAAGTGCAAATAAAAGGGACACTACTCGGATAAATGTTTAGAGAATGGGACTCCAAGACTTTAGTAAATTGGGATGACTGAAGGATGCCGCAGATACAAGGTGAAGACACAACAAAGTATGATCAACCTAGGAGTAATTTATATTTGGTTATTACCTGTAATAAATGAAGGAATAGACTTGTAAGCCCAATGAGTTACTCATGGAATGGAAGTAATTTTCTCCCAGATTCAGCAAGCTGAAAGTTTTACAACGCAAGAGTTATCGCCTTACGGCCGAGTTTGCGCAAAACCCTAGTTAGGAAACGATAGATTTTGTTTTCAAAATTTGAAACAGGATGCGGGAACTTGGTCCCAATTTCGACAAAACTTTGTTTAAAAACTAGTGAGGTTGACCAATAGTTAGAATACGAGGTTTGCAAAACCATGTATGAAGTAATGATTTGGGTGCAGGATGAATTGATCACCACTCCTACTACTCTTATTATTCGCTCTCGTAATGTTGGTTTTACATACCTAGAGAGACATACCTACAGGAGAGACGATGTCGCCAAACCATGACCTTAGGAGGGTAAATATGTTACACCCCTTATAGTGCGCCAGTGTGGCCAAAACGTAAGAATACGGTGAGGAACGACTACACGAATCAGAAGCGTTTCTCTCAGTGGACCTTAAATGCGAAGGCGGTTCAACTTCGGCTTCAATTCACCTCCCCGACTCTTCGTTTCGACTCCCCACGCGGCCTGTTCGACTACCTCCCTGAGCCTATAAGAGAGAGTTCACCCCTCTCCAGAGAGTCACAACAGAGACCGCCACCACCAACTATGAGATTGCCTCCTGATTCCAGAGCCCTACGCCACCGAAGTCTACCCCATCCCGACCTACGATGTTATGAGGCAACCCTCCAAATCCATGGAACTATTTTCCTGCCCATGAGAGCTTCGTTAGATCCCTTTTCCCTGAGAAGGAGTTCATCTTCGAGATATGATCAAGTTGTTCAACGCCTTTCAACAACTATGAAGACGGTTGCTAAAGGAATTCTTAAGGACCATCTGGTACCTGTGGCAAGTAGCACGACTTGCTCCGGTAACTTGAATGGGTTCAACAATGCTGGTTATAAGGCGACCTTCCGTCCCTTAAAGGTGCAAGTACCTCTTACAGAGTCTACCTTGTTTACCCCTATGAAATGCATGAGAAGCCCGCAGAGAGATGCCATCCTAACTCATAGGGATGTGTGGTCTCATCATGTCCGTGGGGCAAGCATGCGGTACTTGGCACTGGGTCATCTTTTGAGATTCTGTAATAAAAATCAGCTAAAAAGCAACAAGGAGTATGGTGTTGGCCTGTATGCTGTCCTGGCCTTGGTAAGGACCGACCAAGAAAAGGGTAGATACACATTCTTAGACGATGTGGACTACCTTGTTGAAGACAACGCGATGGATGATATCTGCCTATCATCGGAGTTGGATGGAACCCTTGGTGTGCCCACTTT
>QXEO01001136.1:0-56058 GCA_007115705.1 Dactylis glomerata | reverse complement strand
CGTGTTGAAGAATCTTGTAGTGTGGTATTCGAAGAGAATGACGGCTCCCAAGGGGGGCGAGATGTTGTTTCTTGTGATGTAGATGATGAAATACCTCGAGAAGCCATAGGAAGAATGGGCGTGGGATTTTTCCGCCCCATTGAGGGACACCTTGTGGCCGACCGGGAAGGACTATGCTCTACTCAAGTGGAGCCTTCATCTTCACAAGCTCAACAAGCCTCTCCCAAGGAAGCAACTAATGCACCAACCGAAGAACAAGACAAGGACCTTCATGAAGAAGAAGGGGCACCACCATCCTCTCCGGTTATCTCAACCGCCCCCAATTCTTCACAAGACCAAGATCAACCTACTCATGAAGATAATGATGATCAAGGTCAATTTGATGGTCAAGACGGGGACCAAAATGATCAAGATGATCAAGTGACTCCTCCAAGGTCAAATGAGGAGATCGAAGCCCGTCGCAAGAAAAGAGTTGAAAGGGATTTGGAACTTAAAGGTCATACCCTTGAGAGGGTTATTGGAGATTTAAGAAGCAAAGTGTCAACCCGGCGTCAATTGGCACAATTTAGCTCTCATCATGCTTATATCTCCATGGTTGAACCCAAGAAAGTATTTGAAGCACTTGAAGATCGGATTGGTTGGATGCTATGCATGAAGAACTCAACACTTCAAGCGCAATAATGTTTGGGTGGTTAGTAGAGAAGCCAAAGGAGTGCCGGAATGTGATTGGCACAAAGTGGATTTTCAAGAACAAGCAGATGAGCATGGAATTGTTGTGAGGAACAAGGCAAGATTGGTTGCTCAAGGTTTCTCTCAAGTTGAAGGAATTGACTTTGGAGAAACTTATGCTCCCGTGGCTCGCCTTGAGTCCATCCTTATCCTTCTTGCATATGCCACTCATCATAATTTAAGTTGCAACAAATGGATGTTAAGAGTGCATTTCTTAATGGTCCATTGAAAGAGGAAGTGTATGTTAAGCAACCCCCGGGGTTTGAGGATCTCAACTTTCCTAACCATGTCTACAAACTCCATAAGGCACTCTATGGCCTTAAACAAGCCCACGTGCGTGGTATGAGCACCTTAGGGAGTTGTTGGTAGACCGTGGGTTTGAAGTTGGGCAAATCGATCCTACTCTTTTTACGAAGAGGGTCAATGGGGAGCTTTTTGTATGCCAACTATATGTTGATGATATTATCTTTGGCTCTACTAACCAAGCTTTTAATGATGAATTTTCAAAGCTTATGACCGATAGGTTCGAGATGTCTATGATGGGCGAAATGAAGTTCTTTCTTGGTTTTGAAATCAAGCATTGAAAGAAGGGACTTTCATTTATCAAGCCAAATATGTCCAAGACATGCTCAAGAGGTTCAAGATGAAGGAACTAAATGGGGCCGCCACACCAATGGCCACAAAATGTCATCTTGAGCTTGATCCCAATGGTAAAGATGTGGATCAAAAGGTATACCGTTCTATGATCGGTTCTTTGCTTTACCTTTGCGCATCTAGACCTGATATTGTGTTGAGTGTAGGTGTGTGTGCAAGGTATCAAGCCGCTCCTAAAGAAAGCCACCTTATGGCGGTTAAGAGAATCTTTCGATATTGGTTCATACCCCAACTTATGGGCTTTGGTATCCCAAAGGCTCGGATTTCTCTCTTTGTGGCTTCACGGATTCGGATTGGGCCGGTGACAAGGATGATAGGAAATCAACCTCCGGAGCTTGCCAATTTCTTGGTAGGTCTTTGGTGTGTTGGTCTTCTAAGAAGCAAAATTGTATATCTCTCTCCACCGCCGAAGCCGAATACATTGCCGCCGCAAGTGGATGCACTCAATTGTTATGGATGAGGCAAACTTTGAAGGAATACGGTGTCAATTGTGACAAAGTGCCTCTTTTATGTGACAATGAAAGTGCTATCAAGATAGCCTATAATCGGGTGCAACATTCAAGAACCAAGCATATTGAGATCCGGAATCATTTTATTAGAGATCATGTTGCCCGTGGTGATATTGAGCTTGCATATGTAAGCACCAAGGATCAACTTGCCGATATATTCACGAAGCCCCTTGATGAAGCAAGATTTGGATATTTGAGGAATGAGCTAAATATCATTGATTCAAGGAGTGTGGCTTGAACATCTTGCAAATACACCTATATTTCAATGCATGTTTGGTTTAGGTGTGGGCATGGAAATAGGGGGAGTGCGGTCCTAATTAATTGGGCTATCCCTCCCCCCATAATGCCAATAGTAATCATATCATTCTCTTAATATCATTTTATGATTTTTTGAGCTTCAATGACGAGTAGTGGTTATGGACTCAAGATACATCTTCGCGGTCCAATGCCATAACACTCAAACATGGTGGCTTCGGCCACCGACCTCTTCTTTTCGAAGAGTTGATTCATTGCATATCTTATTTGAGGTTTTGGTGTTCTCTCTCGTTATTTTTTTATGGGAAGGCACTTGCATTGGATTTTTAGTCGATTTGCTCTTGCAATGTTAAGTGCCGAGAACCACTCCGTGTTTGCTCTCTCACCTAAGCCATCCTCTCTCAAGACATCTATCTATGCACAGGAGTTCAAATTTTTCATCAAAACAACATCTATTTTTGAAAATTTCGAACTGGCCAGTTTTTGGTTCCTAGGCTGGAATATCCGCCCCCCTGGGCGGAATATCCGGGGGGGCCGGATTATCCGCCCCCTCCTGGCCGGATAATCCGGCCCAAGTGGCACCTAGGTATATAAGGGGCAGGGTCGGGCTGCCCTAGGGCAGTCCCTTCCCCACCCCTTCCAGCAGCTCCCTGCCGCCGCCGCCGTCTTCCCGTCGCCGCCGCCGGCGCTCCGGCCACCCCCTTGGCCGGATTTCGTCGGAGGTTGCTCTCCTCTTCTTCTAGAAGGCATTCACCAAGCCGTTTTCGCAATGGATGCGGGTATTGTTCTATCCCTAGGATGTAATCTTACCCTTGCATGTTCTTGGTGGTCTTGTCCCTCTAGTTGTTGTTTTTGACAAGCTTGAATCATGTTGTATGGGTCTTTCTCCCCGATCTATCAAATTGTAGGCTGCAGCAACACTTAGAAATTTTTTTCGAGGGGGCCGGATTATCCGCCCCCCCCTGGCCGGATAATCCGGCCTGGGAAGATCCTGTCAATTTTTTTTTTGTTGCTGCTCTCAATTGGATGTTTTGGTGTAGGTTGTTTGTCCATACTACATGGTTCTTTGTTCTTTTCCGTAACTCGTGTGCATACGCTTATCCCCATGCTGTCCTTGCACCTCTCTTTCACAGGTGGTCCGAGTTTGCCGAAGCGCAAGCGGCGTTTGATTCCGAATGAGGATGGTCTCCTAGTTGATGAGGTCGTTATTCGCCAGCGTCAGAGGGCGGCTGCTAGAAAGGCTGAGAAGGAGAAAACTGCCAAGGTTGCCAAAGCTCAAGCCCGTCGTCGCAAAGGCAAAGAGCCACATCCTAACTACAAGAGCATGCCCGAGGCCGAGTACATTCTTGTGAGGCGCAATGATTGGTATGCCACAGCAAGAGATGAAGACATTGAGGACCGTGGTTTCTGGAATGAGGAGCAGTGGGGGATTTTTCGTGATGTTTATGAGCCATTCAAGAACCCTTGTCGTCCGATGCATCCTATTGATTTTGATCACCTTCGCAGCAAGTCTTATTTTGATGAAGCACTTTCTGTGGTTGAGAAGTTGGGTTTGATGGGGTTGGCCAACATTCAGTGCAACTATAATCCTGGTCTTATCAAGCAGTTCTATGCTACCCTGGTGATCCTGCCAAATGCTCAGAAATCTATGAAGTGGATGACCGGCGAGCATGAGTGTACATCAAACTTCACTACGTTTGCCTCTCTCTTGGGGTATGCGTATGATGGAGACACTCCTGTGGGTCGCCGTATTCACAACCCGGGGACCAAGCCTGACAAAGATAAGTTGTATGATCTCTATGACTCCACAGGTGTTGTGGGCTTCATCCATGGGCTGCATCCGCTTTATGATCAGCTGGTCCGCATTTTCAGGGAGAACATTGCTCCTAGTGGTGGCAACAATGATGCCATTCGCACCTCTCTTGTTGATCTACTTGCTTTTGCTCATGAGTGTGCCACGTCGACTGACCCTGCTGAGGACTTTACCCTTGATGTGATGGATTTCATCTTCTATGAGATCAAGGATGCTATTATTCAGAGGAACACTGTGCCATATGCTCCTTTCATCATGCTTCTCATTAAGCATGTCCTTGGAGACTATGATATTCATGATGACTGTGTGGAGCACAAGGTCAAGAAGATGTATATCAAGAGGAAGGCGACATCTGCTCCTTCAGCTGCATATCCGGACACTTTCATGGCTGATGCGAGGACTAGTGCTACTGCTCGTGATCAGAGGGCTGCTGCATCTGTTGTGTCTCGGGAGGTGAGGAAGCTCAGTTGGTTTGAGCGGAATGTTCTGTGCATGAAGGTAGAGATCCACCGTGAGAACTACCAGGCCTATGTCGAGAGGAAGAGCATCCAGGACACTCAGCAGCTTATCCTTCACCGTCTCAGTGGTGCTCAGACCGCCGATCCCACTCCTATTGCTCCTGTGGCCTATAATGCTTGGAACACCGATCGCTACAACTGGGTGGATATGCAGAAGCATCTCTTTGATGCTCCAGATGCTCCCGCAGGAGGTGCTCGTGCAGAGGCTGAGGAGGACTTTGAGGCTGAGGAGGACTTTGATGATGAAGATGAAGATGCTGGAGATGACGAGGGTGATGGCGGAGATTATGATGATGTGGACTCCGGCGACTTCGATGATGGGGAGGATTGATTCCTCGGGACGTGTAGCATCGCTCTTCTCTCTTTTTGGTGTCTTGATGCCAAAGGGGGAGAAGTAGTTCTATTAGGAGTGTTTCGGGATTTGCATGGGTGGAAACACAAGCTTGTGCGCTTATCATTCTTTGGCGCTTGTGTTTCTTCTTATTTCGTTCGTCTTAAGTTGAACTTTGTGTGTGGTTGAACTTCGTGTCGTTTATGTACTACCGTGTGGTGTATGAGACTATGTTACATGTTCTATATGTGCCATATGGATCATTATGCATTGTTCACTTATTTTTTTAGCTCATGGTTATTGGTGAAATGGCTATGAAATTATTGTCCGGTATATCATATTATCATATTCGGAATTCCATAATGATTGAGTTATCTATGTAAAGGTATGTCTCCTCTAAACTTGTTGGTGAAGATACACACATCTAGGGGGAGCCTTTTATCTTGCTCAAATATTTGTTGTTTGAAATATTCGATCTTTCTTGCAAATCCTAGTGTTGTCATCTAACACCAAAAAGGGGGAGATTGAAAGTGCAAACTTTGTTTCCCTCAGATTTTGTGTGTTAGATAACAACATTAGGGATATTAAGTGTGTGCTAAGCTGTGCAGTTTTGACAGATGAAGAAATGCCAGGCCGGATATTCCGGCCAGGGGTGGCCGGATAATCCGCCCCCTCGGGGAGTGGCCGAAAAACGGCTAAGGACCTGGCGCGGCGTCACCCAGTATAGGGGGCCGGATATTCCGGCCAGGGGCCGGATAATCCGCCCCCCCCCCGGAGACGACCCCAAATTCGGCTAAGGACCAGACGTGGCGTCACCCAGTATAGGGGGGCGGATAATCCGGCCAGGGGCCGGATATTCCGGCCAGCCGGATAATCCGGTCCAACTTTGGCCGGATAATCCGCCCCTCCAAGTCAGCAACGGCTACATTTTGGGAGGGGGTATAAATACCCCTCCCCTTCTTCCACCTCAAGCTGCTCGAGCTGATGAAGAAGAACACCTTATTGTGAGCCACCAAATTCGCAAGATCTCCTCCCTCAACCCACCAAAGCTCTTGATCTTTGGAGAATCGAAGGAGAAGGCCTTGATCTACATCCTCACCGAAGCGATTTGATTTCCCCTCTCATTTTCTAGAGGGCCCTTTGGTCTTGGGTTCCCTTGTGTCCCTTGACCTTGTTTGTGTGATTGATATCTTGATACTTGTTGATTGAGATCTTTGTGGTGCTTGGGAGCCTCCAATTCAGTTGTGGAGTTGTGCCCCAAGTTTTGTAAAGGCCGGTTCCGCCTTGAGGAATCCCTTAGTGGAAAGTGAGCTAGGCCTTTGTGGCGGAAGCTTGCACCGGAGAATAGGGTGAGCCTTTGTGGCGTTGGTTAGGCCTTTGTGGCAACCACACCCCTCCAACGTAGACGTACTTCCCCTAAAAAGGAAGGAACTACGGGAATTACATCCGTGTCTCCATGTGCTCCACTCTCGGTTACCTCTATCCTTTATTGCCTTTACTACTTGTATCTTGCTTAGCTTGCTTGTTGACATATAGGTAAATTCACCTTAGTTGCATATCTAGAGAATTTACCTTTTGTGTCAAGCCTAAATTGAAAAAGAATTAAAATTTGAGTAGCACCTATTCACCCCCCCCCTCTAGGTGCCCATACGATCCGTTCACCCCCCCCCAGCGTGGCACGTGGCTCTCTGCGGAGCATTGGTCCCGGTTCATGCCATGAACCGGGATCAAAGACCCTCCTCTGGCTATAAATTGATACCCAGCCCTTTGCCCTTTGCCACAAGTTTTTGCTGGATTGTGTGTGAGGTGTGGGTGCTAGCTTTTTTTTTCCTTTAATTGCACACAAGGTGTTCGACGAAATGTCCATGCCACATTTAAGTTCGCACAACACGGTATCCTCGGCCGAGATTAGCAACCTTATCTTCTTCATCTGTAACTGATACAAAAATATTGCATGTGTCCATGTAGGGTGGTCATTTCACTATTCACGATGTTATTGTAATAGTTAATTATTATAACGCAGATCGATGCGCGGATGCGATGGATGTACGGCAACCGACGCGATCCCGATTTTATTGCAGGCCTGCATAAATTTATCGATGTGGCTAAGGCAAACAAAGTGGATAATTTTATGCCTTGTCCCTGCGTCGACTGTCGGAATGTGACGGAGCACTCTGCCCCGAGAATCCTTCAAAGCCATCTGCTTCGGGGAGGTTTCATGCCCGGATATTATTGTTGGGCCATGCACAGAGAAAGAGGGGTTAGGCTGAAAGAAAATGAAGAAGAGGATGATGACAGCTATCCTATGTCGCCTGAAGAATACGGTGATACTGCAATGGAAGACAATGAAGTAGAGGGAGGCGGCAATGAAGAAGAACAACGGGCATCGGATGAGCCCGCTGATGGTCTTGGTCGGGTCATTTCTGATGCAAAGCAACAATGCGATACAGAAAGGGAGAAGCTGAAGTTGGAGGCCATGCAAAAGGATCACAAAAAGTTGTTGTACCCAAATTGCGAAGATGGCAGCACAAAGCTCGGTACCACACTTGAACTGCTGAAATGGAAGGCAGAGGCTGGTTTATCTGACAAGGGATTTGAGAAGTTACTGAAAATAATGAAGCCGAAGCTTCCAAAGGATAACGAGCTGCCCGAGACAACGTACGAAGCAAAGAAGACTATCTGCCCTCTAGGATTAGATGTGGAGAAGATACATGCATGCATTAATGACTGCATCCTGTACCGCGGTGAGAAGTACGAGAATATGGATAAATGTCCGGTATGCACTGCATGTTGGTACAAGATGAGACAAGATGACCCTGGTGATGTTGAGGGCGATGACGAGCCCCCCAGGAAGAAGGTTCCTGCTAAGGTTATGTGGTATGCTCCTATAATACCACGGTTAAAATGTCTGTTCAAAAACAAAGAGCATGCCAGGTTGTTGCGATGGCACAAAGAAGAGCGTAAGAAAGACGGGAAACTGAGACACCCCGCCGATGGGTCGCAGTGGAGAAACATCGAGAGAAAGTACTCGAACTTTGCAGGTGACGCGAGGAACTTATGGTTTGGTCTAAGTACAGACGGCATGAATCCTTTTGGGGAGCAGAGCTACAGTCACAGCACCTGGCCCGTGACTCTATGTATCTACAACCTTCCTCCTTGGTTGTGCATGAAGCGGAAGTTCATTATGATGCCAGTGCTCATCCAAGGACCGAAGCAACCCGGCAACGACATTGATGTGTACCTAAGGCCATAAGTCGATGAACTTTTGCAGCTGTGGGCAGAACCAGATGTAAAGGTGTGGGATGAGCACATACAGGAGCCATTTGACCTACGAGCATTGCTGTTCATAACCATCAATGATTGGCCTGCTCTTAGTAACATTTCAGGACAGTCAAACAAGGGATACAATGCATGCATTCACTGTTTAGATAAGACTAAAGGTACATATTTGGATAAATGTAAGAAGGTTGTGTACCTGGAGTATCGTAAATTTCTTCTGACCAATCATCAAGTAAGAAAAAAGGCAAGAATTTCAACGGTGAGGCAGATCACCGGAAGAAGCCTAAGCTCCCTAAAGGTGCTGATGTATTTGGTATGGTGCAGGACCTAGAAGTAATCTTTGGAAAGGGTCTTGGCGGTCAATCTGTTCCGAAAGACCCCATTACCGGACACACGGCCATGTGGAAGAAGAAATCTATATTTTGGGAGCTTGAGTATTGGAAAGACCTAGAGGTTCGTTCTTCAATCGACGTGATGCACGTGATGAAAAATCTTTGCGTGAACCTGCTAGGCTTCCTAGGCGTGTATGGGAAGACAAAAGATACACCAGAAGCACGGGAGGACCAGCAACATATCAAAGACCCATACAACAAGCATACTGATAAAGGCCATCAATACTTAAGCAGCTACGCTCTTACCAAAGCAGAGAAGGAAATCTTTTTTGAATGCCTGAGCAGTATCAAGGTCCCGGCTGGGTTCTCGTCAAATATAAAGGGAATAGTAAATATGGCAGAGAAAAAAATTCCAGAACCTGAAGTCTCATGATTGTCACGTGATTATGACGCAGTTGCTTCCGGTTGCATTGAGGGGGCTTCTACCAGAAAATGTTCGAGTACTCATTGTGAAGCTATGTGCATTCCTCAATGCAATATCTCAGAAGGTGATCGATCGAGAAAGTCTGGAAAGGCTACAAAAGGATGTGGTTCAATGTCTTGTCAGTTTTGAGTTGGTGTTCCCCCCGTCCTTCTTCAATATTATGACGCATCTCTTAGTTCACCTAGTCGAAGAGATTTCCATTCTCGGTCATGTATTTCTGCACAATATGTTCCCCTTCGAGAGGTTCATGGAAGTCTTAAAGAAATATGTTCGTAACCGTGCTAGGCCAGAAGGAAGCATCTCCAAGGGCTATGGAACAAAGGAGGTCATTGGGTTCTGTGTTGACTTTCTTCCTGACCTTAAGCCGATTGGTGTTCCTGAATCACGGTATGAGGGGAGACTGAATGGAAAAGGCACGCTAGGAAAGAAAGCAATGATATTTAGGGACGGGCATTCTTTGAATCATGCACACTACACAGTTCTACAAAGTTCTACCTTCGTGGCTCCATATATCAAGGAACACATGAATGTTGTACGCTCCAAGTTCCCGGGGAAGGATGACTACTGGATTAAAGAAAATCACATGGAGACTTTCGGCACTTGGTTGCAATTACATCTCATGAATGACACCACTATTGGAGATCAACTCTACTTGTTGGCCGCGACACCATCTGCGACTGTATTGACTTTCCAAGGGTACGAGATAAATGGGAATACATTTTACACGATCTCCCGAGATAAAAAGAGCACTAACCAAAATAGTGGTGTCCGCTTTGATGCAACATGTGAGAATGGGAAAAAGGACACATACTATGGTTACATAGAGGAGATATGGGAACTTGACTATGGACCTACTTTTAAGGTCCCTTTGATTCGGTGCAGTTGGGTCAACATGA
This sequence comes from Dactylis glomerata, assembly GCA_007115705.1. NCBI lineage: Eukaryota > Viridiplantae > Streptophyta > Magnoliopsida > Poales > Poaceae > Dactylis > Dactylis glomerata. Next base: position 46,258 of record QXEO01001136.1, on the reverse strand, counting down.
ATGGAGAAGGGGTAAAGGTAGACCAGCTGTACGGAATGACAACAGTGGATCTTAAGAATCTTGGTTACAGAGACGAACCATTCGTCCTAGCCAATGATGTGGCTCAGGTTTTCTATGTAAGGGACATGTCCTCCAGACCAAAAAAAGAAAAAATAAGGAAACGAATACATCAGACGATGAGCCCAGGCGTCACATAGTTCTTTCAGGAAAAAGAAACATCGCGGGAGTTGAGGACAAGACAGACATGTCAGCAGATTATGATACGTTTGAAGAAATTCCGCCCTTCACCGTGAAAACTGACCCTTGCATCCCGTTAAATAATGAAGATGCTCCATGCTTACGGCCTAAGAAGCGATCATAGGCAAGGGATCGAAATACGCGACGAAGGATTCTTACCCTAAACCCTAAACCCTATGTAAATCTATGTAATGTATGAAAACTATGACACGTCATTTTGTGAAGGATTTTTTATGATGTTTGCAATTTTCCAAGTTCAATATTTTTCCTTGCAGCTATGACACATAATATGACACCACGCGAAGGTTTCACATTGTTTGGATCATTTTTGAATTTCTTATGCCCGTTTCAAAGACTAAAGCTATCGGTAGGATAAGGACGTGTGGGTAACCTTTAGTCCCGGCTGGTGGGTGCAACCGAGACTAAAGCTGTCGGCAGGATAAGGACGCGTGGGTGGATGCACTGCTCGATGAGATAAAGCATGTAGCGCACGACGCCCCTGTCGGAGGAACAAGACAAAGTAGAAGTGGCGCCGTGCCTATAAAAGGAGTATCAATACGCCATGGCAAGCAGCTCAACAAGCCAACCTAGAAGGTAGGGAGAGTTTCATCCCCATGGATGGAGGACAGGGTTGGGAAATCTCCCATGGCGGAGCTTCTCGAAGATGTCGTTGGTGCTCATGCCTTACGGCATCTTCGGAAGCTCCGCCTCGGAAAAATTTCCCTGCAAGCCCGTGAAAGACTCCATCTCCTCTAACAGTGTTGGGTAAAGGGTTGGGAAATCTCCCGTGGCGGAGCTTCTCGAAGATGTCGTTGGTGCTCACGCCCTACGGCATCTTCGGAAGCTCCGCCTCGGAAAAAATTTCCTGCAAGCCCGTGAAAGTCTCCATCTCCTCTAACAGTGTTGGGTAAAGGGTTGGGAAATCTCCCGTGGCGGAGCTTCTCGAAGATGTCGTTGGTGCTCCTTTTTTGGATCATTTTTGAATTTCTTATGCCCGTTTCAAACTATCTTCAGCAGGAATTTGTCTTTTTCATGAGGGATGGACGGAAAGGTTCCTGATACACCGGTTGGGAATTTGTCCATCTAAGGTGGTCTAGTATTTTTGAAAAATGGGTTGGTACCAATGCCAAACTTTAATTTGGTGGTTCCTTCATAGAACACCCTGATTTCGGCACCTCAAAAATGGAAATTGTCTATTTCATGCGTCGAAAATTAAAACTTCCTCCTGCAACATCGTAAGCCATCCCAAGATGCACATGTGTGCACAATATGGGCACATTATCACAAACTATGCCCTGATTCTAGCCATAACATTGGTGGTTTGACCTAAATGCCATGAAACCTCGAACATGATAGGTCATGATATGAAGGATTTTTTATGATGTTTGAAATTTTCCAAGTTCAATATTTTTCCTTGCAACTATGACACATAATATGACACCACGCGATGGTTTCATATTGTTTGGATCATTTTTGAATTTCTTATGCCCGTTTCAAATGCGTTAGTGCATTTTTAAATGAAAATGGTAAAATTGTTAATAGTTTGTATAGTTAGAATAAATAATTTTGAAAACAGAAAATGGTTTTGGATTAGTTATTTAAATTGAAGCACTTTTCCTGCTGAAAGTTTTTTCAAATTCCAAATTATGCAATAAATATATGTTAATGCATTTTTAAATAAAAATAGTAAAATTGTTTAGTTAGAATAAATATTTTAGAAAACAGAAAATGGTTTTGGATTAGTTATTTAAATTGAAGCACTTTTCCTGTTGAAAGTTTTTTCAAATTTCAAATAAAAGAAAGTTTTTTCCTGTTAAAATGAAAACAGAAAGTTAAAATGGAAAACAAAAAGTCTTTTCCTGATAAAATCTTAAAAACGGGTCATTGGTCCCGGTTCATCGCATCAACCGGGACCAATGGATCAACGGTCCCGGTTGGTGCAATGAACCGGGACCAATGATCCTGGGCACGTGGCGGCTCCGCAGCGCCCCGCCACCCAGGTCATTGGTCCCGGTTCATGGCATCAACCGGGACCGTTGATCCATTGGTCCCGGTTGATGCGATGAACCGGGACCAAGGACTTTGCAGAAATCAGAGAACGACGCCGGCAGGCTGCCCGCCGACGCCGTCCCCAGAGAAGCTGTCGCCGGTGAGTTCTCTCTCCCACCGCTGATGCCTCCCCTTTCCTCCCTCTCCCGCCGTGGCCGCTCACCCTCTTCTCCCCTGCAGACGCCCTCCTACGCCGCCGCACCCCTGCGCCGCCGACGCCCCCCGGAGACGCCCCCCAGCGCCGTCGATGCCCCCCTGCGCCGCCCCCTTGCGCCGTCGACGACCCCCGGAGACGACCCTCACTCCGCGCCCGTCGGTGAGATCCTCGATCGGGAGCTATCCCGGCCGCCGGCCGGGCCCTTGCCCATTTTTTCTGCAAAATAATATTTCATGTATTTATAAGTTTGTATTTTCTGCAATGATTTTTTCCTGCACAATAATATTTCATGTATTATATGTATGGATTTTCTGCAATAATTTTATTTTCTATAATAATATTTCATTTATTCCAAAGATTATGTATGGATTTTCAAATAGTTATTATATAAAATAGTTATGAAAAACACACATATAAGATGCAAATAGTTATTTTCTGCAATAATATTTTCAAATAGTTATTATATAAAATAGTTATGAAAAACACACATATAAGATGCAAATAGTTATTTTCTGCAATAATATTTCATGTTAATAGTTATTATATAAAATATGTATGCATCTCTTAATTATAAGATGCAAATATTGTCATTGTCTTATAGTTATGAAAAACACAAAAATGAACTTCGTATAAATTTATATGTTATAAATTATAGACCTTAGCAACGCACGGGTATTTAGCAACGCACGGATTAAAAAAAAACTAGTGTCGACATATATATATATATTATAGGATTCACCGAGCTAGTATAAGATTCACCGAGCTCCTTGCCCTGCCTCGAGTGGAGGACGACGCCACACATCGACACATATCTCTCCTCTTCCTCCACCCCATATCGACACATATCCTCCCTCTTCCTCCACCCCATATCGACACGTATCGATATATCGACACATATCCCCCTTCTTCCTCCATCCCATATCGACACATATCCCGCAATAATTATGGATTATTTGCATATGCTTATTTGCATTTGATTATTTGCATTATAATAACTTGCAATTCTTAATTTGCAGATACTTTGGATCCAGCACATGGCACAACTCAAGATGATGAATACCTCCTCCAAGGAATGATCTGAGAAAATGAAGATATCGATATCTCCAGGACGTTTCTGAATGATTCTGGTGAGGGAGATGAATCTCTCAACCGAGGAGACGGCTCCGGTGAGGTAGAAGCCTGGGATGGGGGAGAAGCCGGTGAGGGAGAAGCCGACAAGGAAGAAGGCGACGGCTCCGGCCGAACCTTAAATCTCGGAAACTCCAGCGAGGTGTATATATGTATTTTTGTAATGCCCGACTGTCTATATATATACATGCATATATTAACACTCTTTCTTGTTTTAGCCCTCTGGATCGAGCACTTCTTCCGTCAGAACGAAACGAGGCCCAACAAAAAAGTTGGATAACACTATGAGATATAGGATCGAAGTGGTCGGTGTAGACGGCGAACCGACAGCTCCTGACGATGTCGTAAAAAAATTTGTCAAGCAATGCGGAGTTCTTGTGAGGGACTACATCCCGATCATCGTTCAAGAATGGAATCGGCCAAGCAGCGGTGGAGTCCCGTATGTCGGCGACGTTGCCAAAGATAAGCTTTTTGACAAGCTCATGATTAATTTCCTCCTGCCGAGGCCAGATGTGAATCCAGATGAGGAGGAGAGAGCAAATAAGGAGCTCATGCAAAGAGTCAAGAAGTTTGCTCTGATCAAGATGGCCAAGGCATTCAAGGACTGGAAGAAGAAACTGTACCTTAAGTTTGTCAAGTTAGACAAGACTCCGAATTTCAATCAAGTCGGCTATGCTAAGTTAAGACACCAGTGGGATGATTTTGTGAAGTACAAGACATCAGAGAAAGCTTTGGAAAGGTCGAGAATAAATAAGGAGAACGCTGCTAAGAAAGTGTACCACCATAATATGGGGTCTGCTGGCTACGCCGGTTGCATGCCTAAGTGGGATGCACTTGAGGTCAAGTATATTGCTGCCGGGATCAGACCAGAGCCCACAACATGGACACCACGGGCGAGAAACTGGTTTTACGGCCATGGGGGCACGTTGGATGAAGAAGGGAGGACAATATATACCCAGAAACACAAAGATCATCCCCTACTGCCCATCGAAGATATTAGAAGTGCAGTACAAGATGTTGAAGCGGGATGGTTCGTTCCCGATAGATAGAATGACGAGCTCACACGCGCCCTTAAAAATGATGAACACACCGGACGAGCACGAGGCACACCAGGCTCCAAGCCGTGGAATGTTGCCTTCCCCGCGGAAATGAAGAGATATCCCGATAAAAGCCATCAGAGGAGAAAGGAAAGGGAGGCAGCTGAGAAAGCGGCAGCTGCAGACCGGCTGCGTAATGTAGAAGAAGCATTAAAGCGGCAGCAGGATCAACTCGACAGACTTAGCCAGCAAGGTATTAGCGGCCAATCTCAGCGGCACATGGTAGAAGCTGCATTCGATGGTACCGGCGCCCTATCGAATAAGAAAAGCAGCGTCGCTTCCACCTAGCTCCAGGATGGTGATGATGATGCACTGACGACGGCTCCTCCTAAACGCTACCCAGTGGATGATATCACGGAGAGCACAACTTGTGAGCTAAAGGTGCAAGTTATGAACTTAAGGGTGACGGCGGCGGTCGGCATGGCGCCTAACGCAACTTGGCATTGCAGATCGGTTCCAAAAGGGTACGCTGTTGTCACGGTGGATGATGTGAAGCAAGATTTTGAGGAGCTGAAGCTGGACCACCCTGCAGGGAAAGATAGGGACATGACTGAACTAGGAGAAGCCAAAGGGGGGACTGTTGTATGGCCAAAGGAGTACATCGTGCTTCCAAATTATGTGCCGCCAAGGCCACCCACTCCTCAGAGCAGCAATCCACCTTTGCCGCCACCTCACCATTCTCCAGCACAACCGTCGCCTTCACCGCCTCACCACTCAGCGTAGCCGTCTCCACCGCCGCCTCAACCGTCTCTGCCGCCGCGTCAGCCGTCTCCGTCCCCTGAGCCTCCGAGACTAAAGCGGAAGTATAATAAGAGGGGCAGCACCACCAGCAGCAGCAAGAGCATGTTCCGATCACCGAAACGTAAGCTATCGCCCCTCCCAAGAGTACCTCATCAGAATATGAAGAAGCTTCCTTGTGAGAAGACAGATGAGGAAATTGCTGTGACCGCAGATGCCCATTATGAAAAGTGGAAGACTGACATGGCTAACAAGAAAAAGCCAAAGCCGACGGAGCCATTGATCTTCCTGGTCACCGCAGAAGATAAAGCCAAAGCAGCCACGCTTAAGATTCAGCTTCACCAACCCATAGCGCTCACACCAGACTATAATCGCTCTATTACCAAGTCGGCTGAGGCAAAAGAGCGGAGAGTCGGGAAAGAAGTTGCCCAGCTCGGACAACAGAAAAATAAATCGATCAAACCGCTCAAAGTGTACGATACCAATGAGTGGAGAGCCCAGGAGCGGCATGATCCGAACATTGATCCGGAGTTTATTCAACTCTACAGAGAAAAGGCCAAGTTATATGGACTGTCTATTGCTGAGTACATGAGCCGTCTGGATGACTTCGAGGGGTACCAGCAAATAGCGTACATATACTGGTACGGGGCTCCTCTCGTCAAACCCGAGTTAGTCAAAGATCTACCAACAAAAATGCGGAGATTGCATAAGTGGTACATGCAAGCATGTGCTGAATCCACAAACTGGATCTATGCTAGATATAAACACCACCATTACGGTCATGGAGATGGCTTCTTACTGATTGAATTTCTAGAATTATTTTAGTTCTACCAACAAGATGCCCTCGACAAAACTATCGTCAGTGCCTATTGTCTGTAAGTATTATTAAGTCTTTCTAACTCAGCTCATTCGTTGCTTGTATAATCTTACTCATCATTATACTAATTATATATGCAGAATGAAGATTCTCGAATGCAACAAAGGAGGAATCTGTGACCTTGGGTTCGTTGACTGCAATTTTGTTCATGAAGATACTCTAAAAAAAAACCAGAGAGACAGAGGATAACTTGGTACAATCGTTGAAGTATTTCAGCAACAGAAGAGAAATACTATTTCCTTACAACTTCGAGTGAGTGTTACTATCTTGTACACATTCTGTTTTCGCTTACTCGATGTTAAGCGTATAATTGACTTGTTATGTCTGTGCAGCTTCCACTTTATTCTGTTAATCATTAATGTTGACGAAGGAGTAGTCAAAGTCATGGACTCAAAATGCACACCTTTAGGAAACTGGGCGAACATGCAGGAATGCCTCCAGAAGGCTTGGAAATGGTTCACCGCCAACACTAGGGGTGTTTGGAAGCCAGAGCTTACATTTCAACCATTGAATGTAAGTACTACTTGCTAGATCCGCGCATCTCTTTGATTCTAGTTTCAATACAATTATCATGCTTGATTCTTATTTTGATTGAACTCCGTTCTCGTAAAGTGCTTGAGGCAGGAAGCTGGGAATAACTTATGTAGATACTATGTCTGCGAGTTCATTCGCCAGACGACCAAAGAGAAGGGCGCAGACCGAAACTTCAAAAAACTTGAAGTACAATAAACAATAATCACAATTTTATTTTATTACCATCAACTGTGTTTAGTTTCATTCATATATATTAATCCCCTTCTTTAAATTAGATCGAACGGATGCGGGACGGTCTTCTACCACAAGAACGCGTGCAAGCAATTCAAGAGGAAATTGCCGGATTCTTATTAAAACATGTCATAGGTTCGAAAGGCGAATACTATTACCCGGTTCATTTAGAAGGGTGAAGTGTAAAAAGAAGATGTAGAATCAAATTTGTGTGAGTTACCGTTTGTAATAGCGACCAAGCACGATGGATGAGACGGTGAATAATATATTCGTGACCATGATGTGTAATATATATAGACAAAAGTGTGGTTCCTTCATTATTGTTGTATATATGTAGTACCATTAAATTGAATACAAAACACACCAAATAAAACCCTAAACCCTAAATGGAAAAAAAACACAAAACCCTGCAGAGATCAACGATCCCGGTTCGTGCTACGAACCGGGACCAATGACCCAGGCCCCCTCGCGTTGCAACGCGTCCACGTGGAGACCTATCGGTCCCGGTTCGTGCTGGAACCGGGACCGGCATTGGTCCCGAGTTATTGATCCCGGTTCAGCAACCGGGACCAATGGCCTGCACGAACTGGGACCATAGGGCCTTTTTCCCCTAGTGTCACAGGTAAGACGTGACAAACTATTGATCAGTAAGACAGTAACCAAACGTGCTCGCACACCTCAAACGTCATGGCGTATATGTTAAACGTAGGTGATTAGAATTGTTGTGTAAACGTGTAGGAGTCGGAGTCTAGGGCGGACGGATTGTTACCGACCCAAGACCTGACCGACACGGGATTGTAAACTTGTATGATCGTATATTTAAGCAAAGCACCAGCGATCTAATTGGGCATCGCTTCCAATATCTTTTACATGGTATCAGAGCCAAGTCTTCCACAATACGTCTAGCTCATCGCCTCGCTCCCGATCTGGTGATTGTGGCGAGTCTTCGACCTTGAGTCTGCCGCCCGATCGAAGTACAAGATCGCCGGATTCCGTTCCTCAAGTTTTCCTGCCGTGACTCTCTATCGCGGCAAAGTTTTTCCTCAAATTCTCTACCGCAACAACACATAGTCTGCCGCAATGTCTTCTCTTACCACCGGATCTTCTTCATCTTTTTCTAGTGGCTCTACCCTCAACATCACCATCTCGGAAAAGTTGACCCGAGAGAATTTCTTGCTTTGGCAAACTCAAGTTGTACCAGAGATCTATGGTGCACAGTTGTATGGCTACCTTGATGGATCCATTGAAGCACCGGAAAAGGATATCATGGTGAAGGACAAGGATGGAGCGGAGGTGAAAGTTACAAACCCTGAGTACTCGAGATGGGTTGCACAAGATCAGTCTGTCCTTGGGAATCTGGTTCGAAATATGGGCAGGGAGGTTCTCACACAGATGGTGGGACTTCGTACCTCTGTGGCTGTATGGAAAGCTATTATGGAGATGTTTTCCTCACAGTCTCAGGCACGGGTGATGCAACTACGCACCAGACTTAACTAGTGTCGCAAGGAGGATAAAATAGGTCAAGCGTATCTTGATGAAATCAAGGATCTCTCTGACGAGATGGCTACGGCGGGCAAGCCCCTGGATAATTTGGATGTGATCTCACATATCATGTCATGTCTTGATGAGGAATATGGTGGTTTTGTTGCTGCCATCACCGCTTTGACAAAGGCGGAAAAGAATGTGAGTCTTAGTGATGTCTATTCTCAGTTCATGTCTTTTGAGGCTCGGGTGGAGTCTAGAAAATCAATTGATGGTTCGTACATTAACACTGCAACTCGTGGCGGCCGTGGAGGTGGTCGTGGACGTGGAGATCATCAGGATCAGTAACGTGATCGTCGATATGAGTATGAGCGGCGCAATAACTATTGTCATGGTGGCTATGACAATTATGATCAACTCAATGGTGGCCGTGGCGGATATGGTGGGGGTCGTGGCAATGGCGGCCGAAACCCCCAAGGAAATCGCCCCAATTATGTACCTTGAACCAATGAAAACTTGTCAAATATGTGGCAAGGTGGGTCACATTGCACTGAACTATTGGAAACGACATCAGAAAAATTATAGGGGTCCAGAAAAATCTGCTGGTGCCGCCTATGGATCTTATGGGGTAAACACAAACTGGTACACCGACTCTGGAGCTACAAATCGTACCATGGGAGAATTGGAGAAGCTTCATGTGAGAGATTGGTACAACAGCAATGAACGGATCCACACTGCTAGTGGCTCAAGTATGGATATACATCACATTGGTAATTCTGTAATTCATACCTCGTCTCATGATTTTCATCCTAAAAATATTCTTCATGTTCCTCAAGTCACTAAAAGTCTTATTTCCACTAGTCGCCTAGCCCGTGATAATCATGCATTTGTTGAGTATTGGCCTAACTCATTCTTTGTTAAGGATCAGGACACGCAGGAGGTTCTACTTCAAGGTAGATGTGTGGACGGGCTTTATCCTGTACCACCATCATCTACACCTTCTCTTGGCCGACATGCTCATGGTGCGGCCAAGTCTTCCTCATTGTTGTGGCACAGGTGTCTAGGTCATCTGTCTTCCGTGGTGGTTCATCAAGTCCTTCATGATAATAATATTCCATTTAGTGAGTCCAACAAAGAGTGAGTTTATGATGCTTGTCAGATGGCCAAAAGTCATCAACTTCCTTATCCAAAGTCTACTAATGTGTCTACTTCCCCACTTGAACTTGTATTTTCTGATGTGTGGGTCTAGCCTCAGAATCTTTTGGTCATTTTAAATATTATGTGAGCTTTATTGATGAATATAGCAAGTTCATTTGGATCTATCTATTGAAAAAGAAATCTGATGTGTTTCAGAAATTTTGAGATTTTTCAACAACATGTTGAGCATCTTTTTGATAAGAAAATTCTTGCAATTCATACACATGTTAACTAACTCAAAGTCGACTGAACTCTCCTATTTTATAAACAAAGCTGCGGGAGATGTCCTCCAGCGAGTTTTTGATTTGAAGCCAGTTGACCGAGTTTGTATGTCCACACCAACTCCCTTAAACAAATGAACCTACTATTTTCTTCGTTCATAAATACTTTGCATTGTGGGTTTGGTCAAAGTCAAACTTTCTAAACTTTGACCAAATATCTACAAAAATATACATTTATAATATAAAAACTATTGCATTAGAATCTTCTCAAAGCTTATTTTCATATCATGTCTATTTGGTATTATGGATATTTGTTATTATGCATTAGAATCTTAGTCGCAGTTTATAAAATTTGACTTTAACTAAATCCAGAATGCGAACTAAATAAAAATAGAGGGTGTACTTATATAAATATAACATTTTGGTGAGGTGGCATGATTTTGAGCATGACTCCACTACGAGGTTCAAATTTGGCACTTATATTTGTGAGATTCATGAATTCACCCCACCTCCAAATCTCCTTTGATTTAGGTGTATTTTGGTATCTACCTTACTACAAAATAAGGCAATATACTTAAGGAGTTATGTGTGGTGACCCAGCACACCACTTCATGTTAGTGCTCAAATCGTTGGTCTAACACTCATGAAAATATCATTACATAAATATTAGTAGTGCAATAGAAACATGGCAGGTCCAAGGCCTGACTATAGCATTATCACTCATGTTTTTATATTAGATCTGCAAACCCTCCTTGACATAATGAGCCAAGTTAAGATGTAAAAAGAGCAACTTGTCTACTACTCCACGACTAGACTTGTCTCAAGTCCTACTTGTCTTGCGATTGTTGTTTAAGCAATTATGTGCAAAGGTAAATTCTACGATATGGGAATTGGTTTTCTTCTACGCTTCAACTCAATTTCGGCTTACTATATGTGGCCTCCGCGCTTGCGGCTTGGCCTCCTTGACCCTACACCACCGGCGTGCGGCCATGCATTGGAGGACACCCATCGGTGGCTGGACAGGTTCGCCTCATCTCATATCGACCTCATCTCTAGCCCACTGCTTGACACCTCCACAGTCTCCGCTCTTCCTATCAAAGTTTTGCTGAGTTCTCCTTGGACATGCTGCACTGTGTCGTATCGTCATGCCCTCGGCTCCAGTGTGATTGTTTCGAGTGAAAGCTCAGCGGCAACAGTGGCATGTGTGTAGTTTTTCCTTCTAAGGCACAACAATGGAACATCTGCTACTCGAGGCTCCTGGGATAGTGAGATGCCTCTCGCTCCTCTACCCTAGACCACCTTTGGGACATGCAATTTCAGGGCGAAATCTAAGTGATGGTGGCACACCTATGTGTCACTTCCTTCTTGAAGGTGTCGTGCTTGAATTTGTATTTTTTTTCTTGGTATAAATGGAGGAAGGGATTCCATGCATCCATGGAGGCTTGCTCATGGAGCATTAGCTCTCCTCCTCGAGGTGCTGCTACATGGACATGGCTAGTTTATGCGGGTACCTGGCAGCAAGGCATTCGTCCTTACAGTGCTTCCGTCAGTGTCTTTGAATCCCATTCTCGATCTACAATGAAAGATAAAATGTCATCGCTTGGATGATTGCTTGTTGCGGCACGGTGTTGATGATTTTTCACCGTCCAGTTGGGAACCCTAAGAGGAAGGTATGATGAGTACAGCAGCAAATTTTCCCTCAGTAAGAAACCAAGGTTTAATCGTATCCAGGAAAAAGCTAAACGTCAGAAGATGATGTCTGCTAGCTTCGCGACAGCTCCAGACAATTTATAAGGCACCTCGTCCGGGCTTTGCTTTGTGAGCGGCAACGTGGAACCTGCACACAACACAACCAAATACTTTGCTCCCAATTTATGATGAAGTTGTCAATCTCACCGGTTTGCTTGAAACAAAGGTATGAGCGTATCTAGTGGAAAGCAATAGTAATATGCGAGAAAGTAAACAATGCGAGTAAAGTAAACAGGTGATAGCAATATAATGGAAATAGGACCGGGGTCCACAGTTCACTAGTGGTGTCTCTCCATAAGATAAAATAACACATGCTGGGTAAACAAATTACAGTTCGGCAATCGATAGAATAAAGACAACGTGCATATGTCGAGAGGATCACTATGAGATTTACTCTGGGTATAACAACAAGATACATAGACCGTCATCCAACTGAGTCTATGACTAATAATCCACTTGTGGCGAATCAATCCGAGAACTCCACAAGTATTAAGTTACGAACAACAGATAACTGCATTAAGCAAAGTGTGTAATGTAAACAAAGCATATGCCCTTGAGCATATGAATGTTGTTTTCTCCCTAGTGGCAACAACACATCTACAACCTTAGAGGTTTTTGTCACTCCCCCAGATTAAATAGAGGCATGAACCCAACTATCGAGCATAAATACCCCCTCTTGGAGTCACTAGCAACTACTCGGCCAAGATAGCTACTAAGAACGGAGAGCATGCAAGATCATAAACAACATAGAGATAACATAAGATAATATTCAGCACATCAACTCAATCATAACACCAATATTCATCGGATCCCAACAAACACAACATGTAGAATTACATAACGGTGATCTCGATCATGTAAGACATCTCACGAGATCTAAACATGAAGCACATGGTGGAGAAGACAACCAACTAGCTACTGCTATGGACCCATAGTCCAAGGTAGACTACTCACTCATCGCGCCGAAGGCAAGCATGGCGATAAAGAAGACCTCCGGTGGCGATTCCCCTCTCCGGCAGGGTGCCGGGAAGAGCTTCTGGACCCTCCCGATCTCAGGTCGATGGCGGTGGCAGATCGCGATGTATTCTGGAAAAGTGATTGGGTCTTTAGGTTTTTCCCGTCGGGGGGTCGTTATAGGCGAAGGGGCAGCATCAGAGGTGGGCCGGGGTGGCCTCACCACCAGGGGGCGCGGGCCAGGGGCAGGCCGCGCCACCCTGTGGTGTGGCTACCCTATGGCCCCTCTCCGTCTCCTCTTCGGTTCTCTGAAAGCTTCGGTAAATTTCTGGATGTTCGGCTTTTGTTTCGTCCAATTCCGAGAATATTTCCTGTGTAACTTTTCTGAAACACAAAAACAGCAAAAAAACAGGGAACTGGCACTGTGGCATCTCGTTAATAGGTTAGTTCCAGAAAATGCATAAAAATGCCATGAAGTGTAACGAAACACTAAGAAAATGGTGTAGAAACAAGCATGGAGCATCAAAAATTATGGATATGTTTGAGACGTATCAGCATCCCCAAGCTTAACTCATGCTCGTCCTTGAGTAGGTAAGTGATAACAAAAGAAATAATTTTTGAGGTGACATGCACCTACACAATCTTGATCAACTATGTAAGCATTGTGCGCTGGGATCGAAAGAACTTAAAACATGGGCATGAAAGACATAATCTTGACAGAAGAAACTTAGCAACCATGTTATAACATGAGAAAGAACACAAATGAAAGATCATGAAAATGAAACAATGAAAGTCAAACGTGTGTTCAAATCATATGGAAAAACGTACAAATGGTTTTCAGCTTGTCCTTCATGAGAGAGAAAAACATAAATGCATAGGACACCTTCAAGTTTAAGAGGGCGACTAGATACAAATAATTTGAGAACAAGTGAAACCAACATCATGAATCAATCAATGAAAACTTTGGGACAATGCACATTATACTCAGAATGACAACTATGCTCTCTTAGACGGTGCATAAAGATAGAAGGTGGTGACTCAACATAAAAGTAAAAGAAAGGCCCTTCGCGGAGGGAAGCAGTGATTGCAAGTTTTATAAACCTTCAAAAATTATGGTACTTACCGGCTTTGAGCTCTCATTGCCCCCATCATAGGCATCTTGAATGGTTAAAGTTAATGTGAATACACTCATGTTGCATATGCTTGACAAATCATAAGTTGAAAACCTCGTGTCCCGTGAAGTACGAATACCCAAACCTCATGCTACTCGACTTAGAGTCCCAAGCAAGCTCTTGTCATTGTAAATATATGTGTATCATCGAGAACCGCCAATGGGGTACCTCTTGCCGGATAAAATGGAATAAGCCCACATCAAAATGACAGGACAAACAGACAATGAACACCTCAGCATCTCTTTTATTTACCATTGGTATAGCTTTTTATTGTGAGATGCGTCGTCGAATGTTCAGTATGGGCATGCTATAAATTTCCACCATGAATGATGCATGGCTTAGATTAGCGGCCCAGGCGTTTCCCTAACACATATAAAAACTCCATGATCCCGCAAGATTCCCAACTTATTTCACATTGCGAGTATCCATAAACAAAAGATCACAATATCAACTCAAATGAAAGATAGTGCAATGTTGAAAGCTTGCCCCATGACGGCATGGCTGGGCTAATTTCCAACTTACAACTTGCAAGCATAACAATAACAACTCAACATAAGAGAGCCACAATGTCAAAATTTTAAAATGAGAAAAGTAAAGTGTGCCATCAGGTTCGTGAGAGCTTTACTGACCAATTTTCGCATAACACCAAAAGAGTTTAATTTGAAGGATAGATAAAAGCAAGTCAAATGTGCTTTGGAATAGCAAATTGCTAATAGGTATGTATGGTGGACACTTTTGGAACAACTTGGTTTTTTAGGACTTGGATGCACGAGTAGAGCTCATACTCAGTACAAAATGAGGGCTAGCAAAAGACTGGGAGCGACCAACTAAGAGAGCAATAACGGCCATAATCATGCAGAGCGACAAAGTGACATTAAAAGAAGCATAAGATGACATCAAAAGTCAAAAACTAAATGATCATAGAGGCAATGGCGACTTTGTATGAGTCTAACATGTGTGAACATGCGCCAAGTCGACCCAAATAAAGCATCAAAGGAGAAAACCAAGATAATGCTTCCAAATAATTAAAACAACGCATAATTTTTTCAAAGGCTCATTAAGCAATCTCAGTCATTTGAGACAAGTCATGCTACAGCAAAACCACTAAGCATACTATCAAAAAGACATCAAGCACGACATGCAAAAGCGTAGGCCGCAGTCTACACAAGCTCCTTTTTGTACCACTTTTTTGCATAAAGCTTTTGCTCTTTTCCAACACCATTCGAACTTTTTATAAATAACTCTTTTGATGAAAACCAACATGGACCAGAGGTAAAAATACACCTTGATAAAAAGATATAACAATATCTGAACACAAATCAAGGCGAAAATTGAAAGCTAAACGCAGTTCTAGAAAAAGAGAACACTCGTTGAAACGATAAGAGTGAAAAACGGAGTGTTCTTGGCAAATGAAAAGCAAGGCAACTTCTCCAAAGGAATTCGTTGGGGTCCAACCATTTATTGCAGCAAACAAAACTAAACAAAACTGAAAACTAAAAACAACCGACACTCCAAGAAAAATGCATAATGCATGAAGCAATAAAAATATAGTGTGTTGAAAGGTGACCTGATTTTTGCCGATGAAGAAGGGGTGCCTCGGGGGCATCCCCAAGCTTTGATGGTTGTACCTCTTGGATATTTCTTGGGGTGCATGGGCATCCCCAATCTTGAGCTTTTGTCCATTCTTCAACTCATCTCATCATTCTCCAATCCCTACACTTGAAAACTTCCTTCGTACAAAACTAAACACAATTCTATTAGCAACATTAGTGTAAGCATAACATTGAATCAACCCTTTTTGCTTCAGGTTTCAACTCAAAACCACCACATATAAAGCATATACTACTGTAGCAACTTCCCCAAAAGTTCCGTGATCAAAAGAACTCAAAAAGAAAGCGATAAAGCGGCAAACACAAATATTGGCAGAAATCTTTTAAAACAGAACAGCTGACAAAGGTCGAATTTTTAGAGGGTTTTCTGTTGCTCAAATCAAAAAGTGTATAACTAATGAAAGTTTGGATATAACCTGGGGCATATGGTCAAGAAATCGAAGGTCCAAAAGATATTCTGAGAATTTTCACGAATTTTTACGGTGCAGCACCGAAATCTGTTTCAGGACAGCAACATCCCCAAATCTTACCTCACTCAAATTAGAGGCTTCTCTTGGCACAACAACGAAATAAAAAGGATAAGGAGAGGTTATTACAGTAGTAATAACTTTGAAGACTCGAATAAAAGAAAAAGAACTGAAAGTAAAAACATTGGGTTATCTCCCAAGAGTGCTTTTCTTTAACGCCTTTGAGCTAGGCGCAGAAAATGCGAATCAAGTAATATCAAAAGATGAAGCATCAAGCTCATAATTTGCTCTAAGAATGGAGTCAAAAAGCAATTTCTTTCTCTTTCTAGGGTAGTGTTCCATACCTTTCTTGAGTGGGAATTGATATTTGATGGTACCTTTGAACGGATCGTAAGGGCACCTAGAGGGGGGGTGAATAGGTGCTACTCAAATTTTAATTCTTTTTCAATTTAGGCTTGACACAAAAGGTAAATTCTCTAGATATGCAACTAGGGTGAATTTACCTATATGACAACTAGCAAGCTAAGCAAGATACAATAAGTAAAGGCAATAAAAGATAGAGGAAACCGAGAGTGGAGCACACGGAGACACGGATGTAATTCCCGTAGTTCCTTCCTTTTTAGGGGAAGTACGTCTACGTTGGAGAGGTGTGGTTGCCACAAAGGCCTAACAAATGCCACAAAGGCTCACCCTATTCTCCGGTGCAAGCTTCCGCCACAAAGGCCTAGCTCACTTTCCACTAAGGGGTTCCTCAAGGCGGAACCAGCCTTTACAATCTTGGGGCACACATCCACAACTGAATCGGAGGCTCCCAAGGACAACACAATGCTATCAAACAACAAGTATCAAGATATCAATCACACAAATCAAAGTCAAGGGACACAAGGGAACCCAAGACACAAGGGCCCTCAAGCAAATGAGAGGGGGAAGTAAATCGTTTCGGTGAGGATGTAGATCAAGGCCTTCGCCTTTGATTCTCCAAAGATCAAGAGCTTTGGTGGGTTGAGGGAGGAGATCCTATGATTTTGGTGGCTCCAAATGAGGTCTTCTTCTTGTGCAGGACGAGCAGCTTGAGGTGGAAGAAGGGGAGGGGTATTTATAGCCCCTCCCAAAATGTAGCCATTGCTGACTTAGAGGGGCGGATTATCCGGCCAAAGTATGGCCGGATTATCCGGCCCAGAATGAAATCTCCGGGCCAAAAAACCGCCCCAGTTACTGGGTGACGCCGACCTTAGTCCTTAGCAGAATTTCTGAAATCTTCAAGGGGGGGGGGGCGGATAATCCGGCCCCTGGCCGGATTATCCGGCCCTATATCTGGGTGACGCCGAGCTAAGTCCTTAGCAGAATTTCTAAAATCTTCGAGGGGGGGGGGGGGGCGGATTATTTGGCCCCGTATCTGGGTGATGCCGAGCTAGTCCTTAGTCGTTTTTCCGATGCCTCGCAGGGGGGCGGATTATCCGGCCCCTGGCCGGATTATCCGGCCTGATTCCAGGGAGACTCCACCCTAGAGACTTAGCCAATTCTTGAGCTAAAAAACCTGCACCACTTAACACACACTTAAAATTCCTAATGTTGTTATCTAACACACAAAACATGAAGGATACAAAGTATGCACTTTCAATCTCCCCCTTTTTGGTGTTAGATGACAACACTAGGATTTGCAAGAGAGATAGAATATTTCAAACAACAAATATTTGAGCAAGGAACAAAGCTCCCCCTAAATGTGTGCATCTCCGCACATAAGTTTGAAGGAGAACCACTAGAGTTTGTAGGGAGCATACCTCTTCATAGACAATTCAATCAATATGGAATTCCGAATATGATAATGATGAGAAACCGGACCAAATTCCATAGCCATCTCACACATATATCATGAGCTCTAAAATTCATAATTGAACAAGCATAGTGTTCCACAAGGCACATATAAAACATAGAACATAGTCTCATACACTCCAAAGTAGCAAATAAACCACACAAATTGTTCCAAACTTAAAGCAAGTAAATAAGAAGAAACACAAGCGCAAAATGAATGATAAATGTGCAAGCTTGTGTTCCCACCCATGCAAATCCTGAGAAAATCCTAATAGAACTACTTCTCCCCCTTTGGCATCAAGACACCAAAAAGGGAGAAGAGCGATGCTACACGCCCCGAGGAATCAATCCTCCCAGTCATTGATGTCGTCAGAGCCTTCAGCATAGTCATCTCTGCCAGCATCGTCATCACCTCCAGCATCTTCATCCTCCACGTCCTCCTCAGCATCTGCATGAGTATCTCCTGTAGGAGCATCTGGAGTAGCAAAGAGATGCTTCTGCATATCAACCCAGTTGTAGTGATTGGTGTTCCATGCCTCATAGGCAGTAGCTGCGGTAGAAGTGGGCTCGGCTGTCTGTGCACCATTGAGACGGTGTAGGATCAACTGCTGATTGTCCTGAATGGTCTTCCTCTCTACGTAGGCCTTATAGTTCTCACGGTGGATCTCAACCTTCATGCAGAGAACGTTCCTCTCAAACCAACTGAGCTTCCTCACCTCTCTGGACATAGCAGAAGCAGCAGCCCTCTGATCACGAGTAGAAGCACTCGACCTCGCATCAGCCATGAAGGTACTAGGAAATGCAGTGGAAGGAGCAGGAGTCTTCTTCCTCTTGATATACATCTTCTTGACTAGGTGCTCCACACAATCATCATTGATATCATAATCTCCAAGGGCATGCTTGATGAGGAGCATGATGTAGGGAGCATATGGCACAGTGTTCCTCTGAATGATAGCATCCTTAATCTCATAAAAGATGAAATCCATCACATCAAGAGTGAAGTCCTCATACGGATCGGTAGAAGTAGCACATAGGTGAGCAAGGAAGAGGAGGTCAACAAGTGAGGTGCGGATGGCATCATTGTTACCACCACTAGGAGCAATGTTCTCTCTGAAAATGCGGACAAGCTAATCATAGAGTGGATGCAGGCCATTGATAAAGCCCACAACGCCTGTGGAGTCATAGAAGTCATAGAGCGTATCCTTGTCAGGCTTTGTCCCCAGATTGTGAACACGGCAACCCACTGGAGTCTCCCCATCATAAGCATACCCCAAGAGAGAGGCAAACACAGAGAAATCCGCTGTACATTCATGCTCTCCAGACATCCACTTCATTGACTTCTAAGGATTAGGCAAGATCACAAGAGTGGCATAAAACTGCTTGATGAGGCCGGGGTTATAGTTGCACTGAAGTGTAGCCAGCTCAGTCAATCCCATCTTCTCAATCACAGAAATAGCTTCATCAAAGTAGGTCTTGCTATGAAGGTGATCGAGATCAATAGGATGCATCGGTCGACATGGATTCTTGAAAGGCTCATAGACATCACGGAAGATGGCCCACTGCTCTTCATTCCAAACACCATGGTCCTCAATGTCTTCATCTCTGGGTGTGGCGTACCAATTGTTGCGCCGCACAAGAATGTATTCAGCCTCTGCCATGCTCTTGTAGTTGGGACGAGTCACTTTGCCTTTGCGACGATGGGCTTGAGCTTTGGCAACTTTTGCTTTCTGAGCATTTCTTTCAGCTTCCCTCTTACGCTGATGGAGTGCAACCTCATCAACTAGGACACCTTCTTCATTCGGAACAAGCCGACGCTTGCGCTTCGGTACGCTCAAACCACCTGTGAGAGAGGTAGACATGGATAGCATGGGGATAAGCATATGCACATGAGTTACTGAAGGAGGATCAAGAATCATGTTGTATAAAAGGACAATCTTCACACGATGAATAAAACTATTGACAGCAACTTAGGGAAAAATGCAGAAAAAATACTGCCAGGCCGGATTATCCGGCCAGGGGGCCGGATAATCCGCCCCCCTCGAAAGTTTCCCAAAAAGTTGCTGTAAGACAGTAATTTGATAGATCGGGAGGACTGTACATATAACAAGATTCGTGATGGCAAGAAATCAACAAGAAGAGGACTAAACACCAAGAACATGCATAGGTAAAATCACACCCTAGGGTTAGGAAAATACCCGCATCCATTGCAAAAATGGCTTGGTGAAAGCCCTCCCAAGGTGGAGGAGACCAAACTCCGGCGAGGACCGGCCGAGGGGATGGCCGAAGCTCCGGTGGCGGCTGATACGTCTCAAACGTATCTATAATTTTTGATGCTCCATGCTTGTTTTTACACCATTTGCCTATTGTTTCGTTACACTTAGTGGCATTTTTATACATTTTCCGGAACTAACCTATTAACGAAGTGCCACAGTGCCAGTTTCCTGTTTTCTGCTGTTTTTGTGTTTCAGAAGTGATACACAGGAAATATTCTCGGAATTGGACGAAACAAGTTCCTGAAGACTTATATCACGGGGAAGCTTCCAGACATCCGAAGAAGAGACGGAGGAGGGCCACGTGGGCCCCACACGCACAGGCGGCGCGGCCAGGCCCCTGGCCGCGCCACCCCTGTGTGAGGGGGCCTGGTCCCTCCTCTGACATCGCCCCTTCTCCTATAAAGACCCCCCAACGAGAAAAACCTAAGTGCTCGATCAGTTTTCCAGAATACATCACGATCCGCCACCGCCGTCGACCCGAAGATCGGGAGGGTCCAGAAGCTCTTCCCGGCACCTTGCCGGAGAGGGGAATCGCCACCGGAAGTCTTCTTCATCGCCATGCTTGCCTCCGGAGCGATGAGTGAGTAGTCTACCTTGGACTATGGGTCCATAGCAGTAGCTAGATGGTTGTCTTCTCCACCATGTGCTTCATGTTTAGATCTCATGAGCTGCCATACATGATAGAGATCACCGTTATGTAATTCTATGATGTTGGTTTGTTGGGATCCGATGAATATTGGTGTTTATGATTAAGTTGTTGTACTGAATTATATCTTTTGTTATCTCTATGTTGTTTATGATCTTGCATGCTCTCCGTTGTTAGTAGCTATCTTGGCCGAGTAGTTGCTAGTGACTCCAAGAGGGGGTATTTATGCTCGATAGTGGGTTCATGTCTCTATTTCACCTGGGGGAGTGACAGAAACCTCTAAGGTGGTAGATGTGCTATTGCTACTAGGGAGAAAACAACATTCATATGCTCAAGGGCATATGCTTTGTTTACATTACACACTTTGCTTAATGCAATTATCTGTTGTTCGCAACTTAATACTTCTAGGGTGTTCGGATGATATCCCCGGGAGTGGATTATTAGTCATAGATGCAGTTGGATGGCGGTCTATGTATTTTGTTGTAATGCCCAGAGTAAATCTCATAGTGATCTTCTTGACATATCACGTTATCTTTATTCTATCAATTGCCCAACTGTAATTTGTTTACCCAGCATGTTATTTTATCTATGGAGAGACACCACTAGTGAACTGTGGACCCCGGTCCTACTTTAATCATATTGCAATCACCTATTTACTTTTCCCGCACTGTTTACTTTACTCGCACATTACTACTGTTTTCCACTCGATACACTCATAACCTTTGTTTCAAGCAAACCGGTGAGATTGACAACCTCATCGCAAGTTGGGAACAAAGTACTTGTTTGTGTGTGTGCATGGTTCCACAACACCTTCAGTCGTCATCGTCTCCCTTCTCCTGTTCGATAAACCTTGGTTTCTTAATTGAGGGAAAACTTGCTGCTACACTCATCATACCTTCCTCTTGGGGTTCCCAACGGGCTGGTTATTCACCACGCACAAGGACAGTTTGCTCCCACATCAACTTGGAGTAGCAGCTATTTTTCTGGCGCCGTTGCCGGGGAAGAGAGAAGACTTCTGCGAGGGGAGTTCTTCGCACACACATTCTTTACTTTGTTATTTGTTTTGCTTTACTTTATTTTATTTTACCTGCATTGTTTTTTATATAAAAAACCCAAAAAAATTAGAATCCTTGGTAGTTGTTTTTACTTATCTGCTTTTAGTTTTGTTACAATGAGTAATCCTGAAGTAGAAGTTCGTAGTTTCAAGCAACAAGGGGGAGAAAGTTTAAAAGATGCTTGGTACCGTATTAACAATGCTCATCATATGTGTACCAAAAAGCACTCCACCACGATCCTCCTTAGAAATTTTTATGTTGGTATATCTAGCTGGAATAGGTATGTTCTTGATACTCTTACAGGAGGTAATTTTCTGGGTACTCCCACGGGAGAAGCATGCACTATAATTGAAAGTTTAGTGGGAGTACCACCTATTCATGTTGCTAAGACTGAGACCACCTTGGAAGAGGTAGTAGAAAAGCTCAGCTCCTTAGAAAAAAGTTTGCCAAGTATCCTAGAAAATGCTAGCCGCGTTAGTGAATTAATAGAAAATATTGGTAAGAGAATTACCATTTTAGAGGCTAGCACTACTTATGACAATCAAAACTTAAGGATTGGTAAACTAGAGGAATCTATGGAAACTCTTAGTTTAATCTTCTCTTCTCTTAAATTTAAGAAGGAGAAAGTGTTTGTTGGAAAAGAGCAAAAATTTATGTATGTTCCCAAGGTTTCTGCGCTTAAATCTCAACATGTTCTTAAGATTGGTAAGACTCTTAGTTCCACTAAGGGTGACTTGCAGGTTGAATCATCTTCGGGAACCTTCAAAGAGCCTACTGAGGTAACTAGCACTTCATCTATTGATATTACTTGATTCGCAATTTTCTACGCCTAGCTCAAAGGCGTTAAAGAAAAGCACTCTTGGGAGATAACCCAATGTTTTCTTTTCAGTAATTTTTCTTTTATTTGAGTCTTGAAAGTCATTACTACTGTAATTACCGCTCTTTATCCTTTTTATTTCGTTTTTGTGCCAAGAGAAGCCTCTAATTTGAGTGAGGTAAAGATTTGGGGATGTTGTTGTCCTGAAACTGTTTTCGGTGCTGCACCGTAAAAATTCGTGAAAATTCTCTGTTTATCTTTTGGACCTGCGATTTCTTGTGCATATTCCCCAGGTTATATCCAAACTTTTCTTAGTTGAACACTTTTCGATTTGAGCAACAGAAAATCCCTCAAAAATTCGACCTTTGTCAGCTGTTCAGTTTTGACAGATTTCTGCCAATATTTGTGTTTGCCACTTTATCGCTTTCTTTTGAGTTCTTTTGATCATGGAACTTTTGGGGAGGTTGCTACAGTAGTATTTGCAATATATGTGGTGGTTTTGAGTTGAAACCTGAAGCAAATAGGGGGTTGAATATATTTTATGCTTACACTAATGTTGCTAATAGAATTGTGTTTAGTTTTGTATGAAGGAAGTTTTCAAGTGTAGGGATTGGAGAATGATGAGATGAGTTGAAGAATGGACAAAAGCTCAAGCTTGGGGATGCCCATGCATCACCCGAAGAAATATCCAAGAAGTACAAGCGTCAAAGCTTGGGGATGCCCCCCGAGGCACCCCTTCTTCATCGGCAAAAATCAGGTCACCTTTCAAAACACTATATTTTTATTGCTTCATGCACTATGTGTTTTTCTTGGAGCGTCAGTTGTTTTAGTTTTCTTAGATTGGTTTAGTTTATTTGTTTGCTGCAATAATTGGTTGGACCCCAACAAATTTCCTTTGGAAGAGATGTACTCGTTTTCATTTGCAAAGAACGCTCTAGTTTTCACTCTTATCGTTTATCGAGCGTTCTACCTTTTCCGCTACTGCTTTTGGTTTTCGTTTTCGCCTTGATTTGCGTTCAGATCTTGTCATATCTTTTAATCAAGGTGTATTTTTGCCTCTGATCTTCATTGGTTTTCATCAAAAGAGGTGTTTATAAAAATTTCAAATGGTGTTGGAAAAGAGAAAAAGCTTTGTGCAAAATAGTGGTACAAGAAGGAGCTTGTGTAGACTGCGGCTTAGGCTTTTTCATGTCATGCTTGATGTCTTTTTGATAGTATGCTTAGTGGTTTTGCTGTAGCATGACTTGTCTCAAATAACTGAGATTGCTTAATGAGCCTTTGAAAAAATCATGCGTTGCTTTTATTGTATGGAAGCATTATTTTGGTTTTCTCCTTGATGCTTTATTTGGGTTGACTTGGCGCATGCTCACACATGTTAGAATCTTACAAAGTCGCCATTAGCCTTCATGATCATTTAGTTTTTGACTTTTGATGCCATCGTATGCTTCTTTTAATGTCGCTTTGTCGCTTTGCATGATTATGGCCATTATTGCTCTCTTAGTTGGTCGCTCCCAGTCTTTTGCTAGCCCTCGCCTTGTACTGAGTATGAGCTCTACTCGTGCATCCAACTCCTAAAAGCCAAGTTTGCCATTGTGTCCACTATAAATTCCTATACATGGTATTTGTAAGCCATTCGAAAGTAAAATTTTCGTGTGCTACTTTTCAAAAACCTTCAAAACACTTCTCGTTTTGTGACACTGTTTTCAGCTCATGGGGACGTAGTGGTCAGATTTGCTATCTTCCATATTGCTTATTCCAAAAAGAAAAAAAAAGGTAAAAAAAGAAAGAAAAAAAGGCACTCCTCCAAAGAATGTGAATGTTGGTGGCACCCGATGGAATCGGTTAGCCATGGTATGTGAAAGGAAAAGGTGGGGAGGAGTGCCAAGTTTTATAAAAAAGAGCACAAGAGTGCCAATCTCTCTCTCAAAAACTTGCTTTATTTTTGTATGGAAGATAGTAAGAACCCCATTGCCAGTCGTTGACAAAGACAACCACCTCTCAAAATCAAGTTTTATCTCTCTGTTTTACAAATGAAAAGCTCTAGCACATGTTTAAATCACTGCTTCCCTCTACGAAGGGCCTTTCTTTTACTTTTATGTTGAGTCACCACCTTCTTTCTTTATGCACCATTAAGAGAGCATAGTTGTCATTCTTAGTGTGATATGCATTGTCCCAAAGTTCATTGATTGATTCATATTGTTGGTTTCACTTGTTCTTAAATTATTTGTATCTAGTCGCCCTCTTAAACTTGAAGGTGTCCTATGCATTTATGTTTTGCCCTCTTTGAAGGACAAGCTGAAAACCATTTGTATGTTTTTCCTTATGATTTGAACACACGTTTGACTTTCATTCTTTCATTATCATGATCTTTTGTTTGCGTTCATTTACATGTTTACAACATGGTTGCTAAGTTCTTATTGTCATGATTATATCTTTCATGCCCTTGTTTTAAGTTCTATTGATCCCAGCTCACCAATGCTTGCATATATGATCAAGATTGTGTAGGTGCATGTCACCTCAAAAATTATTCTTTGTTATCACTTACCTACTCGAGGACGAGCAGGAGTTAAGCTTGGGGATGCTTGATACGTCTCAAACGTATCTATAATTTTTGATGCTCCATGCTTGTTTTTACACCATTTGCCTATTGTTTCGTTACACTTAGTGGCATTTTTATACATTTTCCGGAACTAACCTATTAACGAAGTGCCACAGTGCCAGTTTCCTGTTTTCTGCTGTTTTTGTGTTTCAGAAGTGATACACAGGAAATATTCTCGGAATTGGACGAAACAAGTTCCTGAAGACTTATATCACGGGGAAGCTTCCAGACATCCGAAGAAGAGACGGAGGAGGGCCACGTGGGCCCCACACGCACAGGCGGCGCGGCCAGGCCCCTGGCCGCGCCACCCCTGTGTGAGGGGGCCTGGTCCCTCCTCTGACATCGCCCCTTCGCCTATAAAGACCCCCCGACGAGAAAAACCTAAGTGCCCGATCAGTTTTCCAGAATACATCGCGATCCGCCGCCGCCATCAACCCGAAGATCGGGAGGGTCCAGAAGCTCTTCCCGGCACCTTGCCGGAGAGGGGAATCGCCACCGGAGGTCTTCTTCATCGCCATGCTTGCCTCCGGAGCGATGAGTGAGTAGTCTACCTTGGACTATGGGTCCATAGCAGTAGCTAGATGGTTGTCTTCTCCACCATGTGCTTCATGTTTAGATCTCATGAGCTGCCATACATGATTGAGATCACCGTTATGTAATTCTATGATGTTGGTTTGTTGGGATCCGATGAATATTGGTGCTTATGATTAAGTTGCTGTACTGAATTATATCTTTTGTTATCTCTATGTTGTTTATGATCTTGCATGCTCTCCGTTGTTAGTAGCTATCTTGGCCGAGTAGTTGCTAGTGACTCCAAGAGGGGGTATTTATGCTCGATAGTGGGTTCATGTCTCTATTTCACCTGGGGGAGTGACAGAAACCTCTAAGGTGGTAGATGTGCTGTTGCTACTAGGGAGAAAACAACATTCATATGCTCAAGGGCATATGCTTTGTTTACATTACACACTTTGCTTAATGCAATTATCTGTTGTTCGCAACTTAATACTTCTAGGGTGTTCGGATGATATCCCCGGGAGTGGATTATTAGTCATAGATGCAGTTGGATGGCGGTCTATGTATTTTGTTGTAATGCCCAGAGTAAATCTCATAGTGATCTTCTTGACATATCACGTTATCTTTATTCTATCAATTGCCCAACTGTAATTTGTTTACCCAGCATGTTATTTTATCTATGGAGAGACACCACTAGTGAACTGTGGACCCCGGTCCTATTTTAATCATATTGCAATCATCTGTTTACTTTTCCCGCACTGTTTACTTTACTCGCACATTACTACTGTTTTCCACTCGATACACTCATAACCTTTGTTTCAAGCAAACCGGTGAGATTGACAACCTCATCGCAAGTTGGGAACAAAGTACTTGTTTGTGTGTGTGCAGGTTCCACAACACCTTCAGTCGTCATCGTCTCCCTTCTCCTGTTCGATAAACCTTGGTTTCTTAATTGAGGGAAAACTTGCTGCTACACTCATCATACCTTCCTCTTGGGGTTCCCAACGGGCTGGTTATTCACCACGCACAAGGACAGTTTGCTCCCACATCAACTTGGAGTAGCAGCGGCGACGGAGAGGCGGTGGCGGCGGCAGGGAAACCCTAGGGCGGGGGATGGGAACTGCCCGGAGGGCAGCCCGACCCCGCCCTTATATACCCAGGCGCCACTCCGGCCAGATTATCCAGCCAAAATTAGCCCGGATAATCCGCCCCCCCCCCCCCGAATATTCCGCCAAAGGGGCGGATATTCCGGCCTGGAAAGCCAGAAACTGATCCACTCAAAATTTTCAAAAACTGAAGTTATTTTTGACAAAAAAATGAACTCGTGTGCATAGATTAGATGTCTTGAGATAAGATGGCTTAGGTGAGAGAGCAAACATGGAGTGGTTCTCGGCACTTGACATTGCAAGAACAAATCAATGAAAAATCCAATGCAAGTGCCTTCCCATATCAAAGTAAGAAACAACACCAAGAAAGAACACCAAGGCTTCAAAAAGATATGCAAGGAATCAACTCTTCAAAAAAAGAAGAGGTCGGTGGCCGAAGCCACCATGTTTGAGTGTTATGGCATTGGACCGCGAAGATGTATCTTGGGTCCATAACCACTACTCGTCATTGAAGCTCATATATCACAAAAATGATATTAAGAGAATGATATGATTACTATCGGCATTATGGGGGGAGGGATAGCCCAATTGATTAGGACCGCACTCCCCCTATCTCCATGCCCACACCTAAACCAAACAAGTATTGAAATATAGGTGTATTTGCAAGATGCTCAAGCCACACTCCTTGAATCAATGATATTTAGCTCATTCCTCAAATATCCAAATCTTGCTTCATCAAGAGGCTTCGTGAATATATCGGCAAGTTGATCCTTGGTGCAAACATATGCAAGCTCAATATCACCACGGGCAACATGATCTCTAATAAAATGATTCCGAATCTCAATATGCTTGGTTCTTGAATGTTGCACCGGATTATAGGCGATCTTGATAGCACTCTCATTGTCACATAAAAGAGGCACTTTGTCACAATTGACACCATATTCCTTTAAAGTTTGCCTCATCCACAACAATTGAGTGCATCCACTTGCGGCGGCAATGTATTCGGCTTTGGTGGTGGAGAGAGATATACAATTTTGCTTCTTAGAAGACCAACACACCAAAGACCTACCAAGAAATTGGCAAGCTCCGGAGGTTGATTTCCTATCATCCTTGTCACCGGCCCAATCCGAATCCGTGAAGCCACAAAGAGAGAAATCTGAGCCTTTGGGATACCAAAGCCCATAAGTTGGGGTATGAACCAAATATCGAAAGATCCTCTTAACCGCCATAAGGTGGCTTGCTTTAGGTGCAGCTTGATACCTTACACA
This sequence comes from Dactylis glomerata, assembly GCA_007115705.1. NCBI lineage: Eukaryota > Viridiplantae > Streptophyta > Magnoliopsida > Poales > Poaceae > Dactylis > Dactylis glomerata. The sequence goes on along the minus strand of QXEO01001136.1, from coordinate 18,269 downwards.
CATACCTACACTCAACACAATATCGGGTCTAGATGCGCCAAGGTAAAGCAAAGAGCCGATCATAGAACGGTATACCTTTTGATCCACGTCTTTACCATTGGGATATAGTTCAAGATGACATTTAGTGGCCATTGGTGTGGCGGCCCCATTTAGTTCCTTCATCTTGAACCTCTTGAGCATGTCTTGGACATATTTGGCTTGATTAATAAAAGTCCCTTCTTTCAATTGCTTGATTTCAAAACCAAGAAAGAACTTCATTTCGCCCATCATAGACATCTCGAACCTATCGGTCATAAGCTTTGAGAATTCATCATTAAAAGCTTTGTTAGTAGAGTGTTGCTTGTTGCGTGGTGAATGACCAGCCCGTTGGGAACCCCAAGAGGAAGGTGTGATGAGTATATCAGCAGATTTTCCCTTAGTTAAGAAACTAAGGTTTATCGTTCAGGAGAAGAGCAAACAATACGACTGAAGGTGATGCTTGCTAGTTTGCGACAGCTTCGGACAATTTATATATGGCGCCTCGTCCAAGCTTTGCTTGCTAGCTGCAACGCGGAACCTGCACACAACACAACCAAATACTTTGTTCCCAACTTGCGATGAGGTTGTCAATCTCACCGGTTTGCTTGAAACAAAGGTTATGAGCGTATCGAGTGGAAAACAGTAGAAGTATGCGAGTAAAGTAAACAGTGCGATTAAAGTAAATAGGTGATAGCAATATGATGGAAATAGGACCGGGGTCCACAGTTCACTAGTGGTGTCTCTCCATAAGATAAATAACACATGTTGGGTAAACAAATTACAGTTGGGCAATTGATAGAATAAAGATAACGTGATATGTCAAGAAGATCACTATGCGATTTACTCTGGGCATTACAACAAAATACATAGACCGCCATCCAACTGCATCTATGACTAATAATCCACTTGTGGCGAATCAATCCGAGAACTCCACAAGTATTAAGTTGCGAACAACAGATAATTGCATTAAGAAAAGTGTGTAATGTAAACAAAGCATATGCCCTTGAGCATATGAATGTTGTTTTCTCCCTAGTAGCAACAGCACATCTACAACCTTAGAGGTTTCTGTCACTCCCCTAGATTAAATAGAGGCATGAACCCACTATCGACCATAAATACCCCCTCTTGGAGTCACTAGCAACTACTCGGCCAAGATAGCTACTAACAATGGAGAGCATGCAAGATCATAAACAACATAGAGATAACATAAGATATATTTTAGTATAGCAACTCAATCATAACACCAATATTCATCGGATCCCAACAAACCAAACATGTAGAATTACATAATGGTGATCTCAATCATGTAGGGTAGCTCATGAGATCTAAACATGAAGCACATGGTGGAGGAGACAACCATCTAGCTACTGCTATGGACCCATAGTCCAAGTTAGACTACTCACTCATCGCTCCGGAGGCAAGCATGGCGATGAAGAAGACCTCCGGTGGCAATTCCCCTCTCCGGCAGGGTCCCGGGAAGAGCTTCTAGACCCTCCCGATCTTCGGGTCGACGGCGGCGGTGGATCGCGATGTGTTCTGGAAAATTGATCGGGTACTTAGGTTTTTTCCATCGGGGGGTCTTTATAGGCGAAGGGGCATCGTCAGAAGTGGACCGAGGTGGTCTCACACCTAGGGGGCGCGGCCAGGGGCCAGGCCGCGCCGCCCTGGTGTGTGGCCCCCTCGTGGCCCCACTCCGTCTCCTCTTTGGATCTCTGGAAGCTTCCGGGAAAAATAAGACTTCAGGAACTTGTTTCGTCCAATTCCGAGAATATTTCCTGTGTATCACTCTGAAACACAAAAATAGCAAAAAACAGGGAACTGGCACAGTGGCGACTTGTAAATAGGTTAGTTCCAGAAAATGCATAAAAGTACCACGAAGTGTAACGAAACAGTAGGCAAATGGTGTATAAACAAGCATGGAGCATCAAAAATTATAGATACGTTGGAGACGTATCAAGCATCCCCAAGCTTAACTCCTGCTCGTCCTCGAGTAGGTAAGTGATAACAAAAGAATAATTTTTGAGGTGACATGCACCTACACAATCTTGATCACATATGTAAGCGTTTGTGAGCTGGGATCAAAAGAACTTAAAACATGGGCATGAAGATATAATCTTGACAATAAGAACTTAGCAACCATGTTGTAAACATGCAAATGAACACAAACAAAAGATCATGAAAATGAAACAATGAAAGTCAAACGTGTGTTCAAATCATAAGGAAAAACATACAAATGGTTTTCAGCTTGTCCTTCATGGAGAGCAAAACATAAATGCATAGGATACCTTCAAGTTTAAGAGGGCGACTAGATACGAGTAATTTGAGAACAAGTGAAACCAACAATATGAATCAATCAATGAAAACTTTGGGACAATGCACATTATACTAAGAATGACAACTTTGCTCTCTTATGGTGCATAAAGATAGAAGGTGGTGACTCAACATAAAAGTAGAAGAAAGGCCCTTCACAGAGGGAAGCAGTGATTACAAGTTTTATAACCTTCAAAAATTATGTTACTTACCGGCTTTGAGCTCCCATTGCCCCCATCATAAGCATCTTGAATGGTTAGAGTTAATGCGAGAACAATTATGATGCATATGCTTGACAAATCATAAGTCGAAAACCTCGTGTCCCGTGAATACGAGTACCCAAACCTCATGCTACTCAACTTAGAGTCCCAAGCAAGGCTCTTGTCATTGTAAGTATATATGTATCATCGAAAACCGCCAACGGGGTACCTCCGTGCCCGATGACATGGAACAAGCCCACATCAAAATGACAGGACAAGCAGACAATGAATACCTCGACATCTCTTTTATTTACCATTTGTATAACTTTTTATTTTGAGATGCGTCGTCGAATATCCACCATGGGTATGCTGCAAATTTCCACCATGAATTATGCATGGCTTAGATTGGCGGCCCAGGCGTTTCCCTAACACATATACAAACTCCATGATCCCCACAAGATTCCCAACTCATTTCACACCGCGGGCATCCATAAACAAAAGATCACGATATCAACTCAAATAAGAAGTGCAATGTCGAAAGCTTGCCCCATGACAGCATGGTTGGGCTAGAATCCAACTTACAACTTGCAAGCATAACAACTCAACATAAGATACCACAATGTCAAATTTTAAGAACAAGAAAAAGTAAAGTGTGCCTTCCGGTTCGTGAGAGCTTTACTGACCAATTTTCGCATAACACTGGTAAGAGTTTAATTTGAAGAGAAGATAAAAGCAAGTCAAATTTACTTGGAATAGCAAATTGCTAGTAGGTATGTATGGTGGACACTTTGGAAAACTTTGGCTTTTAGGAGTTGGATGCACGAGTAGAGCTCATACTCAGTACAAGGCGAGGGCTAGCAAAAGATTGGGAGCGACCAACTAAGAGAGCAATAATGGCCATAATCATGCAAAGTGACAAAGCAACATTAAAAGAAGCATAAGATGGCATCAAAAGTCAAAAACTAAATGATCATAGAGGCTATTGGCGACTTTGTAAGAGTCTAACATGTGTGAGCATGCGCCAAGTCAACCCAAATAAAGCATCAAGGAGAAAACCAAAATAATGCTTCCATACAATAAAAACAACGCATGATTTTTTTTCAAAGGCTCATTAAGCAATCTCAGTTATTTGAGACAAGTCATGCTATAGCAAAACCACTAAGCATACAATCAAAAAGACATCAGGCATGACATGAAAAAGCCTAAGCCGCAGTCTACACAAGCTCCTTCTTGTACCACTATTTTGCATAAGGCTTTTTCTCTTTTCCAACACCATTTGAAATTTCTATGGACACCTCTTTTGATGAAAACCAATAAAGATCAGAGGCAAAAATACACCTTGATGAAAAGATATGATAAGGTCTGAACGCAAATCAAGGCGAAAATGAAAACCAAAAGCAGTAGCAGAAAAAGAAGAACACTCGGTTTTTTATAAGAGTGAAAACTAGAGCGTTCTTGGCAAATGAAAAGCAAGGCAACTTCTCCAAAAGGAATTTGATGGGGTCTAACCATTTATTACAGCAAACAAAACTAAACTAACTAAGAAAACTAAAACAACTGACGCTCCAAGAAAAACACATAGTGCATGAAGCAATAAAAATATAGTGTCTTGAAAGGTGACCTGATTTTTGCCGATGAAGAAGGGGTGCCTCGGGGGCATCCCCAAGCTTTGACGCTTGTACTTCTTGGATATTTCTTGGGGTGATGCATGGGCATCCCCAAGCTTGATCTTTTGTCCATTCTTCAACTCATCTCATCATTCTCCAATCCCTACACTTGAAAACTTCCTTCATACAAAACTAAACACAATTCTATTAGCAACATTAGTGTAGCATAACATATAATCAACCTCTTTTTGCTTCAGGTTTCAACCCAAAACCACCACATATATAGAATATATTACTGTAGCAACTTCCCCAAAAGTTCCGTGATCAAAAGAACTCAAAAGAAAGCGATAAAGCGGCAAACACAAATATTGGCAGAAATCTGTCAAAACAGAACAGCTGACAAAGGCCGAATTTTTTAGGGGTTTTCTGTTGCTCAAATCAAAAAGTGTTCAACTAACGAAAGTTTGGATATAACCTGGGGCATATGCACAAGAAATAGCAGGTCCAAAAGATATACAAAGAATTTATACGAATTTTTACGGTGCAGCACCAAAAACAGTTTCAGGATAGCAACATCCCCAAATCTTTACCTCACTCGAATTAGAGGCTTCTCTTGGCAGAACAATAAAATAAAAAGGATAAGGAGCGGTCATTACAGTAGTAATGACTTCCAAGACTCAAATAAAATAAAAAGTACTGGAAATAAAACATTGGGTTATCTCCCAAGAGTGCTTTTCTTTAACGCCTTTGAGCTAGGCGCAGAAAATTGCGAATCAAGTAATATCAAGTGATGAAGCATCAAGCTCATAATTTGCTCTAAGAATAGAGTCAAAAAGTAATTTCTTTCTTTTCCTAGGGAAGTGTTCCATACCTTTCTTTAGTGGGAATTGATATTTGATAGTGCCTTCCCTCATATCAATGATGGCACCTACAGTTCGAAGAAAGGGTCTTCCCAAAATAATAGGACATGAAGCATGGCATTCAACGTCCATCACAAGAAAATCAACGGGAACAAGGTTATTGTTAACCACAATAAGAACATCATTAATCCTTCCCAAAGGTTTCTTCTTAGCAACATCAGCAATAGGAACATCATAATAACACTTTTCAAGAGGCGGTAAATCAAGCATGTCATAAATTTTTCTAGGCATGATAGAAATACTAGCACCTAGATCACATAAAGCATGGCAATCAAAACCACTAACATGCATATCAATGATGGGTTCCCAACCATCTTCTAACTTCTTGGGAACAGAGGCTTTTTGCTGCAACTTTTCATCCCTAATTTTCATGAGAGCATTGGTAATATGCTTAGTAAAAGCAACATTTAAAGAACTAGCATTGGGAGTAAAAGCAAGCTTTTGCAAGAACAAAATAACTTCAGATATATTGCAGCCATCAACATCAAAATCATTAAAAGAAGTAGAGCTATCATCTCCTACACTCCGAAATTTTTTAGCACTCTTTTGAGAAAAAGTTTTGGCAATTTTAGGCTTTTTAACACAAGGAGTGGGAGTTTTCTCTACACCAATCAAAGTAAGAGGATTGCTAGCATTAGGAGCAACATCATTAGAGGTAGTAATGGTACATACCTTCATCTCTCTAGCCATCTCATCTTCTCTTTCCCACCTGGCATGCAATTCCGCTAACAATCTAATATTTTCATCAATTCCAACTTGAATAGCATTAGCAGTAGCAAAAACATTGTTCTCTTTCACATCATTAGGCAACACTTTTAATTTCAGAATTTCAACATCATGAGCAAGGCAATCAACTTTAGAAGCAAGAATATCAATTTTGCCTAACTTTTCCACAACAGACTTGTTAAAAGCAGTTTGCTTACCGATGAAGTCCTTGAGCATTACCTCAAGCTCGGAGGGCGCGGCCCTGGTGTTATTGGAGGAGTTACCATAAGAGTTACCATAACCATTACTAGAAGGATACAGCCTATAATTGTTACTAGCAAAATTGTTCCTATAAGCATTGTTGTTAAAATTATTGTTTCTAATGAAATTCCCATCCACATGCTCTTCTTGAGCAACCAAAGAGGCTAAAGGAACATTATTAGGATCAACATGAGTCCTATCATTAGCAAGCATAGCCGTAATGGTATCAATCTTATCATGCAAGGAAGAGGTTTCCTCAACAGAATTTACCTTCTTACCTTGTGGAGCTCTCTCGGTGTGCCATTCGGAATAATTTACCATCATGTTGTCGAGTAGCTTTGTTGCGGCGCCCAAGGTAAGGGACATAAAAGTGCCTCCAGCAGCTGAATCAAGTAGGTTCCTCGAAGAAAAATTCAGTCCTCGATAAAAAGTTTGGACAATCATCCAAGTAGTCAGTCCATGAGTGGGGCAATTCTTTATCATAGATTTCATTCTTTCCCAAGCTTGAGCAACATGTTCATTATCAAACTGAGTAAACTTCATAATATTGCTACGCAAGGATATAATCTTAGCAGGAGGATAGTATCTACCAATAAAAGCATCCTTACACTTAGCCCATGAATCAATACTATTCTTAGTCAAAGACAGCAACCAATCTTTAGCTTCTCCTCTCAAAGAAAAAGGAAACAACTTGAGCTTAATAATATCACTTTCTACATCCTTATATTTCTGCATCTCATATAGCTCAACAAAATTGTTGAGATGAGCTGCAGCATCTTCAGTACTAGCACCAGAAAATTGCTCTTTCATAACAAGGTTCAACAAAGCAGGCTTAATCTCATAAAATTTCGCAGCAGGAGCAGGTGGTGCAATAGGAGTGCAGATAAAATCACTATTGTTCGTGCTAGTAAAGTCACACAACTTGGTGTTTTCAGGATTAGCCATTTCAGCAAAACTAAAGTAAACAAGTAAAAACAACTACCAAGGATTCTAATTTTTTTGGGTTTTTGATATAAAACGATGCATGTAAAATAAATAAAGTAAAGCAAAACTATAAAACAAAGTAAAGGATATGTGTGCGAAAAACTCCCCTTGCAGAGGTCTTCCACTCTTCCCCGGCAACGGCGCCAGAAAAAGCTGTTGCTTGTTGCATGGTGAATGACCAGCCCGTTGGGAACCCCAAGAGGAAGGTGTGATGAGTATAGCAGCAGATTTTCCCTCAGTTAAGAAACCAAGGTTTATCGTTCAGGAGAAGAGCAAACAATACGACTGAAGGTGATGCTTGCTAGTTTGCGACAGCTTCGGACAATTTATATATGGCGCCGCGTCCAAGCTTTGCTTCCTAGCTGCAACGCGGAACCTGCACACAACACAACCAAATACTTTGTTCCCAACTTGCGATGAGGTTGTCAATCTCACCGGTTTGCTTGAAACAAAGGTTATGAGCGTATCGAGTGGAAAATAGTAGAAGTATGCGAGTAAAGTAAACAGTGCGAGTAAAGTAAACAGGTGATAGCAATATGATGGAAATAGGACCGGGGTCCACAGTTCACTAGTGGTGTCTCTCCATAAGATAAATAACACATGCTGGGTAAGCAAATTACAGTTGGGCAATTGATAGAATAAAGATAACGTGATATGTCAAGAAGATCACTATGCGATTTACTCTGGGCATTACAACAAAATACATAGACCGCCATCCAACTGCATCTATGACTAATAATCCACTTGTGGCGAATCAATCCGAGAACTCCACAAGTATTAAGTTGCGAACAACAGATAATTGCATTAAGCAAAGTGTGTAATGTAAACAAAGCATATGCCCTTGAGCATATGAATGTTGTTTTCTCCCTAGTAGCAATAGCACATCTACAACCTTAGAGGTTTCTGTCACTCCCCCAGATTAAATAGAGGCATGAACCCACTATCGACCATAAATACCCCCTCTTGGAGTCACTAGCAACTACTCGGCCAAGATAGCTACTAACAACGGAGAGCATGCAAGATCATAAACAACATAGAGATAACATAAGATATATTTCAGTATAGCAACTTAATCATAACACCAATATTCATCAGATCCCAACAAACCAAACATGTAGAATTACATAACGGTGATCTCAATCATGTAGGGCAGCTCATGAGATCTAAACATGAAGCACATGGTGGAGGAGACTGATACGTCTCCAGCGTATCTATAATTTTTGATGCTCCATGTTTGTTTTTACACCATTTGCATATTGTTTCGTTACACTTCGTGGCACTTTTATGCATTTTCCGGAACTAACCTATTAACGAGTTGCCACAGTGCGAGTTCCCTGTTTTCTGCTGTTTTTGTGTTTCAGAGTGATACACAGGAAATATTCTCGGAATTGGACGAAAAAAGTTCCTGAATTCTTATTTTACCCGGAAGCTTCCGGAGATCCGAAGAGGAGTAGGAGGTGGGCCACCAGGGGCCCACACGCCTAGCTGGCGCGGCCAGGCCCCTGGCCGCGCGAGCCTGGCGTGAGGCCGCCTGGTCCCTCCTCTGACATCGCCCCTTCGCCTATAAAGACCCCCCGACGGAAAAAACTTAAGTACCCGATCAATTTTCCAGAACACATCGCGATCCGCCGCCGCCGTCGACCCGAAGATCGGGAGGGTCCAGAAGCTCTTCCCGGCACCCTGCCGGAGAGGGGAATCGCCACCGGAGGTCTTCTTCATCGCCATGCTTGCCTCCGGAGCGATGAGTGAGTAGTCTACCTTGGACTATGGGTCCATAGCAGTAGCTAGATGGTTGTCTCCTCCACCATGTGCTTCATGTTTAGATCTCATGAGCTGCCCTACATGATTGAGATCACCGTTATGTAATTCTACATGTTTGGTTTGTTGGGATCCGATGAATATTGGTGTTTATGATTAAGTTGATGTACTGAATTATATCTTTTGTTATCTCTATGTTGTTTATGATCTTGCATGCTCTCCGTTGTTAGTAGCTATCTTGGCCGAGTAGTTGCTAGTGACTCCAAGAGGGGGTATTTATGGTCGATAGTGGGTTCATGCCTCTATTTAATCTGGGGGAGTGACAGAAACCTCTAAGGTTGTAGATGTGCTATTGCTACTAGGGAGAAAACAACATTCATATGCTCAAGGGCATATGCTTTGTTTACATTACACACTTTGCTTAATGCAATTATCTGTTGTTCGCAACTTAATACTTGTGGAGTTCTCGGATTGATTCGCCACAAGTGGATTATTAGTCATAGATGCAGTTGGATGGCGGTCTATGTATTTTGTTGTAATGCCCAGAGTAAATCGCATAGTGATCTTCTTGACATATCACGTTATCTTTATTCTATCAATTGCCCAACTGTAATTTGCTTACCCAGCATGTGTTATTTATCTTATGGAGAGACACCACTAGTGAACTGTGGACCCCGGTCCTATTTCCATCATATTGCTATCACCTGTTTACTTTACTCGCACTGTTTACTTTACTCGCATACTTCTACTATTTTCCACTCGATACGCTCATAACCTTTGTTTCAAGCAAACCGGTGAGATTGACGACCTCATCGCAAGTTGGGAACAAAGTACTTGGTTGTGTGTGTGCAGGTTCCGCATCACCTTCAGTCGTTTCTCTCTCCTCTCCAAGATCGACATACCTTGGTTTCTTAACTGAGGGAAAACTAGCTGCTATACTCATCATACCTTCCTCTTGGGGTTCCCAACGGGCTGGTTATTCACCACGCACAAGGACCGTCTGCTCCCACGTTAACCACACGCCATCAAACGCAGCAGCTTATTTTCTGGCACCGTTGCCGGGGAGGAAGTAGAAGACTTCTGCGAGGGGAGTTTTCGCACGCACATCCTTTACTTTGTTATTGTTTTGCTTTACTTTATTTATTTTACCTGCATCGTTTTATATCAAAAACCCAAAAAAAATTAGAATCCTTGGTAGTTGTTTTTACTTGTTTACTTTCGTTTTGCTGAAATGGCCAATCCTGAAAACACCAAGTTGTGTGACTTTACTAGCACAAACAATAGTGATTTTATCTGCACTCCTATTAAACCTCCTGCTACCGCTGTAAACTTTTATGAGATTAAGCCTGCTTTGTTGAACCTTGTTATGAAAGAGCAATTTTCTGGTGCTAGTACTGAAGATGCTGCAGCTCATCTCAACAATTTTGTTGAGCTATGTGAGATGCAGATATATAAGGATGTTGATATTGATATTATTAAGCTCAAGTTGTTTCCTTTTTCTTTGAGAGGAAAAGCTAAAGATTGGTTGATGTCTTTGACTAAGAATAGTATTGATTCATGGGCTAAGTGTAAGGATGTGTCGTGGGGATGACTTAGGGGGCGCACCACGGGCCGGGCAATATGTCGGCTGGCGTCCCAGGAGCCCCCACGGCTTCAACACGAGAAGACCGGCTCCGCCCGAAGGGCCGGCTGCGCCAGCGGCCGGCTAGCGACTCCACCGAGGAGAACTGGAGCCGGGCGATGAAGACAAAGCTTCCCAATGGTTGTCTGGCCAAAAGCGGAACGGCCCCGACAAGATCGGCAGGGGCGCAGGATAGGAATGACGAGCGCCACGACCACGTCCAACCAATGAGAGATCGAAGACCCTTCCCCACGACGGGATCCGGGGCAGAGGAGAGGGGATATGCCCTCCAGATGCCGGCCCAGGGGAAAGACACTTTATAAAGTGCCTTTGCCAGAGCAGGGTCAGAGGATCACGCCAAGGACGCCGCCGCCGAGGAGCCGGCAGCCGGCCGGATCGCTACCAAAACCTGTAACCAGGCCCCCGCCTATATAAGGGGGCCTGGACCCTTAGCGTAGGGGAGATCCGATCTTCTTCTTCCTCCTCTAGCCGAACAGCTCGAGGAGCACTGTAATCGTTACTATCCAATCAATACGAAGCAGGCAGGAAGTAGGGGTTTACCTCCAACCGGGAGGGCCCTGAACCTGGGTAAACCGAGGTGTCTCTGTTGGCACAATCCCGAGCCGGACCCATCGTCACCAACGTCGAGCCCCTCCGATAAGCCTCCCCATGGCTACTGTCGCTAAATTCCCACGACAGTTGGCGCCCACCGTGGGGCAAAGCGCGCTGGCGAGCGGAGTCAAGTTCCGGCCGGGACCCTCCGGCGAGAAGGTCGCCTCCGGCCTCGTCTGGAGGTTCGGCACCTTCGACTGCGTCAGCGACAACTTGGCCCACTTCGAGAATGGCTTCGGCAACAGCGGCTCCTTCCTCGACGTCGGCAGTCACCGCTTCTACGTCGCCAAGCCTTTCCCGGAGGAGGTCACCGACGTCTTCGACTCCCTCTGCGACGGAGGCTCGAGCTGCGGCGAAAGCAGCAATCTTGGCGCCATGGTCGAGGTGATGGCCCTGGGAGAGGATGAGGGCGGCGACTTACCGCGCCCCGAGCGCCCGTCGCTCGAGCGCCCACCTCCTCAGGAGCAAGACACTCCACTCCCAGAGCGGGACGCCCCGGACGTCTCCGTGGTGGACCTGCGCGTTCCCCTCGACCGCGTCATTGATCCCGCCCGGGTCGCCGAGGCCCTGGAGCGGACGCGTCTCATCCTCCTCGGCAAGGTGGCTGAGGACGAGGCCAACCGGCGCCACGCGAGCACCACGCTCAGCGAGTTCTACGACGTGCACGGAGACGCACCGAACGAGCTCGCCCATGACCTGTGCCGCAGCTTCGCCACCGTCGTCCCCGGCTAGATCCAGCGGTCGCCATCGGCAAGCCGAGGCCGCGGAAGGCGTGGACAGGGCGGCCGTGCTCCGAGCGGCAACGCCCAAGGCCGCCGCGCCCAGCAAGGCGGCGGAGCGAGCAGACCACGCTTGATCGCGGAGTCAGCGCCAGGGTCGGAGTCCCAGGCTCACCCATCGGCGCTGCACATCCACCTGTGGCTTGACCACGTCAAGACGTCCTCTAGGGGATCTGCTAGCTCAAAGCGAGCGGCTTCTGACCAAGGAGGCCCGGGGGCGGCAGGCAGCGGTCATGGGCGCAAAGAGGGCAAGTACACCCTCGATGCTGCGCTTGATCAGCCGTGTAAATTTCACACCTCCCCGGGCAGGGAAGCGACCCACTCCACGCGTCAGTGCCGTTTCATGAGAGAGCTGGAGCAGCGCGCTCGGCGGATCCCTGGTACGTCGCAACCGCAGCTGGCTGGAGGTCAGGAGGACCAACAGCGCGACCCGGCTGGGGGCGAGCCGGATCAAGATGATGACTTCCCGACAGATGTGGAGCAGTATCACATCTTCACTACTCCCGGTAAGGACAAAAGGAGCGACCTTTGGCATGAGGCAGAGGTGAACGCCGTGATGCCTGCAGAACCCCAGTTCATGCATTGGTCTGAGGCGGCCATTACCTGGGGGCGCGAAGACCACCCGAGGTTGATGCCCAGCCCTGGAGAGTATGCTCTGGTCGTGGATCCTGTCGTGTGTTCCGACACGCACATGTGCCGTTTCTCCCGCGTGCTCATCGATGGCGGTAGTAGTATCAACCTTCTTTATCGAAGCTCTCTGGAGAAGTTAGGCATCCCGCTTGCTTAGCTGAAACCTAGCCGGCTCACCTTCCATGGCATCGTGCCTGGGCATTCTTGCACCCCTTTGGGCAAGGTGCAGCTGGAGGTTCTCTTCGGAAAGAAGGGGAATAGCCGCCGCGAGCCCATCTGGTTCGAGGTGGTGGACATCAGCAGTCCCTACCACGCGTTGCTAGGCCGTCCGGCCCTGGCCAAGTTCATGGCGGTCCCGCACTACGCCTATCTGAAGATGAAGCTCCCAGGGCCCAGAGGTGTGATCACAGTCTCGAGAAACTTCAAGAAGTCCCTGGCCTGCGCAAAGGAGAGCTCGCAGCTGGCAGAGGCGCTGGTCGTCGCCGAGGAGAAGAGGCAGCTTCTACATCGCGTGGAGCTGACCCAGCAAGACGTACTGGTTTGCTAGTCGCCAGTGGAGCAATTCAAGCCAGCCAACGGCACCAAGAAGATCCTTTTGGACAAGAGCGACCCCTCCAAGTACGTCATCATCGGCACCGGCTTGTCTGCCAAATCGGAAAGCGAGCTCACCAGCTTCCTCCGTGAGAATCGGGACATCTTTGCATGGTCTCCAAAGGACATGCCTGGTGTGCCGAGGGAGCTGGCTGAGCACGCACTTAACGTCCGGCCGGACACCAAGCCGGTCAAGCAGCCGCTGCGGCAGTTTGCAGAAGAAAAGAGGAAAGCTATTGGCGAGGAGATTGCCCGGCTCCTTGCAGCCGGCTTTATCATGGAGGTGTTTTACCCTGACTGGCTCGCGAACCCAGTCTTGGTTCTGAAGAAGAATAACACTTGGCGAATGTGTATCGACTATACCAGCCTCAACAAGGCTTGCCCCAAGGATCCTTTCGCGCTGCCACGAATTGACCAGGTGATCGACTCTACAGCCGGCTGTGACCTGTTGTCTTTCCTGGACGCCTATTCAGGCTACCACCAGATCCCGCTCTTCCAGCTGGATCAGATCAAGACCTCCTTCATCACCCCATATGGAGCCTACTGCTACGTTACCATGCCGTTCGGCCTGAAGAACGCCGGAGCCACTTACCAGCGAACCATGCAGCGATGTCTGCAGGAGCAGATTGGGAGGAACGTGCACGCTTATGTGGACGACGTGGTGGTGAAGACCAAGCAGAGCGGCACGCTCCTGGACGACCTCAAGGAGACCTTCACCAATCTGCGGTGCTATCGCATGAAGCTCAACCCTGAGAAGTGCACCTTTGGTGTGCCGGCTGGGCAGCTCCTAGGTTACATCATTTCCCAGCGAGGGATCGAGGCTAACCCCTCAAAGATAAAAGCCATCGAGGCCCTAGAGAAGCCCACCCAGCTCAGAGATGTGCAGAAGTTTGCTGGTTGTTTGGCCTCGCTTAGCCGGTTCGTCAGCCGGCTCGGGGAGAAGGCCATGCCGCTGTACCAGCTGATGAAGAAGACGGACCACTTCGTTTGGTCCCAGCGCGCTGACGACGCCTTCAACGACCTCAGGCGAGCCTTGTCCACCGCGCCAATCTTGGCAGCGCCGGCTCCTCGAGAGCCAATGCTGCTCTACATCGCAGCAACCCCGCGTGTCATCAGCGTGGTGATCGTGGTGGAGCGCACCGAGGAAGGCAAAGAGTTGCCGGTTCAGCGCCCGGTGTACTACTTGAGTGAGGTGCTCACTCTCTCCAAGCAGAACTACCCGCACTACCAGAAGGTCGCGTACGGCGTGTACATGGTGGCCAAGAAGCTGAAGCACTACTTCGAGGAGCACCCAATCACGGTGGTGAGCACCACTCCGCTCTCGGAGATCATCGGGTGCAAGGACGCGTCAGGAAGAGTGGCTAAATGGGCGATCGAGCTCGCGGCTCATACCATTCAGTACAAGCCCAGGACGACGATCAAGTCACAGGTCATAGCGGATTTCTTCGCTGACTGGGGAGAGCACCAGTACCTGCCGCCGGCTCCGGACTCCACCCACTGGCGCATGCACTTCGATGGCTCCAAGCTGCTCGGGGGCTTGGGAGCCGGCGTCGTCCTCACCTCTCCCAAGGGAGACAAGCTGCAGTACGTGCTGCAGATGCACTTCCGTGCGTCGAACAACATCGCCGAGTATGAAGCCCTGGTACATGGGCTCAAGATGGCCAAGCAGATCGGCATCAAGAGGATCCTCTATTTCGGAGACTCCGACCTGGTGACGCACCAGGTCTCAGGGGACTGGGATGCCAAGGACGCCAACATGGCCTCCTATCGCTTCTACGTGCAGCAGCTCAGCGGATTCTTCGAGGGCTGCGAGTTCCACCATGTCCCCAGAGCAAACAACGAGGAAGCAGACCGGCTGTCCAAGATCGGCTCCACCAAGCAGGATATCCCAGCCGGGGTGTCCCTGGAGATCATCCACAAGCCGTCTATCAAACCTTCGCCGGAGTCCATATCCATCTATGTGCCTGGAGACTCGGCCCCAGCTCAGGTACCGCCACCGGACCCGGGGGCTGCCGTCTCGGGGCTGAAGGAGGCAGCCGGCCAGCCCAGCACGGCCGGCTCGACGAAGGACAAGGGGACTGCCGGCTCCACGCCTGCTCCCCCAGCCGGAGAATCAGGCGAAGCCGGCACAGCGACAGACCCGGGGGCTGCTGACCCTCTGGTCGCCAGTGTCTTCCACATACGGGAGATACCTTCCTGGGCGGAACCATTCTCCAACTACCTCATCACTGGGGACTTGCCGCAAGATGAAGCGGAAGCTAGGCGAATTCAGCGTCGAGCTGGGGCGTACACCATCATCAACAGCGAGTTGTACAAGCGCAGCGTGTCGGGTATCTACCAGAAGTGCATCAAGCCGGAAGAAGGGATGGAGTTGCTAAAAGAGATACACCAAGGGGAGTGCGGACATCATGCATCTTCCAGAGCCTTGGTGGCCAAAGCCTTCCGACATGGCTTCTACTGGCCAATGGCCAAGCAGAATGCAGAGCAGCTGGTGAAGCAGTGCAACGGCTGCCAGCGTTTCTCCAAGCACAGAAACACTCCAGCGGCAGCCCTCAAGACCATCCCGCTCACCTAGCCGTTCGCTGTCTGGGGCCTGGACATGGTAGGGCCATTCAAGACCGCACCCGGGGGCTTGACGCATCTGCTGGTTGCCGTGGACAAGTTCACCAAGTGGATCGAGGCCAAGCCAATCAAAAACCTCGACGGTTCGTCCACGATCAAGTTCTTCAACGAGATCATCACAAGATATGGAGTTCCCCACAGCATCATCACCGACAATGGGACAAACTTTGCGAAGGGAGTATTTGCTGATTACTGTGGTCAGAAAGGCATCCGGCTGGACTTAGCGTCAATAGCGCACCCTCAGTCAAATGGACAAGTGGAGAAGGCAAATGGACTGATCCTGGCCGGCATCAAACCAAGACTGGTCGAACCTCTCGAACGCTCAGCCGGTTGTTGGGTCGAAGAGCTACCCTCAGTGCTCTGGAGCCTGCGCACCACTCCAAATCGCTCTGTCGGCTTCACGCCTTTCTTCCTAGTCTATGGAGCAGAGGCGGTGTTACCCACGGACATTGAGTTCGACGCGCCCAGAATTGTCCAGTACACGGAGAAGCAAGCAAAAGAAGCTCGCGAAGATGGCGTCGACCTCCTCGAGGAGGCACGAGAGCAGGCTCTGGCTAGATCAGCGCTCTACCAGCAGCTGCTGCGACGATACCACAGCCGGAAAATTCGCCCGCTCGCATTTCGCGAAGGAGATCTCGTACTCCGGCTAGTCCAAAGCACTAAAGGCATGCACAAGCTGTCTCCTCCCTGGGAGGGACCGTTCATTGTCAGCCGGGTGCTGGGCAATGGGGCATATTACCTCATCGACGCACAAGAGCCCAGAAAGAACAAGGCAGATAACTCTGACAAGGAGACCGAGTGTCCCTGGAATGTCAGTCTCCTAAGACCTTTCTTCTGCTAAGGCAAAAGCTTGTACCCCGAAAAACGTGTCAATGAATAAAGGAAAACGGAACGGCTAGTTACGGCCGGCTCCGAGGAAAACACTTCGTGTATGTTTTGCTTCCTGCGTTATTCACTTGACCGGCAGCCGGCTCCGGGCACCGAGCCACAGCCGGCAGCCCCGAAAAAATCGACCTCTCGCCAGCCGGATGAGTACTACGTATGAAGAAGGTGTAGAGCCCAATCTCCGCCTTCCGGCTCCGCGCAGCCGGACGGATAGGAGCCGGCAGGCCACATACGAAGGAAAGCCGCAGAGCGGAACCACAAACGATAGAAAAACTGCTCAACCAGGCGTTAAGGGCAGTGTCTGTTAACTAAGCGTTGGCTAGCACGAGTCGGGGGCCCGATAGACCGAAGTACTACTTCTCACTCCGCGGCACGCTCCCACCCTAGGCCGGCATTCGGCTGCCGGCCCAAGGGAGACCAACCGGCACCAGGCTGCCGGTTGGGGGTAGAAGGGCTGAAGAGTGGGAATATTAAGGAAAAAGTTGAGGGAACCGGACAAAGGCAAAGCCAGCGAATGGTTGATAGTCACAGACCCTCGACGTTTGGGCTGAGAAGCCACACCCAAGAGGTTCGAAGCTAGAGCTGCCTCGCTTGGCGTTGGCGTCGTTCGCAAAAAGTTAGTTTCAAGCTAGCTACCAATCCAGCTACCCCAAAACTCGGGGGCTAGGGGGAAAGGGAATTGGCCCTCAGAAGTGGGCCGGCTCCAGTACCTCGCCAGTTGTCCGATCAGTTGGCGCTGCGACGTGGTCAGCTAGCGAGCAGCGAAATCGAAACCTAACACGCGCAAAGCGACGGCTAGAGCCATAAACCGGGAAATCTACTCCAACTACAGCAAGGAACGTGCGAAGGTCCAGGGAAGGAAGCGTGCCGGCTCCGACCCTCGCCCAAGCCGGTACAAGACTCAGTCTCCGTTCCGTCCGCGCTGGAGCCGGAGCTAGTCCATCCTTCCCGGAGCCGGCCAACAGAAACACCGTTCCGTCCGCGCTGAAGCCGGAGCTAGTCCATCCTTCCCGGAGCCGGCCAACAGAAACACCGTTCCGTCCGCGCTGGAGCCGGAGCTAGTCCATCCTTCCCAGAGCCGGCCAGCAGAAGCATCGCTCCTTCTGCGCTAAGGCTGGAAGATCTTGCCCGAGGCGTTTGCGCAAACCAATGACCATCGTGGTCCCTATCTATGGATTCGCATCACAACAGTGTCAAGCAGAAGACATTTGCACGATGACAAAAACATAGCAAATGAAGAAGAACAAGCAAGGATTTGCAGGAAATTAAAAGAAGTTCTTAGTTATACGGCTGGCGGTTACACAACGAAGGCCACGCTAAGGGCCGAAACAGCAAAAGACTCCCCCTCCCAACCCCTAGACTCCTGCTGACGATATCACTGTCAAGGAGGGGTCTTCGAGGGCGCTCGCCGATCACGGCCAGGCGGAGTAGGCGCGGGCGCAGCCGGAGCCGTCGACGACGCGGACGCAGAGGATGGGCGACCCGGCGCGGTGGGTCAGGATGAGAGACCATCCCCGCTCCAGGCCATAGTCGGCGAAGAACCGCTCCCACCCCCTGGTGAGGTAGCTCTTCCCCTCCTCGTCGTGGAGGACCTCGACGTCGTACAGCGGCTATCCGCCGCTGCCGTCTTCAATCATGAAGCTCGTTGGGGGATTCTTCCCCATCGTGCCGATGAAGCTGGCGGGGAGCGGGAGGCGCTCTTCACTCCCGGCCAGCAGGGGCACCATGGCGGTGGCGAACCCGTGCTTCGGGACGTAGGAGAGCCT